>JACEII010000096.1:631981-758843 GCA_014332785.1 Antheraea mylitta
AAAGTATACACACTACTGATAATAAAAATGCAATTTTATTGTTGGTCTGTTTGTCCGTTTATTCCGGGTAATCTCCGAAACGGCTGGACCGATTTTGACGGGAATTTAACTGGCAGATAGCTGAAATTACAGCGGGATACTTAGGCTAATCTGAATTAGATAACTATTATATAATGAGAATTAATGTAAATACTGTGTTGCCTACATTTTATTTACAGTATGATGTTTTTTTTTAAACAATAAATGATTAAACACAGCACTTCGATCCGAGCTCCGATGCTGTTGCCAATGTTCCCCGCGTACTATATATTCAACTCGCTGCTTTGTCTGCTGCTTGCGTTACACGTTGTATGGACCTGGTTAATACTGCAGATTGCTTATAACGCACTCCGAGTCGGTCAGGTTCGTACTTAGATTAATTAAATTTTAAAAAATGAGCCCTCACGGGACGCATGGCAGATGTGAAACATCGAAATTGTTCTGTATAATTTATATGCATAAAAGAACAGATTACGACAGGAATCATTTGGCATAATGAAAAGATAAAGCATTACAAAATTGTTCCATAAAATTTTACTGTTTATTTATTTTATTACATTAATATTTAAATTTTTAAATAAAAAAATACCACTAGGCACTGGCGCTGTGTGTTTGGCGGCATTTATCAAAGGGCGCAAGGATTAGTTTTTGGCGGGATCACAGTCTGTCATGTAGTGGATTTTATATTTTATTCATAATCTTGTGTTATTTGACTCTATATTTTGTAAATTTGGTGGTGTTTTGCGTAATATAGTTAGTTTATTGTGCATAAGTGAAGTGAATGGAAAATAATACCACGGAGCATGAAATTCTGAGATGCCACAAAAACTCCCTGGAAGGTTCTAACAAGGGATCCACCATCTTGTTAGAATATTGACTGACACGACGCTTATTATTGAAGTGATAGCACGATGCTTGTAATATTATTGACTACGTGGCAATGGCAGTAATAATCTAAATGATTGATTGCCAAAAATAAAGATAAAAAAGGACGCTAGGTCGTCGTCACTAGTATAGCGAGTGGCCGACAAAACAATTTGTATCTTGTGCTTATATACATAGGGTTGCAAATATTTTTGAGTATTTCGTTAATAGTGCAAAGTTCGTGTTTTGCGTCGCCACGCCAATAATCAGGTTTACCCCCCGCCTATATATGTTTCACAACACAAAGTTTTTTTTTTTTTTGGGATACTATACAGCCTACATTCACACATAACGTGGTTTTCTATTGGTTAAAGAATTTTCTAAATCGATATAGTAGTACCAGATCAAACCCCCTACAACCTCACAAACTTTACCATAATCCCCTGCAACTACCCAAACTTTACCTCTTTGTAATATTAGTATAGAAGTATATGTCGAGGCTTTTCATTTAACTAGTTTCCCAAAAATAGGCAGTTTAACATGATATAATTTGGTTTTAACATGGCATAATTTGTTCTTAACATTACATAATTTGTTCTTAACATGACATAAATTGTTCTTAACATAACATAATTTGTTTTTGACATGACATAAATTTTTCTTAACGTTACATAATTTGTTCTTAATATAACATAATTTGTTCTTAACATAACATAATTTGTTCTTAACATGATATAATTTGATTTTAACATGACATAATTTGTACTTAACATGACATAATTTGTTTTTAACATGACATAATTTGTTTTTAACATGACATAAATTGTTCTTAACATGACATAATTTGTTCTTAACATGATATAATTTGTTTTTAACATGACATAATTTGTCCTTTAAATGACATAATTTGTTTTTAACATGACATAATTTGTTCTAAAATGACATAATTTGTTCTATTTATCTTGCAGATGGACGGCGATATTCGGAGTTCCAGTTCCGAATTGAGCGACAGCCCTCGGAACTCGAACCACAGTTCCCCGACACGAGTTAAAAATAAAAAGTAAGTATATTACACACATGAATACACAAATTACGGGTTTGTATTAAAAAAAATAGCGCGATACACTTAGTATATAAACAAATAAAAAAAAATTAATCAGTTATATATTCTTTCTTTTTCTGTTTTTTTTTTTTTATATATCAAAGGAGGCAAACGAACAGGTGGGTCACGTGATTTTAAGTGATCATCACCGTCCATAGACACTAGCGACATCAGGGAAGTCACAAGTGCGTTGCCAGCCTGTATATTGTGGACGGGGGGAGGGGAAGGATAGGGAAAGGAGGAAAAGTAAAAGGGAAGTGTGCCTCCGGTGTTCTCACTGACCGAACGAAACACAACCATTCAAGCACTGTCATTTCAGTTCGGTATTCTGTGAGAGGGGTGGTACTACCCGGACGAGCCAACCCATTCAGCGTGGCTCTACCACCTACAAAATATTCTGACAAAATATTCTGTCATTCTCTGATACTCTCAACTATTATCTGTTAAGCGATTTGACGTTTCTGTTCACTTGTTTTTTTATTATATCGCGATCTCTTATCTATATATATCTCTCTATGGAATGAAGAAAGAACTATTTTTCTGCCTATATGCCAAAATATTACAAACTAGCCCCTGCCTGCGACTTCGTCCGCGTAGAATAGTTATTCTGTGCTAACGCTATCACACAGCGGAAACTTTCAAGAGGAAAAATATTCCGATTTGGAAACATTTTTCATTGGTGTTCCGCTCCTATTGGTCTTAGCGTGATCATATATAGCCTCTATAACCTTCCTCTATAAATGAGCTATATAACACTGAAAGAATTATTCAAATCGGACCAGTCGTTCCTGAGATTACCCCCTACAACGTCACAAACTCACAAATTTTACCTCTTTATAATATTAGTATAGATAACCCATCCCATGATGATTCAGAATTAATATGATTATATTATGTACTAGAGAGTCTAGTGTTTTGTTCTTAACTATCATTTGTAAATCTAAGATAGATTGATAATTTAAAGGTAATAAGTTAAAAATATGTGTTTTTTTTTTTTATTTCAGAGAGACATAAGTACGAAAAGCTTCTTGGAACATCTCAGAAACGATCGCAACCGTATGCAGTGTTAGGTTTATATCAAACTCCCATATATATTCATACAAGTAATCAAATCGTTATCAGAGTACACAGTGATTGCTGTATTGTTTCAAAGTACGCAGTGATTGCTGTATTGTGTTTAAAAGTACACAGTGATTGCTGTATTGTGTTTAAAAGTACACAGTGATTGCTGTATTGTGTTTAAAAAATACATAAAGAATACGTTCCAGGGTTTATAATTTCACAATGAGATAATAGGCATAAATCCTAACTAATATTATATACATGAATGTCGGTTAGTTTGTTATAACCAATCATCGTTATATTTTTCATACACATTAGTACAGAAAAGGATATACCAGGTATATCTATAGGTTAAAATTATAATAACTCAAGCGAAATCACAGGCAAAAGTTAGTATCGAATAAAATCATCTTAATCTTTAAACTTATCTCTTTTACATACTGTTTTAACCGTTAAAAGTATGGTCTTTTGTTTTGTTTGAAAATAATTTTAAAACAAAAACAAAATTATAACTTACCCGCTAAAAGTAATGTCTACTTTTACTTAGTAGTTTCTATAGTAATAATCTGCTTTCGGAAACGCATACTCAGGTTTTTTTTTTTTAAATAAAATTAAGTGGAACTGAAATGTAGACAATTGAAAATTATGCATTTAAGGGTTAATTCTATACGACAAGGTCAGAGGTACATTATGTCGCGTGTTAAACAAGGCTAGCGAATTTGTAGGGTAAATTATTTGGCAGAAGAGATTGATTGTATTGATTGATTGAGTGTTTTGTAGTCCTTTTAGTTGATACATTTGTGAACTTTCAAATCAAGTATGTGCATATGTTAACGTGAATAATTGAAAAAGATTGCGTTTGATGTTATAGTTGATCGGAATCTAATCTTTTATAGAAATTTTATAATATTTTTTTAATGTTAGACCATGTTTAAATATTGACTGACTTGAAATACTATTATTACTACTGCTTCTGCCTCAAAGCAGCAGTAATCAGGACCCTGATACGAAAAAGCTTTATTGGAAACACATCGAAATTCTTATCGACGTTATTATCGATAAATAACATCGATCGATATTCAATAACTATAGAAATAAAAAGTAGATATTTGAGAAAAGTCATTAATGTGCGATAAATATCAAAATTAAATCGTTTGTGGCTTATCACTATGTTGAACGGTAAATTTTAAAATAAAAACCATTTTTGTCCGAATAAAATTACCAATGTACGATAAATACCAGAAGGAAATTATATCGATGGACGATAAATATGAAAATAAAATTATCGATGCACGATAAATGTTAAAATAAAATTATTAGCTCACGATAAATATAAAAATAACATTATCGTTGCACGGTATTGTAACGGATGTAATAATTTAATAGCGTACCTGATGTATGTAGTTGATTCTTGAAATCATTTAAAAAACTGATAATCAGGCTTTTACCGAAATTATTAACGTGAAATAGGTTAAAATAATTCATATAAAAGTTTGTATATCGCTTGAATGAAATTAGATGAATGTCACAAAGTTACGTGTTTTAGTTCGTAAAGTGTAATCCCCATTGTTTTAAGCTTTTACCGGTAAACACCGATTCGAAATAGTCGACTTATTTGATGGTTTTTTTTCTACTCTATTGAAATGATGATAGGTGGTAGAGCCACTCTGAACCTATTACTGGTTTCAGCGTGAATGGTTTGTGTCGCCCGAGGTACTCACAGAAGACTGACATGAAGTAACAGTGCTTGCATTGTTACGTTTCCTTCGGTCAGTGAGAGCGCTGGAGGGCCACCTCCCCTCCCTCCTACCTCCCCTTTTGCCATCCCCCACACACAGGCTGGCAACGCACTTGCGACTCCCCTGGTGTTGTAAGTGTCTATGGGCGGCGGTGATCACTTAACATCAGGAGATCTGTCTGTTTGTTTGCTTCCTATGACATAAAAAAAATGTTGAATGATATACTTTCAAATGTAGTTACCGGAATACACCAAAAGGTGTTTTTGGCGACAGACTTTTAACTTGCAGTATGGTGGTTATATATTAGGAAATTCCCTAACACTATCTATGGTTCTATCAACTGGTTATCACTTCATATTTATTTAAAAGTATTTATTATAGACGCTATTTCTTTTATAAATAAGGTTCTATTTTCAATAAAATAATTTTATTCGTAATATCATTTATTTTCTTTTTGTCTCGTATCTTTTAAACGATAACAAATAACCAGTCAAAATGTTCAAAGAGTTTCTCGTATGTTAGAAACAATGATAATACCAAAAAGTAAGATGTTATAGGAATATTTGTTCCTTGAACTTCTTTTCCTTGTTTCACTATGTCATCAGTTATGTACATAAGTGAACTTTGTGTGGTTATAGTGTATAAGAAAAAATTAGTAACAGAAATGGTTCAATTATTATTTGGTTTTGCGTTAAAAGTCCCGAGTCGAATGCAATGAAGCTGATATAGTCTTAACTAATATTTTAAATGCGATTTACACTGAAATTTTGGGTACCAATTGTGAGGGGTACAGAAAAGGACATAGGGTACATATAAGGCAGAAAAAGCTTATAAAATTATAAGAGAACACCACGTTGCGTGAGTCCAACTCTTACTTGACTTATTTGAATGTGTTGTGGATATTGTAAGATTTTGTATTGCGTTTCATAATGTAGTCGAATGTTTTTATGTTTGAGTCATTACTAAAATGAGCTAAATCCAATTTTAATCGTCCATATGACATGTTTTTTTTTTAAGCTTTTTATACACCAAGAGGGATGTTTAAATTTTTCACTTTATAAGGCTTTTTTTTATCTTCTTATTTAACATGTACAACATTTTTGAATCTTGAAAAATGACATAGTATTATAGGAACGGCTAAAATAATTGGATATAGTTTATTTTCAAATGTAATTATTAATTTCATTTTACAAATAAATTATGCTTATCGAGCATAATATATTTGTAAATATTTTCTATATAAATTTTATATAAAAGCTTAGAGTACAAAATATGCTTCAGATTTAATAAAAAAATTAAATGAAAAACAAAGTATTATTTTATATCGATACTTTAGGATTTGTCGATACTTTAGAAACTCTAGTTGAATAAAAAATCTAAAATTGTAATATTTATTCGACACCTACGATTAGTGTCATCGTCTTGTATTACAACAGGGACCACGTAGTTGGAACTAGATTTTTTATTGTTAATTTTTTTCCACTATTTTTAATAATTAAATAAACACTATCGTAATATGTGAATTTTTATAACAGAACTAGTTGCCAATTTTATAAAAAAATGAAATATTTTTTTATTCTTTTTTTTTATTATATAGAGGTTGAAAGTTTAGACAGTAGCAATATTTATGGAGTTACACTCTGCACTCGATTCTCGACCGAAATAAAAAAAAAATAGGTACATAATCTTGGACCTAATCATCTAGAAAAATACACAAAAAATATACGCAATTCTCTGTGTCTATGTTAAAACAATTGTCAATAACCGTCGGGTAATTTCAATTTCACTTGAAAATCAAAGTGGGAACAGCATGAATGAAACAAAAGTGTTTATTGACAATTTTATTATCGAAGGTTAATAACTCGAGATCACCCCTTACAATATCGACACCGGTCATTGCACCTCGGCTTATTTAGGATTGTGTTTATACTTTTAAAAGTCTTGTAACAAACTTTAACTTTGGTTCTCTTTGTTCGTTATTGATGTTATTATTTTATTTATTAAATGCGACCATGAAATATTATATCCTAGATTACTGCTAGTGTTTAACCTTTCACCTGGTATATACACTAAAGTCAACGTATCGAACTTTTCGTTACATGTGGACATTATATCGTATACGCTATATATATATATATATATATAAATTGTAACATGATATAACGAGTGAGTGTATATTTTTTAAATGTTACTATGAATAGTGTCTAATAAATATAAGTTACATGGATATTTGTTTATATATACGCTTATACGAGTCGTTATTACATACGAAAAAGAAACATGAAAAATAAAACTCTTATAGACACGAGTGATGAAAAGATTTACTTTGATAAGCTTAAATATAGTATATTATATCCATGTAACTTTTTATATAAGGTTTGTATGTGAATTATCTTGTACGTGTGTGATTTGTATGTGGCTTTCATTTGGAATCACTTTCCGTACTCTTATTGATTTTATGTTGGCACGATATGTTTATCTTATATCCGTAGTCTTTACAGAAAGGGTAATTAATTAACTCACTGTTATTTTTCGTCTGGTAGATACCGTAAAACATATCGGTTTTTGCAAAAACCGATAAACCGCCGACTAACATTTAAAAAAAAAAAAACTGTAACATGTGAATGAATGCGTAAATTCCATGAAACTGTTTAATGCAGTTACATCGTTTACCGTCAAGTCTATGCTTTTCGCGTTTATTTACGGTTAACTCATGGTAGGAGATATTTATACAGAATGTATCTCATAGGTCATTGTATTATATGCTCTTCTTATTTCTTATAATCCTATAAGCTAGATTTTGACTACAGTAAAAACTAAACTCAATGAGGATACGCAAATCTAGGAATAGTTTAAGCTAATTTTGGTAACATCCATTGAGAAAGATTCACTTTCCATGGTCTGTGCGTTCGTAATTAGGCTAAATTATCGTTATTCGCTGTTTCTACTATTCTTTAAGGAATTCAATGATTTATAAATTTGTATAAACGGTACATTGCCACTTTTGATTGCATTTAAACGGTGAATAGAAACTTCTAGATTGAATGAGTTTGTTCCATGGATCCCAAAACTTAACTATAATATGTTTTTAATTTTATTACTATTATTTTATATTTGTTTGTGTTATACGCCTTTAGAGGTTTCATTATAATTTGAACTTTGAAAGTGATTCGAGTAACCAATTAACCGGTAATTCATTTTATAATTATTTCATAGACACCTGAAGCGTGTTATGTTCTTTGATGTGAAACACCTATAGGCAAGAGTAAACCTGATTATTGGCGTGGCGTGGCGAGACGTGGCGTCGCGATGCCATGCGCAAGCGACTTTGCGCAATCTCTCTTGCCGCACTGAGCTCGCATACTTATATGTATACAGTGTTGTTAAACATGTTAGAGTAACTTGTGTTTTCTTTAAAAAAAAATGTCGATGTTTCACATCTGCCAGGCGTACTGTGACGACTAATTTTTTTCGTAGCATTAGAATCACTAAAAGTTATATATTATTTTACATAACATCACATTTCTTTCTTAGTATAGTAAAAACCGGTATTCAGTTTCAATGGTTACCGGTACTCGGTGTTCTAATATTTATACAAAAAGTTGTATAGAATTGATTAGGTTATAGGAATTAGAAAATGTTTTAGTTATAGTTACTTTATTTTTAAGAGTTTGTTGCAGATTCAGTTTAGTAAACAACAAAGCGTTTAATTTTAGATTTTAATTTGTATGATTAGTTTTACAATACTATTTATTTTTAAACCTATCATAATTCTATAGTAGTCTAAAGCCATTTCGGATGGCGATTTAATACAAAGAAAATGGACACTTACCCCCTCTCCATCTACTTCTAATTTAAATAAGAAGCTCAAATAATAGTATATCATTAACAACTTCGAACATAGGTTCTATTAATAGTCTGCGTTAGTACTGCAATGTATTAGATATTTAAGCGAGATAGGGACGGAAGAGAACCCTTATTAGTTTACTTAATGTTATTGATTTCAAAACCGATTATTACCGGTTTTTTTACTAAATGATTTCTATAAAAATATTTCAACGTTTAATTTTAGGCTTTTCCTAGCGAAACTTTATCAGTGTTATTACAAAAAAGTTAAATACGTATTGAATATTCGCTTTGATAATGTTACTGTTTTAAATGCGCTCGCTGAATGTTCGCCATCTTGTTCTTTTGCCTAGGTTAGACTTGCGAAAAAGGATAACGCGAACTTGTCTCATGCGAGCGCGCGGTGCATTTAGTATGAAATCTTTTTAAACCAAGTATTTAATACGTATTTAACTTTTTTGTAATAACACTGTATTAGTTTATTTTAACCATAAGATGTTCGATATTATAAAGTGTATTTTTAAGTTTATAAGAATATTATTTTTAAATCATGTACGTTTGTTTATTTATTTTATTTATACTAAGAACAAGAAGTATAGTTTAATTTCCAATATTAATACCAAATGGATAAATAAAATACACAAGTTTGGGAATTAATACATTATTTTTCAAAATAATAACAGTAGGTGCCAAAAACAAACATTTTTTATGTTTTTGTAACGGGACATTCTAGATACGAAAATTTGGAAAAAAAAAACTTCAACAAATGGATAACTCACATTATAGAATGCCTTTCTAAACTCTTCAATGTATTTATACAAATTTTATACATAGATTAATAAATTCACAGGTATCTTCACACAATAAAATTAATCCAGAATTAATTACATAATAATACAGATACAATATGCAAGTCTTCCGAAAAAAAAACGGCGAAACTTTCTTTGAGATATTCTTAACTTTATGAAAGGATGCCTGTTAATTATATATTTAGAATAACATATTTTAGTTCCCGAATTAGAAACTGTCAGTGCCTCTTAACTTTCTCGCAGTTGATGTTGTTGTTAGTAGTACGTGATTGTCGATGTTGTGTGCTGCAAGCGTTCTTTTTGTATTACGAACTTTCAGACATCTGATCGAAGTGTTGTTCTCAATGATAATAATGCAATATATTTTGTTGTCCCTTTTTATTTCAAATGGCAACATTTATGATTACGTCAGAGTATATCGAATTTGGTATCTGTGACCTAACCTAAATCCTAAAAGGATAAAAATGAACCAAATAGAAAATTTTCCGTTTTAATAGAATCTAAATACATATATAGCTTTTTTTTCATCAATTTCATTTAATACGAAGATATAATTCGAACCGTTTGAACACGGGGTTATAAAATTATTTTTTTATAGGGGTGTGCGAATATCGTTCAAATCGAATAATTCGAAAAAAATCGAATAATACTAAACAATTGCTAAGAATATAATAATTCCGAAAAAATTCGGATTATTCTCAATTTTGAAATTTTGGTTGTTTAAAATTCGATTCGGAAGGAATAATTCGCAAGTTCGAATTATTCGCACACGCCTAATTTTTTAATAGTAAAAAAACAATTCATCGAGTACGTTCTATGCTATTATATGAAAATTAGATGTTTTTATTTATCTGTATTTGTTTTGCTTACTTTCATTGACTCTGTAGTTTCGATCAGGTAATTTTCTGATAATTCTTAGTGTCCAGGCGACCGAAGCTCGTTTCTATTGTTGCTATACATGTATATTTTGAACTTTTTTAAAAATTAATAATAAAGTTCTAGTCAGCTCGGTTTCGATGACCCATTGCGGTTGTCCGGACACTTGCGGTTTTATTACAAAAAAGTTAAATACTTGGTTTAAAAAAGGTTTCGTACGAAATGCACCGCGCTCGCCCGAGGCAAGTTTGCGTTATCCTTTTTTGGCAAGTGTAACCTAATGTAACCAAAGCGAGGCAACAGATAAGCAAGATGGCGATACATCTAAAACGTAACCTTTTTAAAGCAAGCGTTTAACTTTTTTGTAATAACACCGTTGATGTTCTAATATTATTTGTATTATATACTATAATACAAAACGCTCTCTTTTGTATAAAAAATAAATAATTATTATAATAAACATACAGATTATGTGTTGGTTTAAAAAAAATAAAAATACGAATTTATTAAAGTTGAGTTTTATTCAATCTATTTACTATATACACATATAAAACTATTGTCGGCTCCTTGACAACTTCATTATAGGATTATGTAATGATGTGTCGTCTATGAATGTCTTAGCATACATAACAAATATAAATCATAACTATAATCGCTCGTCCATTCTCGCATGTATAAATGATCCCATATTTCCGGTGGGCTGTCGGTAGCGCACGCGGTGTACTAAAAATCCATAAAACAATATAAAATCTAATGTTATTCAAAGTCTCATTAAACTGGTTCATATAGCTCTTCAAACGATTGCTAAATGATACTTAAGCTAATTCTCCGCTCGTGTATGTTGTCCATGTGACGCGTTTTGACAGCGCGTTGTGCATCGAATGGCGTTCGGAAAGCAACTCGTGCATCGCCCGTCGGCTGGCCCCGCTCATTGTATCGCCGGATCACGTCGTCGTGTGTCAACTCGAAGTCTGAAAAGAATTGCATTATTTCTTCTATAGTGGCTCGGAAGGGCACGTTCTCCATCGACACAACGCATCCCGGAGCACCGAAATCCGCCAGGGCCGGGTCGTGTTCCTCGTCTCGTCCGTTTTCGAAACCACGAGAATGTACAAAGCCGCGTCCTCGGCCGCGACCACGTTCGAAACCCATTCCGCGACCGCGTTCACTGAAACCGCCACGTTCACTGTAACCTCCCCGGCCACGGTAACCACCGCGTACAATCTCGAATCCGCCGCGAATGAATCCACCGCGGTCGTAACTTCCTCGTCCCCGATAAGGACCTCGGGGTCCGAAGCCACCTCTCGGTTGTTCGAAGTATTGTTGAGGAGGTGGACCGGTATTGAGCAAGCTTTCCGGCTGTTTTGGCCCTTCAAGGGCCTCTTCGACGACGGAGCGAGGAACAAGGTCAACGGTGACACGGCATCCTTCAAGATTATTACCGTGCTTGGTGGCAGCCATCCGCGCCTCCTGTGATGAGCGAAATTCACAGAAACAGTCCCCGGACGGTAAACCGTTTGAGTCCAGCATGAGGTGAATGCGAGCCGGCACTGCACCCGTATCTGATAGGAACGTAACAATAGTACGATCAGTCGCTTCTCGCGGCAGCCCTTTCATTAAGACACAATCGAGGGGCTCTTCATCCATTTCAGTAGTTAAAACGCGTTTTGCTTGTCCAGGACTATTCGATTTCTCAAACATGTTTTGAGGATTTGGAAACTGGGGTCTATTGGCCCAATTGGCAGCTGCAGTGCGTGGATCTACAGCACCTGCCACGGGTGGATACCCACCGAATTGAGTACCAGTATTAAAGCCCGCTGGTGGAAATCCTTGCTGCTGAATGAATGGGGGCGAAAAGAATGTTCCAGTTTGAGTCGGAGGTTGAAGGATTGGGGTCTTTTGCACGGATGGGGTCTCAAATTGCTGACGCCGCTGACGAGGATCTCTTGATACTGCGCTTTCTTCCGTATCTTTCTCCGAAGTACGGAGTACATCAGGCGGTTTCTCATTTTTCGTTTTCTCTTTCTTAAATTCTTCATCAGTCATAGGAGTTAGCGTTGGTTTACGTCGACCAAACATGTAGCTCTCTTTGCCTTCGTACGCTAATTTCGCTTCTTCCGGTTTTGCAAACTGGACAATTGCAGTTTTGGAACGTGAAACACGACAGTCCAACAGCATTATCGACAGAAGGGAGAAATCGCTAAATGCTTTTATTATATCATGCTCTTTGACGAAATTAGGGAGATCTGAAAGTTTTATCACACTGAATGACTCTGGAGAGTTTTCTTCTGTGTCAGCGATGACTAGGCTAATGTCCTCCTCATCGTTTTCCTCCCTAAACGGAAGGAAAGAATCTACGGCTTTCTCGTAACTCTCATCTTCTAAATGCTCTACAGTAACCTGCGCTCCCTTCAACTCATTCAGTTTCCGCTGCAATGCGAGATTTTTTAACCTTGAATCACAGAACCGCACATAAATATTCCCCGTGCGTCGTCCCATGTTGTCATTGATCATTTTAATTCCATGTTTATCTATAGGGAATGGAAAGAAACGACGCACGTCTCCATAACTAGTATGATTTGGCGCGTTCCTTATCGCTACACAACAACCTGTCTGCTGGTCATTGTCAAAGCGAGATCGACCTTCACGTCGAAATACTCCAACGCTGTGTGTTCCACCGCGCGCTGAATCACTGCGAGCTGGTGTTTTACCTACACCGTTTGTATTATCACCTTGAAATGCATTCGGGTTACGTTTCTTTCCTAACTCTTGAAGTTTGTTGTAAGCATCAGCTATCGATGGATCATTAAAACGAGAAACAGCTGCATCGTTATTTGCTTTAATTGGTCCATTTAGCAAATTAGATGACATCTGATTCGGTAGACCTGCTTTCAAATTGTTCCCGAAAACCGGTAGCGCTGGCGCAGATGGTATATCAACAGATATATTTTCAATCGTTTTTTCTTGTGAACTGTCAAGAGATCTCCGTTCATTGCGGCGGTCACGGGAGCGTCGAGATGGCGAACGATCACGGGATCGACTGCGGTCTTTTCTATCCCTTTTTCGATCTCGACGGTCTCTACTGCGACTTCGGTCGCGGCGACGTCTTTCCCTGGAGCGAGATCGGTCCCTGCGATCTCGTTTCCTTTCTTTACGTTCTCGATCCCGTGATCTCGACCTGGAACGCGAACGGCGTCGATCCTTTTCTTTGCTCCTTCTTTTATCAGTCTTTTCTTCTTCTTTTTCTTCTTCCCATTCTTCTTTGGTGATTATTGTGTTAGGGCTGATTAGGGGCGCAGGCGGCTCGATAACTGCCGGCTGAGGTATCTCTTGTGGATTACCTAGGCCAGGAATACCGAAACCGGAAAGTGTGTTTGTTCCAAGGGCAGTAGAGAAAGGTGTAATAACAGGCAAGACCGCTGGTGCTGGTGTTTGAACAGGGGCAGAAGTGAGGACAGGGGGTGGTGCCGGTGCAGGAGTGGGCACAGGTGGCGCTAAGCTAAGGATTGGAACACTCTGACGTGCTGTCTCTATAACTTTATGCATCTCAGAACGAGAGCTGAGCAGAAGCTTAATTTGTATCTCCTTAATTTTTCCGCCATCAAGCATCATCGCCTGCCGCGCATCCTCGTCAGTACTGTAACAATAGAAAATTCATATTAAATTTTATATGACAAACTAAAATCGCAAGTAATTTCGTAGATTTGTTTAATCAACGGATTGAGCTTATACTATAATATTTATATGAATATCGCTATACTAAAGAGATCTGTTTCGTAAATGTTACAATTATATAGTTACATATGTTTTTCACATATTTGTTGCAACATTATTTTGCCTATGGAATTAGAGCTAACACCAATAAAATATTTACACTTACGAGTAGTTTGTAGGTATATATATTATTACAATCCTCGTCAATCTTTTAGGCCGCTCCGAATATATCCGTAAATTCGACTTTGAACATAATATAATCAAGAGTGAATACAAAACGAAGTTGATAATTATTATAGCAATCTACAATTGGTATCTACACACATCAAAAAAGTCTAAACAGCATGCGTGATATTACAAATTTTACCATTTATATCAATTAATTTCTAAGTATTCACTCAAACAAAGTGCGTAGGTAAGTAAACTTTTTTGTTATTGATGACATACTGGCTGGTTGTAAAAAAAAAAATTGATTATGTTTTGTTTTTTCATAAAATTCAAATTACTGCGAATTTATTTGAATTGAAGTGCGTTTTAATTGCTACGTTTAGTCTTGATTTTATAATTTTACCAACCATTTAAATAAAGTTAGCGACAAAATTGAATTGTTAGATATTCTTTACGTCATGAAGCGACGTCATTTGATGGCAGATGAAATGCAAAGAGATGTAGGGATGTTGCAAGCGGGAAGTAATCAATCTCAGGTATCTCGACATTTTGGCATTCATAGAAGTGTTATTTGTCGTCTTTGGCAGCGCTACAATAATACAGGAGAACCCGCTGAACAGCATCCATGCCGTAAAAGGAGTACAACCACTCGGCAAGACCGGTACATACAACGGACTGCAAGACGCCAGCCGATGTTAACCGCTCGAGAGATAAGTTTGAGGCTACAAATTTCAAGTGGTGTTGATGTAAGTCCTCAAACTGTGCGAAATCGACTGCATAAGTACGGCCTACGAGCTCGACGCCCAATCAGGTGCCCATCGATACATCACGAGAATCGCGCTCGTCGATATGAATGGTGTAGAGAACGCATAACATGGACCCAGGAACAATGGGATAAAATTATGTTTTCCGATGAGTCGCGATTCGAGTTTAAGCCTGATACAAGAAGGGTGCAAGTGTATCGTCGGCCCGGAAATACTGAAAGGCTCAGGTGCGTTCAGGAAGTTCATCCATACAGCGGTTCAACAGTTATGTTATGGGCGGATATTATGAAGAACAGGGGAACTGAGCTCGTTTTTGTAAATGGAAACATGAATGCTGAAAATTACATTGAGGATATTCTCAGACCTTATGTCTACCCATTTGCACAAGCCTTTGGCTCCAATTTTAGGTTAATGCATGACAATGCGCGTTCACATACAGCTCGGCGAACCAGTGAATACTTTGCAACGGAGAACATTCGGGTATTGCCCTGGCCTGCACAATCGCAAGATCTCAACACCATTGAGCACGCATGGGACATGCTCCAGAGACGTGTTTTGAAGGACTTGGACGGAGCGACAACAACCCAACAGCTAAAGGATTTGCTACAATTCCATTGGGAGCGAATACCGCAAGATGACGTAAACAGTCTCATTAATTCAATGAATAATCGTTGCCGACAAGTTCTGAATAGCAGAAGAGACCATGCTTTGTATTAAATTGTTCTATTCTTTCACAATAAATACATTCTCTTTAGAAATTTCATTTTGTAAAAAAAAAAGTTTAGTTTCTTATGTATCTTAGTTTCTACAGTATATTCTAATATTGTTCATTTCTGTTATTAAAAGAACTTATAAAGACAACAGCTGTTATTTTTACATCATAGAACCCTAAAGATATTATTTTAAAAATAAAATACAACGTTATAATGTGAAGAACCATCTTAAAATTTAAATTAGTACATGTTGCTTAGACTTTTTTGATGAGTGTATTTATCCTTAACTTGCCTCGATGTTATACAAAGAAGGATCCACTATATATAAAACGTACGTATATGACAATTTGTGTTCAGCACAACTAAATTCAGAGCGGCCAAAAAGTTTTGCAAGACCTTTAATATTATATTTTGACAGCGTTTAGGAACTTATATTTTAAATCCTGCAGAGGTATTTTTTTATATTTGTATATCTGTTGAGCCCTACAATGTGAACGGGAAAATATATTTAGAAAAGCATTGTATGCAAAGCTTACGTTAGGGTAAATATACGTTTTCAGTGTTCGCTTGTATGGCTGCTTCAGTGTGTAAAGTATTTTTTTTTTTCTCGAACTGACTACGCTATTGACCTAGCAAGGTCTTAACAGCTTCACTGACTACTAAGGCGAACGCTTGAGGCACTCAGCCGATTTTATTTTGGTAACCAGCTCAAGGGTGCACGGCACACCTCGGCTTGGCTGTTGCCTGTTGCATGCAAAATCGCGACCTATATTAGCTAACCTAGCTAACTATTCATATATGTATGAGTTGTTAAAACGTATATGTGTACCAACCAAGATACGCCTCAACAACTCCTCCATATATTTATTATCGGAAAATAGGTAGTTTTTTCAGATCGATCGTGTAGTGTTACGCAGTGATGTATATTTGTGTGTCACCGTATTGCGCAAGCAACGCACTCAAGGGCTCCCTACCGAGGGGTCGAACCTAGACTTGAACCGCTGCCGTGGGAGGCCTAATCGGGTTGTGTAAAGTATCTAAAAGACGGTAATTTATTTTGAAATAAAGCTTCCTATGGAAGAGCTTTGAAATTATGATCCGCAAACTTTGTGTGACGAACAGAGGTGGCGTTAAGAACTGTGTCGTGTAGTCTGTTTGAGTACACCGGTTCTCGACAGATCACCAAGGTTGAGTAACATCGAGTGCTGTTAGTTGACCGCCTGGGAACACCTCGTGACGTTGGCTGTTTATTGTATTTTTTGATTAAAATGTTTCCCTGTAACACAAAAGCTTCACTTCTATAGTTTTTTTATTCCTTTATTGGATTGTGTAAATTATTTTATACAAATTATTTTTAACCGACTTCGAAAAAGGAGGAGATTCTATGTTCGGTTGTATGTTTTTTTTTTATGTATGTTAATCGATATCTCCGTCAGTTGTGAACCGATTTTAATGATTCTTTTTTTGTTTGATTCGGCTATACTCCAAGGTGGTCCCATATAAATTTGAATAAAATATTCAACCCCTAAGGGGGTTAAATATCGTTTATTTGATTTTCACCCAGTTCGTGTCTACGTATTTTCGTGTACTTGAAACCGATTTCAAAAATTTTATTTGAAATTTAATAACTGGAAATGGTGTTCTTGAAATTAAAAAAAAATCCAACCATAAGGGTTGAAAATAAAGGGATGAATAAAGCTTATATGAATAAATGACCTTCCCCATAAGCTAATTTTAATGAAAACTTGGAACAATCTGTTGTAATGATAAGAATATCATTTAATCAATCCTGAGTTGATCATGAAAATGAAGAATGGAACTCCTCAACGGCTTACAGCAGCTATCTTGTGTTTGGGTACATAAGACTCGTTTGACGAGGACTTACATGTGGGGTTATGACTGTTGAGGCAATTTCCGTGAAACGGACATTAGGAAAGATGAGGTTCTGAAATTCGTTCACAATCAACCTAATTTGACCAGTTGGATCTAGTACGGTGTAATATCATGTTTGTTTGTCAAGTTATGAACTTATTTTATAATTAATTAGAACCAGATAAATATATTTATATACACTAAAAATGGAAAAATAAAAATTTTTACAAAAAAAAATTGAACCGACTTCGATATCAAAACCCATACGGCACTGAAAAGCGAAAAATAAGTACATTATTAATTTAACCAAATAAAATAAAATATTTGCGCTACCTAATAATATATTGGAAGTCGGTGCCAACCTAAATTTCTATTGTTGTAGGTATAAAAAAGTATATTACACTATACAAATAGACGCGAGAGTGGACCTAAACGTTGTATGTAGATGATATGAAATATGGTTGGCACCGATTTCAAATATATTATTAGGTAGCGCAAATATTCATATTTTATTTTATTTGGTTAAATTAATAATGTACTTATTTTTCGCTTTTCAGTGCCGTATGGGTTTTGATATCGAAGTCGGTTCAATTTTTTTTTGTAAAAATTTTTTATTTATAATTTTAAATACATGAGAACTCTCGAAGATCATAGATACATATCTGCTTATTAATGGTATATAATAATCAAGATTTTTATCCCAAACTAGCTTCTACCTGCGACTTCGTCGGCGTGTGATAATTACTTCGAGCTAACGGTAACACGTAGTGAAACTTCTCAAGAGGAAAACAAAATCCGATTTTGAAACTTTCTACATTGTTGCTCCGCTCCTGTTGTCGCTTAGTGTGATGACATATATCCTATAGCCCTTCTAGATAAATGAGCTATTTAACACTGAAATAATTTTTCAAATCAGAGTATAATAACCCTTGAGCCTTATAATAGTATAGATTACTACTCTTCTCTCGTACTTAGCTCGAGCCTAACTTTTCATAGACTGGAACGATTTTAATGAAACAAAGAATAAATAACTCTCGAAGATATACTTTATGGTTTGTGTCAGATAGGTTTGAGTTTTTATTTTTAACCCAGTCTTTAGCAATGATGCGTGTTTTATTATTTTATTACTTATTCTTAGACACGTTAAATTTACATTCTTATTATATGCATAGATGAGTGAAAAGTATTGTCATAGTTTCGGATTTCAAATTTTGAAAAAAAAAAAGTCTAGATATAGAGTGCGTTCCAGTAACCGCTCACGACCGCGAGTATTCCCGTTCCACTTACTCTCGAGCATTACAATCGTAAACCTAAGTGGAACACATTATGGGGCGTTTTGAACGTTTAGGTAAATAATACAAATGGCGATCTAGAAAAATAAAAGGTTAAGTTATAATTTGTAAGTCTTAACAGTCTTAACTTTAATGATTATCAAATTGATTTAAGTATATTGAGAAAAATGTATAACTCAATTTTTATATTTTAATTAATATAAAAAAAAAATATCTTTTTGGTCTGATAAGAAAATATTAAATTGTTGTAAATTTATTTCTATACAGAATTTTACAATTCACAACATTTTTCAGTAAAATTTAAAATTATCAAAACTTAATTATGTAATATGTTTCATGTATATTAATGAATTTAATTAATCCATTAAATTCAATATGTTATCTTATATAGTTATTCTTTACCGCATCACCTAATGACATTTTTACGGTCGCCAACTTTATTGAAAATTCTGCCAAGTTTGTCAACGCTCTCAACCCACCTTCAGACATGGGGCATTGTAACCTTCGCGTGAGCGTATGTTATGACGTCATCAATGACATTTTCGGCGCGACTGCAATAATCGCGGTCGTCAAGTAGAACAGCTAAAGGTAAGCTAAGGTTATTGTAAGCGTTGTGAACGTCATGTGGAACGCACCCATAGGATATAATTTTATAATATGTATGCTGTTACGGTAAAATTTGTTTTTATGTGTCAAAGTAGTTTTAAGATATATTTCGAATATACTATAATCTTTTATATACCTATTATTTATATCGAATATGTTACCATATAACCTAATATGTATATTCATTGTTATTTTCAACAACAACATATTACTTACACAAACGGATCGGCTTATAAAAACAGCCGCAATCTATTACAATGATAACGGGAGAATTATTCACCTCTATTGAATCAAGTACATTGTAATTGATATACCGTGGAATACTAAATTCAGAGTCTTTCACTACGTTAAAAATTCTCACAGTATTTATGTTTACTTATCCTTTTAATTTTATTTTTTGCAACCAATCTCCGAGGTTTTTATTGCCATTGTCGAGTAATGTTAGACAGGTTGATAGTAGAATCAAGATCGAAGGGAATCTAGTAGGGTTAGTTGACAATACTGTATTCTTGGGAATTACATTAGATTCCAAATTACAATGGGGTCCTCACATTAAAAAAATGGCGAGCAGATTAAGTTCTGCTGCATTCGCAATACGCAAAATTCGCCAGCTTACAGATATTGCCACTGCTAGGTTAGTCTACTTCGCTTACTTCCATAGCATAATGTCTTACGGTATTCTGCTGTGGGGTACGGCTGCTGAGGTAGACACCATATTTTTATTACAAAAACGGGCAGTTCGAGCAATATATAATATGGGACCTCGCGAATCATTAAAAACGAAATTCCAGGAATTCGGTATCTTAACTCTACCCTCCCAATACATTCTTGATAATTTAATGTATATCCGTAAAAACTTTGAAAAACTGAATTTAGTAAAGGACCGGCATAATGTAAATACTAGAAACTGTAATAAACTGGTCGTCCCATGTTTCAGACTTAGTAAAACCAGTAATAGTTTCTTAGGTAACAGTGTTAGGTTTTACAATAAAGTCCCAAAACATGTTACCGATTTGCCGGACTGCAAATTTAAGCGCCATGTCAAGCGGGTGTTAGTGTCAAAAGGATATTATAGAGTGGATCAGTATATGAACGATAGTGATGTCTGGAATTGACTCCTCTCTGTGCATCCACCATAAGCTGTATGATGTATTTAAATGTATGTAAAAAAAAATGTACCCGGTCGAGTTTCTTGCCGGTTCTTCTCGATGGCTGGGTTGTCTCCGAACCGGTGGTAGTTTTTGACGTTCATAAGCGCCTTATTAGGGCCTAAACTGAATAAAGAATTTTTGATTTTGATTTTGAAATCTTTATATATAAATTTAAATTTCTTCCATACGTGTATGTCACTGAACTCCTCCGAAACGGTTGGACCGATTTTGATGAAATTTGTACAGTGGATCCGAGAATGGTTTAGATTCACAATTGGACCCGGTAGGTGGCGCTGCGGTTGACTCTAGGATACTTTTTATTATCAAAGCTGGACAACGTTCGCCGCCCAGCTCGTAACATTATAAGTGATTTGCGATAATTTTCTTGTTCTAACAAGATGGTGGCCCCCTTGTTAGGTATTTCTAGGAAGTTTTAGTGGCATCTCAGAATTCATGCTCCTTGACATTATTTTCTATCCACTTCATTAATGCTTAACAACCGAACTATAATACGTAAAACGCCACCAATATTACATTACAAATTATAGAGTCAAATAACATAAGAGCATGAATAAATCATGAAAGCCAACTACATGACAAATAGGGATCCCGTCAAAAAACCACACACATCAAATCTTGTTTTAAAGGGGGTTTGCCGTCAAGGTTTAAAAAATAATATAGGCTTGTATTAAATAACGATTGTTATTATTTCTTAACTCTCTAATTTATTTCCTGTAACTTTTATATTTCCTCTCATTACGGTATGAGATTGGAAATACTTTTCAACATTATAATCGCAGAAAGTCTATTACAAAATGTACAGAATAAACGTACAGACACGAAAGACTTGTCAATCTATATATTTAATACGTGAAGCAAAAAAATTGTACCCTTTTCTAAACTATTTCCCGTCAACGGGTGAACTTTAAATTTGGCATAGTTAAAGTTTATATGGCGGAGAAGTGCAGAAAGCCGTTTATTTTATATAAAATGTATTAGAAGTACATTAAATTAATTAAAATATGCACTACTCACACTACTACTCGAATTTTACACAACATATACACACAGGTAAATAAAAAATACATTTTGACAGCCGTCAATAAATACGATTTCAAAAAAGGTTGTGAAGGAAGGAGGTTGCTATGCTCGACTATATGTATTTTTTAACTCTTACGTTCTAATTACCATTTTTCAACCTACATTCAACAATGATATTATAAAATATAACTATTATTGTAATGTTTATTATTTTTATGGTGAACACGCTTCTAATAATGAATTAATAAAAAAATGAACCAAATAATGCTTTGTATAATCAAAATACGAATTTTGTTCATAAAAATAATCCATGACTTAGACCTCCGCGGTTACAATGTTGGAATTCAACCTCATGTATCAACAAAAAAGAATTTATTTTCAAAAGCTAATTGTAGTATTAAAAACGTCTTTGTCTTGGATTCACCATTTGATTGTATTGTGCATCCATTACTTTTCCAAACGATGATACTGGGCATATCACTATTTCTCATAATGAACAGACTACATTTAATTCAATATCACCCAGAAATTGGACCCCATGGTGTCGTGTAAAATTAATTGAAAATTCTGTCATGGGTTGCGATAAATATATTTATTTTCGTAAAGTTATGTTTGGTTAAAATTTGAGCTTTACCATGTGGTTTTTGTTTCAAATCTATAATTAATTTTAATTTTCATTTACACATAGATTTTTTTAATGATTATATAATAAAGATCATGGCAAATGGCAAATAACTGAGTAGCCATGATGAAAACCTTTGATTATAGAAGTATATCCTCCGACAAAAGAACCCTAATAAAGTTCAAACTTTAAAAAACTAGTATAAATAATTTCATGTCATTCAATAATAACGAAACTTTTCATATTCGGATCTATAGTTTCGGAGGTTACATCTTATAAATAAGTATAATTATGAATTAAGTACAGTATATCATCAAATATCATAGAACAAAGTCCTCTGCTACGTCTGTCTGTTCGCGATAAACTGAAAAAATAATCACTGATTTTCACCAGTAGATAAAGTTATTCATGAGGTTGATTTAGGCATATAATTCAAACTTTTCTTTATTATCAGGCCGTAACAACGTCCGCTGGGTATGATCTATACTAATATTATATTACTTTCAGTGTTATATAGATCACTCATCGAGAATGGTTTTAGGCTATATATTATTACGCTAAGACCAATAGGGGCGGAGCACCAATGAAGAATATTTAAAAATCGGAGATTTTTTCCTTTTCAGAGCTTCCGCTGTGTGTTAGCGTTAACCCAACGTAATTCTTCCATGCGAATGAAGTCGCGGGCAGAGGCTAGTAAACTATATTATAAGGTATTTTCAAGTGTAAAACTAGTGCACACAGCGATCTGTTAATGACGTTTGGAATTATATAAAATTTTATATTATATTTTGGTTTCAAGAGGCTACAGAGTGGATATGTGTACGCTAATGACGTCTAGTAATAACTCCTCTTTATAAATCCTCTAACAATGATTATAATATATAATGCATCTAAATATGACATACTAGCCTCTGCCCGCGACTTCGTTCGTGTAGAAAGATACACTAACAATAACACGCAACAGTTCTCAAAAGGAAAAAACATCCCGATTTTGAAATTTCATCTGTACTCCGCTCTTATTGGTCTTAGCCTTATTATATATAGCCTATAACGATTCTCGATGAATGAGCTACATAACACCGAAAGAATTATTCAAATCGGACCAGTAGTTCCTGATATTACCCCTATAACGTCACAACATCCCAAACTTTACCTCTTTATAATATTATAGTATAGGTATATGTTAAAAAGATAAAGCACATCGAGTTTCTTGCCGATATTTCTCTTTGGCTGGGTTGTTTTTTGGAGTGGAAGTAGTTTTGACATACGTAAGTGCCATCGTAGGGCGTACATTGAATAAAGTATTTTGGCTCATAAAGTAAATTAGACTGAACCCTAGATCTTTCGGTTGAATAGATTATATACCACTGTACCACGAATATTCTATACTTAGAGCATAAAGAAAGTACTTAAATATGAGCTACCATTTTGTTTTTTTGGAAAAAGTTATTAAAGTTTTTTTTTTGTCTTTACATATTACCAATCACACACACATACTTCAGAGATCAGGGCAACTATCTCATACTTTTGTTACTAAATGACTTTTAAAAATGAAGCATTAAAACACCAGTTTTTTAACTCTCTAAAAATCATTTTAAACTTCTTTAAAACCAGTTACCAGCTACATCATTTTAATAGAATCTACCCGGAGTGAAAATTTGTTAAGTTTTTGAAGATTATCCTAGTCGGTAGAAGTCATGTCGGTCGATGTCCGCTGAAAAGGGTACGACTTGTTTCGGTGAGTCACATTTAGTGTAGGCAGAGAAACTTACCCATTGCTGCTTGTCCTATATATGTTTACCTTAGAATATTATTGCAGTAACTAGGTACCTTCCTTGATAAGTTTTTGGACTAATAAGTTAATTTTTATGTTTCAGTAAAGTCTATTTTTAGAATTTTCCTAGATGTCTGATTTGCTATTATGTTGTCCAATGTCACTAATGTGACTACCTACCGGGGTGGTACAGTCGACAAGTTGCCACGAGTTCAGAAGTAACTACTTCATTGGTTAATTCAAACTAAATTACGTGACGATTTTTTTGGGCCTTATCCAGTGAATTTGTCACGGATCTCAGATGGTATAATTACGCCACTGTCCAATGAAGTAGTTGTTTTCACAGAAGGCTGGTTGGAGAGTTTATGTACATATTCGCAAGTTGATGCAGTTAAGTTGAATAAGCTAATTTCACAAAACATAACGCTACCTCAGTACTGACAAGTTAAGAATAAATGTATGCAAACATTTCTGCTCGCTGGGGGATGTAGCAAATTTGAGACCAATCAACGGGGGGTCATATAAAAGCACTTTGTAACAAACTGGTCCTTTAGACTTAAGTCAACGACAAATAAGAGTCCAATGTGTTTGTCTTTCTGTTATATTCAATTTGATACGTACTATCAGTTAGGTAATGTGTTTCTGATATAATACTTACTTGATCTTTTTAATACATCCACGAAGGTAGAGCAGGCTTAAGTATAACTCAATCTATTTATATAGGTACGTACATACGCTATCTGAGTAACTAATCTAATGTATTGAAGCTACAAAAATGAAATCTAAACAGTTGTTTTATTTTGCGAAGTACACAGTCACGAAGGAGCGACTTTTCTTTGCGATCTGACTACCATATGGACCCAGCAATGTCTTAACAGCTTCACCGGACTACTAATGCGAGCGCATAAGGCACTCAACCAATTTTATTTGACAACTAGCTCAAAGAAGCAGGGCACACCTCGGCTTGGGCTGTTGCCTGATACGTGCAATTCGCGACCTGTCTGAGCTAATCTAACTATTTATGCATATATAAGTTGTTGAAACGTGTATGTGTACCAAGCATACATACCTCAACAACTCTTATATATATTTTGTATTGGATCATTTTCTGAACTATTTCAGTTCGATAAGAGAGAAAATAATAAAATAAAACCCTTCCACTTTCTTGTGTAAACGTGTATGCGTACACGTGTATGGAGGTGATATGTCAAATGTTGTCGCAGTGATCTAAGATTTTATGTCACTGTATCGCGCGAGCAGCAAACTCAAGGGCTCCACGCAGAGGGAACGCACCTAGGCTTGATTCGCTGCCGAGGGGGCCTAATCTGCTGTGCGGGCGCGTAATTTACCTCCAGACCATTCTTTTAAATTTAGCCCCTAATGTAGGATAAGCGGGGTTGTTAGAGATTGTAAGGACAAACAATATATTTCAGCACATACCAAATTTCGTCCTCAAGAGTATAAGTAGGGGATGAAATGTTTTTCATTGACATTATTTAAGTAGATGGGTACTTGATTTGAGTAAGATTATAAGGCAAATAATTACTCGATTTCTCATTCGCTTCACTCACAATTTACGGTTATCCCCAAGGATACATATTTTCATCCCCTATTCTAAGCTTTCAAAGAAAAATATTTTGAAAATGAAAGTGTAACAAACTAACTTACATTCGCATTGCGTTCTAATAGGTACAAGGATATTGGAATACCTATTACTTGTCGGGTTTTATCTCTGTAAAGGCTTAACTTATTTTGATGAAACTTTTAAAGTTGGATACAGGATTTTTCAAATTACAATCTAAAATACATAGTTACCGTTTCCACGTGAAAAGAATCGCCAGCAACTTTATGTATACTAATTACTAAAACTAATATTATAAAGAGGCAAAGTTTGTGACATTGTGGGGGTAATCTCAGGAACTATTGATCTGATTTAAAAAATTCTTTCAGTGTTATATAGCTCATTTATCGAGGAAGGTTATTATAGGCTTATATTTCACCACGCTAAGACCAATGCGGAGCACCAATGAAGAAAATTTCAAAATCGGGTTATTTTCTTCTTGAGAGCTTCCGCTGCGTGTTCGCCTTAGCCCAAAGTAACTATTCTACACGAACGAAGTCGCGGGTAGAGGCTAACCTCTACTAATATATGTATAAATTCAAAAGCGATACAATAGATCCGATTATACTTGGCAATTGAAAAAAAGCTGACAAATTTTAATCTTATCCAAAAGATAATAATGACAAATATTCAAATACATCTGGATAAATATAAACTCATCAAAGGAAGCAATTAAACACAAAATTGATGTATTATAACATACCTTTTGATCTCATTTTTATTACTTATCTTATTTTTATATTAGGGATCAATCAGTATTTTTTTTTCTAAACTTGTTGTTTTCGAAAAAAGATAATTTGAAATTGGTAAAAGAAACGGAGAAAGGGCTGATCGCAATTTGATACGATTTAGTACTCACTCCTTTGAAGTGTTGCTTTGCTGGGTCACTAGCGTACCCCCCATCTCCTCGTTGCACGGGTGAGGCTGACGAGGGGAGGCTGCTGGTCGTGTACCCAGTGGCCTCTCTATAGTAGGGTGAAGCCTGGCGTTCATTCGCCAGGCTGCCGCAGGGGCAGTTTCAGGTCAGTGAGCATGCTCGATCCCTGGCTGCCCCTCCAATGCGGCGGACGGTACACCGTGGGGTTTTAGTCCGTGCGAATCGGACATAACCTACCCTCTCCCCCGGGAGGGTAGCGTATCCGTTAGGGATTTCCCCTCGTTAATAAAAAAAAAGGGTCACTAGCGTAGTCATTTAGAAAAAAAAAGTCATAGTAACTACATATTAGCTCGCAAGTCTGAAACCAGCTTAAGAAGGCCTAGAAATGGTGGATTATTTATGCTAGTAGCTATTCAATGATTTGCAAAAATGTGACATATGAAATACCTGGTCTATAGATTATTACTATCACTAGATTTGAATAAATCAGCAGGTCCAGACGATATTCCACCTTATTTTATTGTAAATTGTGCTGAAAGCCTTACCGTGCCGATATCACTTTTATTCAAGCGTTCAGTTACTGAAGGTGTAGTACCTATAATCTGGAAATCAGCTTTTATTACCCCCGTTCATAAAAAGGGACCTAAAGATATTGTAGAAAACTATAGACCGATTAGTAAATTATGTTTATTTGCCAAAGTTTTAGAAAAAGTAATATATAGACAGCTATACTTTTCCATTAAACATGTCATCAATATTGATCAACACGGTTTCCTGAAAGGCAGATCAACAACGTCAAATCTAATACTATGCAGTGAATATTTGTCAAGGATTATGTCTGAACCTGCTCAGATTGATGTTATCTATACTGATTATAGTAAAGCGTTTGACAGAATTGATCATGTAATTTTGCTACGCAAACTATTGTCTGTAGGAATTCGTGGTGACTTATTTAGGTGGTTTTCGTCGTATGTCCAGAATAGAACTCAAACTGTAGTTCTCGGTGGTTATGCCTCTGATCCTGTTGAAATCCCCTCAGGCGTTCCACAAGGATCTCTATTGGGGCCTATTCTTTTTAATATTTTTGTTAATGATATATCAACATGTTTTACTAATTCTTTCATTTTGCTTTACGCCGACGATATGAAAATTTTATGTCCAATCAGAAGTCATGAGGACACAGTTGGTCTTCAACGCGATTTAGACAGTTTCCAAAGCTATTGCAATAAGAACAAACTTGATCTTAATGTAATGAAATGCTGTGTTTGTTCTTTTACTCGTAAATCTGATCCAATTAAACAAAATTACATACTTAAGAATACTGTATTGTCACGAGTTACTACAGTAAGAGATTTAGGAGTTGTTTTCGATTCAAAGCTCATATTTGACTCACACATTGATAATATAGTAAATAAAGCTTCCAAAGCCCTAGGTTTCGTATTAAGATTATCGTCAGAATTTAAAAGCACTAAGACTCTGAAGATATTGTATTGCGCCTTTGTTCGTAGTCACTTAGAATATGCTTCTCAAGTTTGGAACCCTAACTATAATATATATATCTCACGTATTGAACGGATTCAAAAACGCTTCCTTCGATATTTGCAATTTAGAACTTCTTATTACTCTACAGATTATATAGAACGATGTAAACATTTTCATTTTTTGCCACTCTACGAGCGACGTAAAATAGCCGATTTAATTTATTTAAGTAATATAGCCAATGGAATTATAGATTGTCCAGAATTATTATCTAGGGTTCAGTTATGTGTCCCCACAAGTACAATAAGAAAACCGAAGCTTTTACATGTACCACTTGTCAGGACGACATATCGTCAGAATGCCTTTCTGATCCGAGCATGTAAATATTTTAATTCTTTAGACAATAATCTAGATTTATTTTCAGATAGTATATCATACATTAGACAATGTTTAATTAGAGATTTTTTTCCTCAATATTAACTGTACGTAATCATGTTTTATTTGTACATTTATACTGATAGCTGTCTTTTCTTTGTTTATTTATAGTTATTATAAGTGAAAATTTGTAATTAGCCTTCGTATGTTATTTATTTGTTATTTCTTTAAGTGTTAGCTGTAAATTTTCCTAAATAAATAAATAAATAAAATAAATAAAAATCCAATTAATCTTAATTCAAATTTCTAACATAGATATAATAGAAGTATTAATATATATCAAGTTTAAAATGTTATTATCTGAAATTATTGATGCGAAACATTTATAGGCGTGGTTAAATCTGAATGTTGGCGTGGCGACTGTGTGACACATGACGACACGATGTTATAATAATTACACCTGATATTACTAAGAAAAACTAATTAGAGACAACACGATCGTAATAGATCCATTTTCTTTTAGTTCTCAATATTATGAATAGATGGCGTTAATTTCAAAAGACAAATGTGATTTTAATATTCGAAGATTTTGAATATTCCAATAAATAAAATACAAAACAATTTCGATGTTTCACATTTGCCAGGCGTTCCGTGACGATTCATTTTTTTACTAGCGGGCACTGCAGTCGTTGTCCTGTTCTGATAATAAAAAACTTTGGAATTATACATATGCTGTCAATGACTTCTTTGTAGGCATTATCAAGCACTAGAACTCAATCATATTTCTCTCATCGTTAAGTAAGTGTTCGTAAGAAAGATTTTTGTTTGACCGTTTTTTTCTCCAACTTTGCAAACCCAATTTTTCGTGTTAATATATGGCCTATGACACTCGCAAAAACCTGACTTTCTATTAGTAAAAAGATTTTCAAAATCGGTTTAGTAGATATTACCCCTCTACCACCTCACAAACTTTACCTTTATAATATTAGTATACATTATTCCAGAAAGTTTCCTTGATACATAATCCTGGTAAATAAAATTCCACTTTTTGTATACAGTATGAGAACTTTTTAACAAATTTGATTGTAATAAGGTTGATATTAAATTATATTACAAAGTAATTTTTAATTTAATAAGACTTCCGTAATTTTAGAAAAAGAAACTTATGAAAAGAATTTGAGTGTTGGTAAATTAGTTTACGGTACAGTGGTTAAAAAATTGTGTAATACGGGATAATATACGGTAGGTATGTTATGTGTGTTTAAGTGTATGTCTAGGTGTAGTAGTATTCTTTTATACTTTATAAGTTATAGCGTTAACCTAGAGGAGTTAACCTTTTCAAATGCAGCTCTGCCGGAACACGAAAAGGTGCTTATCGACATAATTTTCAACTTGAGGGCTTGGGTTGAGCTAGCCAGGCGGACTTAGAAAAACCCTTCCACCATGCAGTAAATAAAAAATGTTTATTTAAGTACCTACATATACAATGGGACTTTGTATAGCATATAGTTCATGACCATCCTCATGTATATATCATT
Source organism: Antheraea mylitta (assembly GCA_014332785.1). Lineage (NCBI taxonomy): Eukaryota > Metazoa > Arthropoda > Insecta > Lepidoptera > Saturniidae > Antheraea > Antheraea mylitta. The sequence goes on from JACEII010000096.1 coordinate 661,926, forward strand.
TAGTACGACATATAATCCAAAAAAATATCACTTCCTCTGCGTGTACATATTGATGTTGTCTTTTTTTTGGGCGTATTTTAAGTCAGTCACATCCTCATTTAAATGGTTTGCAATTGCCCTGTTATCGTTTTTGCATTCTAGAAATGCACTAGTGTAATTGTCGTCATACTTTCAGTTCGAGGGAAAACCATCATAGAACCATGCAAGGGTGCGGCGGCCAACTTTTTTCAAAGCATATGTGCAATGAAAATTTATCACAGTGCGGTGGGCGTATATATATTTTTTTTAATTTTGTGAAAATCTAACCTACATCTTTCGTTCTAAAAAAATGTATTTCTAAATTAATTATTTGAAAAACTCGCAGCGGGCACATTACAGATCAACAGTAAAAATACTTGCGCGGTGTTAGCCACTACTGATGTAAAGTATAACGGCGGGCCTCACATTATGGATATTATGGGTAGTTGACACCACCAATCGATTGCCATAAATCTTTTAAGCAGTGAAAATGTAATTATTCTATAGATTTTTTATGGCAATAGCAACTTGCGAAGTTATATGTGCCAGCTCAATTGACAAACTGACTCTATCAGGTCCCCTAATTTCTCCATCAATAATCAAGCCGTCAGTGTTATCGTTCAAGTATGTATTTAATATTGACGTTGAATTTGTCTCGTGTGTCTGTTGTCCAGTAGGAAAGAAAACTAACGTTCACATATTCTTTTTGTAAGGACGTCAATTTTCTCAGTCATTTTTAGAAATTTGTCGTGTCATTTTTACACGTCCTTGACACAAAAGTCGTTTAAGTCGCCAAACAGAAAATAACTTACTGAAAAAAAAAAACAAGTCACAACACTATGATAGTGTAACTGTAACACAAAAGCTAGTGATAGACACGTATTTAGAAATTAGCAAGCATAATTTTTGTTATAAAATGAAGTTGACCACTATAATCGATCTCTTATTATGATTTATTATTACTGTAAGACCAAAAAGAGGATAGAAAAGTGTTACACATAGACAACTTCTTATATTGATAAAGAATTTTACTCTTCAACAAATAAGATTTCCATATGGTTTTTGTGATTCATTAACGAACATATTTTTGTGTCTCCCAAAACAATTGTATATTTGGGATTCTATTTTATTTTTGACAAACAGTCTTTAAGGAGCGTTCCATTAGACATTCACAACGCTCACAACACCCTTTTCGCCGTTCCACTAGACGACCGCGAGCGTTGCGGTCGTGCCGAAAACGTCATTGATGACGTCATAACATACGCTCACGACGCCCCATGTCTGGAGGTGGGTCGACGTGAGCGTTTACAAAATTGGCGGGATTCTCAATAAAGATGGCGACTGTAAAAATGAAATAAAAATTTGATACGGTATAGGATATTTACATTAAATAAAATATCTTATTGAACTATGTAAATGAAATATGTTAATTAAGTTTTGATAATTTTACTTCTTTTGAAAAATGTTGTGAATTCTAAAATTCAATGTAGAAATTAATTTATAATCATTTCATGGTAATTTAATATTTTTCCTTTAACCAAAAAGGTCATTTTTATGTTATTATGATAATTAAAATAAAAAAAATTGAATTATACATTGTTTCTTTAATATACTTAAATGAATTTAATAATTATTAGAATTTACAGTTAAGACTTACAAAGTGTATCTTAACCTCTCAAAGCTTTTGCTTTATTTTTTCTAGATCGCCATTTTTATTATTTATCTGAACGCTCAAAACGCCCACAAATGCGTTCCACTAGCACTTACGATCGTAACGCTCGAGAGCTAGCGGAACGAGAAAACTCGCGGTCGTGAGCGTTGTGAGCTTCTACTGGAACGCAGTCCTAGTAGACTATTTCTGTCATTGTCAAGGGAGTAACGATATTACAAGTTTCTTGATATAAAAATCCAATGAACTAACAAGATGGAGGCCGTCTTTCCTGGGAGTTTTTATGGCAACTCAGAATCTATGTTCCGTGGTATAATTTCCGATCACTTGTGCACAATAACCAAACTATACTACGTAAAGCTCCATCAACATTACACAATATAGAGCCAAATAACATAAGATAATGGATAAAATAAAAAGACTACTACATGGCATTTCAAGATCCCGCCAAAAACTCCGTATATTTGGGATGTTCATGCGTAAAAACATCGATGTTTTATCGATACGATATATCGAAACGTTACGTGTTTAAATATATCGAACAAAAACATGCGGTATTTTCAATATATTGTAGAAAGTTTATAATTTTGTTCACTTGATACTAATAGATAAAAGGAATCAAAAGTCAAAGCCTCTATTAAGAATTAAAAATACAATCAGTATTAGAACAAGTATTAACATTCTAAAAATAGTTCTCGATGTATCTTATTTAAACTCAATGTTATCGACTTTTAGCTTATAATTAGCTAGTTTGTTGAGATAAAACACTATCGTGATACAGATAGACTACTACTTAATATTTGTAAGTAATATTGTACAACTTTGGGGACTGCAATAATAATGTATAAATTATTTATTCAATCACACTTCCGAAAAAGTTTCATACGATCGTGTAAATGATGCCCTCAAATAAACAAATAACTTATCTGATTCTCTTTTGTTAACGCAACACTTTCTCCAGGAGTGGGATAATGCTTTATCTGGATGCCAAAATTTGGACGCGACATTTTAGCTCTTAGACTACAGAAAGATTTATATACCTATAACTTGTCTGTCATTATTGTTTTTTTTTTTTACAATATTCTTTTCGATGTGAAACATGTATAGGCGCGGGTAAACCTTATTGCTGACGTGGCAAGTGCGTGGGACGTGGCGACGCGATGCCATGCGCAAGCGACCGCGCGCAATATCTTTTGCCGTACAATTCGAACGATTTTGATGTTTCACATCTGCCAGGCGTCCTGTGATGGTTATGGATATTTTATTACTTTTATATTCTTTGCTTCTATATATATATATATATATATATATATATATATATATATATATATATGGAGCGGCTATTTTGTCTATTTATACAGGACAACGTAATCGTTAAAACCCGCGCTGTTTATAGTTATTTGTTTACCTCACTGAAACAATTTGTTGTTTAGTTGAAAGTTTGAATTAAAAACTTATTTTAATTAGTAAAGAACACAAAATTGTAATTATACTTTACGTTTTACTCAACTCTGATAGACTGCTTTGTTTCTGAAAGTAAAACAACAAGTCCGGGGTAGCATTGTTAACTAGACGTCCGAAAATCGATATATCGAAGCTAAGCATCGATGTATATGGTACACTCCTACTGTATATATCATAGATATTAAAGGTAAATAGGAAATCAGCCGGAAATCTACTATACAGTTAAAACAATTATCCTGGAGATCTTCAGAAGCAGAAGCACGTAGGTCATTATTCACGTTCCAAGCTGAAAGGATTAAAACCAACGAAAACCCCAAAAAATTATGTAGACATTATTGTGCCCTTGAAAACCGGAAGATTGCTGTACATATAGTCAATATTTGTTTAGACATGGAAGATATCGATATACGACTACTTATACATCATCAAACTAATACAAAATTCCCCAATACGCAAGCCGTGTCCATATTGCTTTAGCAAATAATAAAGAAAATGAATGTAGCATTAAATTTTGCACTCCTTACTGCAACTTTTTGATGTTAGATTTAATATCCGTGTATATTTTTCGAAGTTTTCTAACACGAATTTCTAAAACTATATCCATAGATTCAAAGGAGTGATGTTGCCAAACTAAAAGAGACCCACATGAAAAATATTTTGGAAACTTCTTACCTATCTATATCGTGTTTTCTATGCATAGTTATATCTACATGTGTCATCTAAAACATTGTCTACCTATTTGCTAATATTTATATTATTGATTAATTAAAAGAATTTGAATTTGTGAGTACCATTGAAATAACTTTTACATACATCGAGGCCTTGTGCCTAGTATCAGTGATACGGCGGCGTCTGATTTAAGTACAACTTTATACTTTTGTTTTGATCACTGAATATTTTTTAAATATATTTATAAGTTTTAGCATTTGGTCATGATCTCATCTTCGGTCAAATGACGATCTGATCTAAAATGGGCTACACGCTAGAAGGAGAATATTGTATTCACATTTATTTACCGTCAAAACTTGGAAATCCTTAATCTATGTATGTATTTACGTAGCAAATCTGCAGAGTAACTAATTTGCCCTGTTAATGTGCGAAATAAAGATTTTAACGCTTTATTTGTCATGCTGTACTCGCTTATTTCTATCACAAATTCAGGTTAATTTGACATGCCCTGGTTCATGGTCGAAATGATGGCGTACCAGCAGACGTCCACACCATCCAAATTTTTGAAAGCAATTTTTAGCTATTTTAGGGATCACCTAATTAAGCAACACTTACCAAGATGATGCGCAGAGCATATCATAGATAAGAAACATATATACCTCGTACCTCCAATATGAATACAGAGTGCCTAAAGAGCTGAGTTCGTAAATAATAACCTTTTCAATATATAAAGTCTAAAGACTTAAAGATCGTTTGTGGAAACGCGTCAGTAGAAAGTCAGTGCGGATATAGTAAATAACCTTGCTTCAATTTCCATCATTTTCATTTCCTATGACATAACAGTAATTAAAAACAAATCCACTATCACACAATTATATTTAAACTAACTGACCCAGTGGACGGTCTGCCCTGATAATTAAAAAAACTTAACAAATTATATACTTAAACTTTCCTCGTGAATCATTTTATGTACTCTACAGGATATTATCTATTCCACTTTTAATACCTTTAAACATTTCAATCTATCCAAAAGATACGTTTTACGCCATCTTATTCGTATTTCGACGTTATTTGTAATTAAAATGACGTAAAATCGATGCATTTTAATTTCGAATCAGTCATCATTACACATACAGGTATTTATTTTTATACATATGTGATAATAAAATAATTACCATGTGTTATACTTTGTCACTATAGTGTATAAATTATCATACCACATTTCCTCAAAATCGGTTGAGTAGTTTCTGTGTGATATACGTACAAACAAACAGACTGACAAAAATCCCAAAAACCACGGAAACGTATTCTGACGTCGATTGTAAAGACCACCAGAATATTGTTTTTTTTCATTATTGTTAATGTATTATTGTGTCTCTTAAGGCTACACCATACAGAACGCGTTATTAGCGCGCGTCACGATGCTGCCAGTACTCCTTTATTAATTTTTTGTCCTTTGCATATATATACTTTTAAAAAAGTAAGTATGTTCAAAAAGTTTGACGCGGACTATGGCTAATCATTAAGGCTACGCTGAACAGCGTTTTAGGGCGCGATAAAGCGTACTAACGTCGTGTACTAGCAGGGCGTTGTATTGTACTGTTGAAGTTGAAACCCGTCATATAAAGCGCGCATGCTAGAAGCGATGCTTGTGAGCTCTGTTTAAAGAGTTTTAACTTGAATAGTACACTACAACGTTGTCTTCTAGCAATGCAATAGTACGTCTTGACGTACGCTAAGAACGCATTCTGTTTGCACCAGATGAGGCCCCCGTCGGCAGCGGCTCAAGCCTAGGTCCGTTCCCCCAGCGTGGAGCCCTTGAGTACGCTGCTCACGCGATACAGTGACACAAAACCTTACATCACTGCTACATCACACACATCACCTATACACACGTGCACGCCTACACGCTTACACGCTGTTTTTCTTTTTCAGATAAATAAACGATAAAGAGTTCTACCCTTATTTTTCCTTATCCTATCCTATATAATTTTGAGGAATTTTTCCAACACAAAATACAGATAGGAGTTCTTGAGGCACGCATGTTTGGCATGTTTCACTAAGCCAGAGTACCCTTTCTTAGATTTAATACTTTTATTATAATTATAAATTGATTATATTGGAATTATCCTACTTTTGCACCAATTTTTAAGTTACGTGATTATGATTATTTGCTGTAATTTTTAAATAGTAAGTACTTAGCTATTTTGCTTAACAAGTGTAATTTGTAATAAAAGTAAATTGACCTTAATAACTGCTTCGTCCTACTAGTGGTGACCTCGATAACGTGAAATTGAAGTGAAGTTTTTCTAAAGATGCTATTTGACCGCTATGCGGCACTGTATTTTGTTTTTTATACCGTTGGGATGAAAAGAACTATGCAAGAGTTTATATAAATAGATTCTGTCAAATAAACAATTAGAAGTTTATCGGAAAACATAAAAAAATGTGCCCACAATGTTTTGCGAGCTTGTGTTAATTTGCACAACCAGTAAAGTCGTATCAGCGCATAAAAAACACTAGCTTCTGCTCGCGACTTCATCCGCAAGGAATAGTTACTTTGGCCTAACGCTAACACACAGCGGAAGCTCTCAAAATAAACAAAAAACTCAAATTTTAAACACTTTTCATTTGTGCTCTGCTCCTATTGTTCTTATCGTGATGGAATACTCTTCCTCGATAAATGAGCTATCTAACTCTCAAAGAATTTTTCAAATCGGACCAGTAGTTCCTGTGATTAGCGCCTTCCAGCAAACAAACTCGTCAGCTTTATAATATTAGTATAGAAGTATAGATAGCGAGTTCAAACTAAGATTGATTTTATTTTTTAAGTAAATCTTAGTAATATAGTACATGTTTCAGATACCATTTGTCTTAATTTTTTTTAGGATATCATGGCTTTGTGAGCACAGGATTCATTATAATACTTGCACAATCGATATAACGACTTGTTTTTTGAAACGTTGTTATTAACTGCTGGTAAATTAAATAACTGATGCACTCGTACTGAGTGACGTGGTATTCTAAAATAGTTTTACCCGAATAGGTAACTGCAAAAGATGCCGTTTCAGATTTCGTGAAGTATACATGAGGCAGCTTTAGATCTAAGCTGTTCCAGACGTTTAAGATTCGAATTTTAGAAGTTTATCTTTGCTTTTTTTGTTTTATGGTACGTGCTTGGCCACAATCTCACCTGATAGTAAGTGGCGATGAGGCCGACAATATATCGCGCTTACCCACTAGATGCCTATTCACTCTACTTTTGAAGACTCCCAAGTTATAAGATGTCGGGAAAACAGACATCGCGAGTGAATTCCACTCTTTGGCCGTACGTATAATGAACGTGGAAGCAAATCACTTCATGTATTCAGTAATCCTGTTGCTGATGGACCATATTGATGAACAATATTCTAAAATGATACGAACCAAAGAAATATGCAAAATTGTCCATGACTTAATAGATCTAAGTGGTTTGGCTGCACAATAAACTCGACCATTCTATTATTGGCTTTGCTTGTGATATAGTCGAAGTATGGTCTAAATGATAATTTAGAATCAATCATGACACCTAAATTTCCGCACAATGTCGGTGGGATTAATATAGACTCCTTCAATATTATAACTGCAAGTATAACGAATTTTGTTTAAGTGTATGTGATGCGTTTTACATTTTTGTATGTCTAGTGCCATACAGTTTTCGATACACCAAGATTGTAAGATATTGAGATTGTTTTGGAGCTGATGTGTCGTTGTCTGCATAAATCTTTTGAAAAAAATTGATATCGTCGACATATGCAATTTAAAAAAATCCAGGAAATCATGAATAAATGAAAGAGAATAAAACAGGTCCCAGATTAGAACCTTGTGGTACACCTGATGTAGCAAGAAATAGTACCGACTCTAAACCAAAAGGTACAACTAATTGTGACCTGTTTGATAGATATGAACTTATCCATCTGTAAAGGTCACCTCACCATGGATACCTAAATGGGCCAGTTTTACTAAAAAGACAGAATGATTGACACGATCAAAAAAAGCCTTTGACAAGTCTGTATAAATGGCATCGACCTTTATTTTCTCTTTGAAAGATTCATATAGATCAATTATTAGAGATGTGTGGATTATGACTTTGACCGACTAGCCGATTAATCGGGGGTAAAAAAAAACGACGTGTATCCGTGACGCTTCGTTTACAACTGTTTCGCGCGTAAATCGTAACTACCGCCTGCGAACCTGTCGGGACCCTTTTACTTGGCATTATTTATTTTTTTTGCTTTTATGATCAGAGAAATTATACCAGCCCTTCGAGAGGATGGCCTAAAGCGAGTAAGCTATCGTCAAAGGCCCAGAAGCTACTTTTGGCGGAAAAAAAAATCTATTTTTGTGTAACTATAATAACCAATCTCATCTTATAGTGTAGATGAGTTATCGAACTTTAACATAACATGATAAAATATTATTATTTTGTATAGCACAATTATTCGAAATTAACTATTAAATGTCTACAAATACCCCCTTTGCCCTAATAGGTGCTTAATGTTGGTAAACGCTATGTAAAAAACTTTAACAAATGTCAATGTTTTAAAAAGTAATGTTGAGGTCTCACTACTACATTAAACTACCTTAAAGAAAATTGAGCCATCCCGGGACGCCAGGAAGATGTGAAACATAAAAATTGTTCAAATATGATGAATCTCAAATTACACTATTATAGGTATGCGAGCTCAGTGAGGCAAGAGAGATTACGCAGTCATTTACACATGCTATCGTCGCGTCATCGCCACGCCAACAATCACGTTTGCCCGCGCATGTAGATGTTAACATAAAAAAAATTGAGCCGTCACGAGACGCCTGGTAGATGTGAAACGTCTGAAATTGTTAGAATCGAACGAATCTCAAATTCTTTAATTCTCAAATTACACTATAGATATGCGAGCTCAGTGCGATTAAGAGATGACATCAGTCGCATGCGCACGCCATCGCCTCGTCGAGTCGTCATCATGCCAAAAATCAGGTTTACCCGCGCCTATAGATGTTTCACAACAATAACTTTTATTCGACTTAAGAATCATTATACACTCTGATGTCGACCAAATTGTCTCTCACAACTTCCCTTTTTATATGCTTTTGCAAGGCAAGAGAACAGAAACCGTGCTTCTATACAGCCGGGAAAAACAAAGTAAATTTGCATTTTTCCATTGTCATTTCCATTGCCTCCTATCTCCAAGATGTTTGTCCTGTTTTTCTTATATTTATTTACCTTTTAGCCACCCTGAACATTGCTTCAGACTTGTTCTAAATACAGTCAAAAGGTAGAAACAAGGTGTAGTCCGTCCGGTGAAGCTGTTAAGACCTTGCTGGGTCAATAGCGTAGTAAGTTCGAGAAAAAGTGGAAACAAAACATACACAGTCAAAATATTATTCTGGGTATTTAAAATTAGCATTTATGAATCCGAAGTTCTGGATATTACAGGCATTATATATATGTTTTCAATTCATTAGGTTTCAAGTAGATATTTGATTATTATATTAAGTAGGGGTGTGGAATTATAATCACCACGATGTAACTTTCAGAAGATTTTATCTGTGAAATGAAGATATGACTTCGATCGTGATGTCTTGAAAACGCTTTGACTGCTAATATACGAAAACCTGTTTATTTGTTTTGAGCGGACTTATACATACATACGAGATATACATACATATAGAATATGTGTAAAGGATTACAGATATTAATGAACAGACAATGTAGAATAAATTATTACCGTGGTAATAAAATACAAATAGAAATTAATAATAGTACCGGAAAAATAAAGTAATAGACAAATCTAGAATAGTAACAATTCGCCACATTACGTGTATGTCAGTAATAAATTAGCTCCAGATAACTTTTGATCATCACCTTTTAGGTGTTCGCGTTTTTTAATTGAATGATTCGTCTTATATAGTATTTATTTCTATCTGTAGGGTATATATTGTGGCATGTACTGAGTGTGTCGCTAGAATAGTTAATTGTAAATGAAATACATTTGTACTAAACAAATAATTCGTAATAAACATTTATTTTTAGTGGGACAACGCGTTCCGTAGAAACCATCTTTTTTCGAAGTAGACGGGTCCCCTAATAACTATTAATAATAACAAGTAACAATAAAGAGAAAAAATAACGAGAACGACAATAATACCGACAAGAAAACAAAAAGAAAAAAAAATGCAATAACGTGTGACAATGAAATTATTCTGAATGCCACTGTACTGCAACTAGCATTCACGCAGGCACGTATGTTGGCGAGGTGCAATAAGGATGAAGAAAGCCCGCGGGCGAGCCCGCTCCGCCTTCACCTCATCGACATCCCTCTGATACCTATATTTGTGTCCTGAGTATATACTACATACAGAACAGCAAAAAAGTTTGACGCGAAGTTTACTCATTATGGCTACACCAAACAGAACTCGTTCTTAGCTCGCGTTAAAGTGTACCAACATCATGTACTAGTGCCGCGTTGTGTTGTACTATAAAAGTTAAAACCCGATATAAAAAAATCTACCCAATTAGGCCTCCCACGGCAGCGGCTCAAGCCTAGGTTCGATCCCTCGGTAGAGAGCCCTTGAGTGCGTCGCTTGCACGATACGGTGACACACAAATATACATCACTGCTACAACACTACACGATCACCCCCACACACGTGCACGCCTACACACTTACACATGAAAGTGGAAGGGTTTACTTTTTCCCTTATCGAACTGAAAAACTCTCAATTTTCCGATAATAAATATATGGAAGAGTTGTTGAGGCGTGTATGCTTGGTACACATATACGGTTCAACAACTCATACATATATGAATAGTTAGCTAGGATAGCTAAGATAGGTCGCGATTTTGCATGCAACAGGCAACAGCCAAGCCGAGGTGTGCCGTGCACCCTTGAGCTGGTTGCCATAATAAAATCGGCTCGGCTGAGTGTCTTAAGCGCTCGCCTTAGTAGTCCGGTGAAGCTGTTAAGACCTTGCTGGGTCAATAGCGTAGTCATTTCGAAAAAAAAAAAAAATTAAGCGTGCTAGAAGTGAGCGATGCTCGTGACGCAGTGTACTCTCTTTAACGAATTTTAACTTGAATAGTACAACACAACGTGATGTTCTAGCGCAGCGATAGTATGCCTTGACGTGCGCTAAAAACATGTTCTATTTGGAGAAGCCTTTAGTGATGATACACTTCTTTTTAGTTTACAGAATAGGTTTAGACGAATGATGAATACAGATACAACACTCTTGTAATATTTTTTCGAAACTTGTCTCTTCGAGGCAATTTTTAGTTTATACTTTCAGACTTCTGTTTTTACGGGTCTCCTTGATATAATAAGCGCACAATACAATACGGTGTGAAATTACACGACCATTAAGTTTTTAACAACAACAGTGTATCGCAGAATAGAAACTACACTTTCATTCTTTTATATTTTCATTAATTACCAGAGTAATATATGTGATGTCGTATGCTATTCTGAAAATTACAGCGATTTACTTAGGTTTGTCTCAGTGATAATATTTATATCAGTAGTAGTAGAGCAATTTTGGAAGGAAATAGTACTTCCAAAAATATTGTATTACATTGTGGTTTTCATAATATCTTCAGTTTATGTAAAAATACATCTAAAACGTTATTGCCGCTTTAATCAAATTTAGTACACATTCTTAATACGTTGAAATAAACGTTTGAATTGCCTAAGACGATTCGCTGTCTTATCGATAAGCGAGTTATCAGTCTGATTCACCTTTTCATATAAACAGTTTCCGTATAGTTTCGGTATGATAAAAAACGATTTTTGTTAGACAATGAGTTTCAAGGGATGTCGTGGTTGCCCAGCGGCTTGACCGGTGGGATATTGTTTCAATGTTCGCAACTTCAAACTCCGAAATGTATCAACGAATTTTTCGGAATTCGCGTACATTTACTAATTTAAATTGGTTAATACTATCGGATGACGGTGAAGGAAAACATTGTGAGGAAACCTGAACCTCAGAAATGTTCTTGTAGTACTGTATGTAAATATATAGAATTGTGGATTTCTCAGAGTTGGAAATCGCCAATACGTCGTGAGCTGGCATGGAGATTACTCTCTGAAGCTGTGCAGTGGGTCTTTTACAAGCTGATGATGACGATGAATGAGTTTCAAACGACATTGCTACCACCGCGCATGCACTATAGTCCTCTGAAGCAGCGGCGCATGTTACTATACTACGACATAGCCTATTTTAAAACCAAAATGGGATCTTCGTGACATTTTGAGTACTAAATTATAAGTCATTTATCATGCAATAAATAATTATATTTCTAATAGTTCGTATGATTTTGTGATATAAAATAAAATATTATTTACCTATATTTTATTCTTACATAGAATAATAACAAAATTATGTTGTATTGTACTGATAAAGATAGAAAGTTCGATTATTCACGGACTTGTTGACACATGTATTTTAATATTTTATAATTTCCACGATTTAATAAAGTTTGCTGCATTGAAATATATATTATGTTATTTTAAATGTTGTACCAAAGGCTGGTACACACCAAATGGCAACGAGGATGGGATAAATAAAAACAAGTATAGTAATTTAAGGAAAGAAATAGTAATAAATATAATTCGACCTGCCAAATAAAAATTCGTATTTTACCTCTTCTTCTGAATTTCTCTTAAGTAGATCTAAAACTAGTCTTAGAAAGTGACTAAATATGTCTAATAAAAACAGACTAAATCTAAATTATTCTAAAAACTCGTAATTCGAACGTCTTCGTATCATCTCCGTAAAATCGTGAAATTCATTTCATGTTTGCGTATTTAGATTTTATAAGCTATTTGATTGTGTTGTGCCAATCCCACTTAGGTGGGATAAGGGTAAGAATATGATGTAGTCATTCGAGTCTATTATATTATTAAGTCGAAAGTTTCGAACGAACTACCTACGTCAGACATGAGATAAAACAATATCCAAAGATATTATATAAGGGGCACGCGATGTGTAAGGATTTTATATTTCCAAGAATTAAAGATTCATGTCTTTTATATTGGTTCTTTATTTGTACTATCTAAAAATAATATTGGACAATAACAGGGATTTTGCATATTATACTCGTGAATATACAGCTTGAAATATTGTGATTCTATATTGTTAGATCTGTCTAACAATACGAATGTAATTTGAATTCATGCTCTTTCCTTTCCACTCCCCACTTCTCCGCGCATACCTAAGGTGCGATATGGCGGTTGCAGTCAGACTACTGTGTAGTAAATGGTGACAAAATTTCTTGTTTTTTCCATATTTTTTATACGTTAATGGAATCAGAAAACAACCCTATATGTTGTGTCTGTGTGGTAAATGTCAACTTCAGGTTTGTGTGAGTGAGCAGGGTTACCGGCCGCTATTAGTAATTCATGTTTGACATAGAATACAAATCACCTTGTTATTCAGGGTACAGTATACTATAGATTGTTCACTTGATTTTTGAAATTACTCCTAGTCGGTTTTTAACACGTGCCTGAAACGTTAATTACTTCTTCCAGACCAAGTAGCGTTTCATCTAGTAATGTCAAACGTGTCAAAAAAGGAATGCCACCATTTTTTACCCCGGTTTGAAAAGATCGTAGATTCGGGGTTGGAAAATATTAGAATGATTGAAACTGGTACTACGAAATTGAATTATCAATTCAGAAAAACTTCAGCTAGTTCACATGAACCCCGTAAACTCAACTTTTTTTTTTCTTCTAATTTCAGAGTGCAATGTTTTTGATTTTAAATCGAGAGAAAAAACATGATCCAAATATTGACTTCACTTGAAATTTTAGTAATATCACGAGACTTAAATTAATTATATTACTTGTTCATAATGCAGAGGTTGTTATTACGAAGTCCATAGGATTGTGTATATTTAGAACAATAGTAAATTTTAATTTTTGGATAAGAGTTTAGCCAAATTGCGAATAACTGATAATATTGCTCCATGTTACGTGTTCATATAGTTGGTATTAGCACCGAAAGGTAAACCATTCCTCCAAGGTTGCTCATCAGAGTTGCTCCACGACGTGTAGCGTGACAGCATGTGATACATAATAATATTTTCACTCAGTTATTGAAAGAATAAACCCCTCGAGTGCCGAGAACCATAACGGTTTAAGCTCCATACAAACGAATGTAGACCAGTTTTAAAAATATGGCGTCCTCCATTTGTGATTTAAATCTTAATTCAAAGCCCATGGGGCTAAGAAAGTTAAATAATACGAAATTACGAGCCAATCTCCTTTTACATAGACAACGAATTTTGTGTTTTATACCAATCATTTACAGGCAATTTTAATTTGATAAACAGTTTCTCATATTGTAAAATTAAAATATGGTGTAAAATAAAATTAAAAATAATTTAATAACGATTTGTTTGTTTGTTAATTGATTCAAATTAATCCATAGATTAAAATGAAATTAATAAAGTAAAAAAAGTACCTTTCTACTCAGTTTTAATACTCACCAATTAATCCGCTTTATTTGTTCTAAGGTAATATTTTTAAAACTAGGGATAGTTTTAAAAATATTACGTCGATGGTCGACAATACTCCATAGAATATTATTTTAAATAAGTTATTTAGAAATACAAACTGCTTAGATTAAAGATGAACAACAAATAATAATAATATAAAATAATGTTATCATAATATTTACCATATTAACCTATACGTTGTGTGAATCTACAAAAAAATTGATCGCGTAGTTTTTGAAATCGGTTAATAAAATAGATCATTTTGTGTGTTGAATCGTATAGTACGATTTGTAATCCACATTAAATATAATCATATTTCAGTTAACGAGTCTATGTATAAAATACGTCACGCAAAACTTTTTAGCTCCCGCAACTGCGAATTCCCCCACTCTCTATCAGTATGGCGTCTTAAATGTTAGATACCCCTTACATATACAAATATGTACGTAAAATATGTGTGTATTTACAAATATAAAACAAATGATTTTCAATGGTAGAAAAGGAAAAAAAATATAGTAGAATTGTTGAATGACCTACGAAAATTACGTTTCCTTAAGACCCCTTGTTGCAGTAAACTACACCCCTTCTCAAGGATAATATGAAGTCTCCCCCCACTCGGCCAATGGATGTACGAAAAACACCATGAGGTTTTCGCCCGAAAATATCCATGATGATCTTTTTCATAAAAAAAACTCTTCACAACTTAATTGCATACGTATTTTATGATCAGACCCTAAGTATAAATGACACCATCATATAAATAGATTTCTAGACTCCCTGTAAAAGAATATAACAATAGCTTCTCATGAAACTTATGGAATCCTATACTTTTTACCATTTAAGACAAGTAAATCTATAGGTTATAGGTAACTATAGTGATATCACACATATTGAAAAAAAAAATGCTCATCACCACATAGAGCCCTAAAATTTGAATCCCAATCTACTAAAAGGCCATCCTGTTTTTCAAGTAATCATGTTATATTTGAAAAATAGCATAAAGAAATAAAAATATATGGCTTCATTTATTAAAACAATAAACATAAATCTAACAAACTTGATGACGAGACAGTGAGATCAATTGAGTATAGGTTAATTCAATCGAAATATGTTGAAAGAAAATATAGCCCGATGAGTTTTGTTTGTTTTTTTTTTTTATCTGAAGATTATGTATAGCTACCTGAAAGCAATGAACGCATCGCCGAGTTCGCCTCCTACGATGTGTACACCCCCCTCCGGTATTGAGAGGCCCCGAAAGAAATTCCTAATGTCCAGAGCATTCGCCGACCATGGTAGGTTCTGCAGTCTTATGATGACACTCATGTCGATCGTTAATCTTCTGACAACCTATAAACAAAATTGAAGGGCTGTCCATTTTTTGATTTAAATAATTATACCTTGATTACTTTTCTTAAATAATTATAGTAAGCAGTTAGTAATACTTTTATCAATTACTATATTTACAAAGTATAAGTGTTTAGTATTTTCAAAAATATAATTTTTTTTTAATTTAATTTTCGAAATTCTAAATTCAGTGCAAAGAGCCCACATAGTGGACGTATAATTTTCTTAGTCTCAAATCCAGATACCCAGAAATGGGTGCTCCTTAATATAAATTTAATTACTTTTTTTATATTTAGTCTATGACCTCTATGAAACGTTCCACAACTCTGCCGTAAGTTGCCTGGCTTACATTTCATCTTTTTTTAAACATATCTTATATTTTGTAATAAAGTAGTTCAATGAATTATGTAGCTCATTCAGCCTGTTCTACCCTATAGTATCACTAAAAATTGTAAACCAGTTAAAAAAAAATTCTCTCACATTAGGTTCAACCATTTTTTTTAATTACATACTTCAGTATGTTTGGCTATTTTATAGTTTAATTTATTTTTTCTGAATAACATTAAAACATACATACAATAAGAATGTAAATTTAATGTGTAAGTCTAGAAATAAATAATAAAATATATCTTCATCATATTTAGAAATGTCTGTCTGTTTGAACATGTATTACTGCTAAAGTATTGTACATAAAACCTCACCATTTAAATCATAAGGCATAACCTCAAGTAATATTTAGTTTGCATTTTATTAAAATCGGTTCTATCAAAAGTTATTGTAATTTTAATAACAACTCGACTTAAGTATGAGAGAAAAGTAGATAAGTAAATAGATTTTATAAATTCAGATGATTTTATTTTATTAGTCACTGTTTTTTTACATTACGTTCCACAAAGACCGAATTGCAGGCAAAGGACAGGGAATTCATAAATAGGAAACTGATGGAAATAGGGTATACATTAAAATTGAATTAGTGTTCTGATCAAAGATTTGTATAAATCTGCTGTGAATTATCTGTCAACACACATCTTTCTACACTATTGTCCATATTATTATTGATGATTATTAACTCTGGGTCACACCTGGCATGTTATTTTTTTAAGCATTAGAACAAACTTTAACGAAGCTTGTCTCTGTTGTTTATTAGTATTTATTTTGACATTATTATTTTAAATGTTAAATGTGGCCATGAATTATCATTTCCTTGAATATTGCGAGTATCCAAACTTTCTCCTTATATATGGAATGAGCAGTTGTGATAAATTTATTCAATGTGAATGAAGTTGCAGGTTCTAACTATAAGTAAAATAATATTAATGCATCCATGATAGAAAATATTTGTAGGATTATTTTGGATTAAATTGAAGAAAATTTCAATATCTTCATTAAGTTTTAAAATAAACTTTATTATAACATAACTTTGTACTTTTGCAATTTTGTGATTAATGTCTGTATCATGTTTTGCAAAAGATGCAATTATTTAATTATCATCTGTTCTATAAAAATATTACCGAAACATGTTTTAATTTCGATATAAAAATTTTAAAATGTATTGTACTGTTCGATAGTTCATTTACTGAAGAAGCTATATAATTCCATGTGACGAACTTAAATAACAAAGCAAAAATGTAAAATAACGTAACAATGGTCACTTTCCACTAAACTAAATTCAAGTTTTAATGAAGGGGAATATAATATGTTTTATCGGTTAGCTTTATTAATAACAATAGTCGACAGATTAGGAAATGGTTATTTCTTGTTACACTGTATTATAATACTAATATTTAAGAAAATCGAAAAACATATAAAACATAAATTAGACAACGCAACTTTGATGGAGCTCTCCCTTAATAACATAATGAAGAAATAAAACCATATAAATGTAATTGTTTTTTGCCTTTAACTCCTTTGAGGACCGTGAGGGGCAGTGTCTGCTAGTATTCAGACCTCCCATCTAAGTCGTGACTTATGAAAAATAAAATTAAAATATAATAAGATAGATTAAATAAAATATACAGTATGCCAGCATTAGAATATTGACTTAGTTTTAAGATAAATGTTTTGAATTGCATATGTGCCTATTATTTCAGTAACAAGGCCCTGTAAACTTACCTTAATTTAAGAAAGGTATAATAAATGAGAAAAAAGATGCCTACTTAAAATACTTGTGTTGTATCTGTCTTATTATATATCTAAGTCGACAACCAAACAAGCATTATAATTTAATCTTTTAAGTATTTATAAACATATTGTAGTACTAGTTCGTAGTATGTACTGGTGAAGATGCCGTTCCGAATGGGTAAAGGTTAAAGCTATTTAGGAGTTTATTTATCACATAATGAGTATGGAGATTAATTGAGTGCTTAATTTATATATAATAAAGTTTAGAAATTACAATAATTTATATACTAAATATTTACCGAATGTTTCGTATATTTCTGGGATCATTTTGAACCACAGCATTTGAGATATTATTAAGCAGTCATGTTTTAAAATTTAGATTTATTTTGGCTCAAAATTTTTATGCTACCACTAATGCCTTAGATAATCATTTTAATAACATTACCAAGTTTTGCTGCTATAAATCTCAGATTATTTCTCAAAAATGTAGGTTTAAGAATTCTGAGTGTATGTATATTAGATTGCTATTCTCATGACTGTACCACTACATAGTACTTTTCAAGTCATATTTTTTTAGATAATTGAAACAACTGAACCTGAAAAATCTAAGTTTGTAGTTTTTTTTCCCTATTTACTAAAACTTGATGGACCTTCACAGCTTCACGGGTTTAAGTTTGTCCAGGACAATTCACGACGTTTGGGTAACACAATTAGTGCATCTCGGCGACGTAACAACATTTTTTTTATTGTATCAGTTATGTAGTAAATAATGTTCGAATGAAATCAATCAGAATTCTAACATTACAAAGTAAGCACTATGAATACAATCATAACACACCAACCTGTGTAAAAACTAGTAAATTACATTACGAAAGGCAAGTTTTGTTTGTTGAGAGAAAAATATCTCCCATCCACTAAGCTTTGTGGGTTTCAATCATATAATTATATTCACTGTTTTTCGTAATCAAAAACGTTTAATGATTAGAAATAATAAATTATTCTGTGAAAAAAAAACAATATGATAACAATTGAACACTATATAAATGACTGTGATAAATGACATTTTCACCATTTTGCACACCACTCACCTATAAAGACTAAATCTTTCTTCTGAATCCCAATTTAAAAAGAAAATAACATGACAACACAAAAGTTCACATTTGTATAAAATATACCA
This sequence comes from Antheraea mylitta, assembly GCA_014332785.1. Lineage (NCBI taxonomy): Eukaryota > Metazoa > Arthropoda > Insecta > Lepidoptera > Saturniidae > Antheraea > Antheraea mylitta. The sequence goes on from JACEII010000096.1 coordinate 680,919, forward strand.
CATACGCAATCACCTTCATTCATAAACCAGTGCCAAAATATCAAAATTCTGATTTTGCTGGAAGTGTGAACAATCGAGTTCAGTGATCAAAATGGCGGCAAATATTATGACAAAGATGTGGGCAGAGACACGAAAATATTGGTACTAAAAACGATACCGATACTATCGTACTAAATTCTTTTAATTTATACTAATAAATCATATGAGAATTTTTTTTCCAAGTATCGGCCAGTATTGTGTATTGATCTGGAAAATAAATCAAATTTCACAATGTTTCATAAAACTGTATTGATATTTTATTAAAGACCAGTAAGAAAGTTTACTCAACTCTTTCAACGTAAGTGTCCGAAATTCCGAAACCTCGTTTTTGTGAATTTATTCGAAAGTTCGAATACATCAACTATACTCGACTTACTTACGTATCTACACGAAGTTTTATCTCTGGTCGAAATAATTAACGAGTGAAAAAGGTTATGACTCGAAAAGAATTTGTGGAGAATGTTATTTTGTTTTTTATTCAAGTTGACTTAGTCTTGGTGCATAAAAAAAAAAGGTTTGCATATAACACTGTGTACACGCGGAGGAAATGAAACGTTTTTGGTCTATACGTAAAATTTTAATAATCCAGTTATTCAAACCTGATTTAATATTTTTTATTAAAACTATTTTCAATCAATATATATATGTGTACTTATACATATCATAGATATTAAAATACTTATTTTGATATTTTTCTAATTAATTTAATACATTTTCCGTATGAATTACATCAATATTTGATTTGATAAATAATTATGTATAAAAATAGTTCATTGAATATTAAAATTTGACTCAAAATGAACAAATATGTTATTTCTTCAAGCGTAATTTTTATTTTTTAATATAAATTAGTCTGCCAGTGTATTTGTAAAAAATATAATAATTGTAAATATTTACAGATATCATCCACGTGTTTTCTTTTCCCTATAAATGTTTTTATTGTCTATTAACAGAACTAATAACTTATACTTTAAATGTTTATAGCGCCATTTCATGTCATATGCATTGCATATCTATGTATTAATACGTGAAGCAAAAAAATTGTACCCCTTTTTAACCTACTTCCCGTCAACGGGTGAACTTGAAATTTGGCATATTAAAGTTTATATGACAAAGAAGTGCAGAAAGCTGTTTATTTTATATAAAATGCATTAGAAGTACATTAAATTAATTAAAATATGCACTACTCACACTACTACTCGAATTTTAAACAACATATACACTCATGTAAATAAAAAAAGACATTTTGACAGCTGTCAATAATTACGAAGTTCAAAAAAGATTCTGTAGGAGGTTGCTATCCTTGACTATATGTATTTTTTAACCGACTTCGAAAAAGGAGGAGGTTATATGTTCGGGTGTATGTATTTTTTTTTTTTATGTATGTTAATCGATATCTCCGTCAATTGTGAACCGATTTTAATGATTCTTTTTTTGTTTGATTCGGCTATACTCCAAGGTGGTCCCATATAAATTTGAATAAACCGACTTCCAGTATTTTTCTAGGTAGCGCAAAAATTCATATATTTTATTTAATTTGATTATATTAATGATATATTTATTTTTCACTTTTAAGTGCATTATAAGTTTTTTATATCGAAGTCGGTTCAATTTTTTTTTGTAAAAATTTTTATTTTTCCATTTTTAGTGTATATAAATATATTTTACATGGTTTTAATTAATTATAAAGTAAGTAAGGTTTAGTGGTTTTATGAATCTTAATCTATTAATGCTTCCGCAACGCTTACGCTCTTACTTTGATCATAGCTCCGGTCTTTTTGATAACAGTTGTATTTTATGTGAAGTGAACAACAAATAAAGGTGAAATTCGTTCATAGTGATGGTAATTAGACTTCTAGTAGCTAGGCTAGCTAGTAGACTACCTATATATAAGCGGCTACCTGTATACTTGTAATGTTTGTAATAATACCGAGAGCTCTGAACAATAACTTAAAGAAAAATATAAAGTCGCTTACCACCATATTTCTAGATATTTTTCGAGTACATGACTTTGATTTAATTCGATACAGAAGTAATTGTTCTTCAGAAGTTCATAACTTGACAAACAAACATGATATTACATCGTACTAGATCTAACTGGTCATATTAGGTTGATTGTGAACGAATTTCAGAACCTCATCTTTCCTAATGTCCGCTTCACGGGAATTGCCTCAACAGTCATAATCCCACATGTAAGTCCTCGTCAAAACGAGTCATATGTACCCAAACACAAGATAGCTGCTGTAAGCCGTTGAGGAGTTCCATTCTTCATTTTCATGATCAACTCAGGATTGACTAAATGATATTCTTATCATTACAACAGGTTGTTCCAAGTTTTCATTAAAATTAGTTTGTGGGGAAGTTCATTTATTCATATAAGCTTTATTCATCCCTTTATTTTCAACCCTTATGGTTGGATTTTTTTTATGTTCAAGAACACCATTCCCAGTTATCAAATTTCAAATAAAATTGTTGAAATCACTTTCAAGTACACGAAAATACGTAGACACGAACTGGGTGAAAATCAAATAAACGATATTTAACCCTCTTAGGGGTTGAATATTTTATTCAAATTTATATGGGACCACCTTGGAGTATAGCCGAATCAAACAAAAAAAGAATCATTAAAATCAGTTCACAATTGACGGAGATATCGATTAACATACATAAAAAAAAAATACATACACCCGAACATATAACCTCCTTCTTTTTCGAAGTCGGTTAACTTACGTTCCAATTGCCATTTTGCATCCTACATTCAACAATGATATTATAAAATATAACTATTATCAGGGTGACCTCGAAAGAGGTACAAGCGGCGAATGATCGCCGATTTATACTCCCTGACGACGTGAGAGCATTGATCACGGAAAAGAACGCCGCGACTCGAGCTTACGACGCATACCCATCTGTAGAGAATCGCGATCGTTTACGTTCGTTACGAAAAACAGCCAAGTCTCGTATTTCTGAGATCCGGGGTGACAGGTGGGACAGACTCCTGGAGGGTGTCCAGCCATCTCACCTGTCGCACTGGACGCTAGCGCGAACTCTCAAATCAGATATGGTCACTACAATGCCTCCTCTCGACAGAGGCCCCGGGTTGCCTCCCGCGTTCAATAGTATAGATAAAGCAGAATGCCTTGCCGCAAGCTTAGAGAAACAGTGTTCGCCAAACACTGATAACACTGTCCCTTTCCATAACGGATTAATCGAATCAGCTGCGGAGCATGTACTCGCGTCTCCTCCGGCGGATACCCTAACCGCGATCACTATCGATGAAGTTGCAGACACAATCAAGCGTCTCAAGCAGGAAGTCCCCAGGTCCCGATGGGATCAGGAACGAGGTTCTGAAACCCCTTCCTGATCGCATCATAGCTCTATTGGTCTGCATCTTCAATGCGACCATGTCCCAGGGTCACTTTCCGGCCGTCTGGAAAAAGGCCATAGTGATAGGTATTCACAAGCCCGGCAAGAAAGCTACGCTTCCCGTTAGCTATCGCCCCATTAGTCTGTTAGATACCTTAGGAAAACTTTACGAGCGGCTCCTTCTGAACCGCCTCCAGTTGTCGATTATAGATTTAAAATTAATACCACCTGAGCAGTTCGGATTTCGCGCCGAACACTCTTGCACGAATGAAGTACATCGCCTCACGGAGTACATTTTCTCTAAATTTAAAGCCGATCCAAAACGTAAACCGAAACGTATAAATGCAGTCTGCTTCGATATCGCCAAGGCCTTCGATAAGGTCTGGCACGGAGGGCTCATCCATAAATTATGTAAATCTCGCGTACCCGATAGGTTAATTCATATTATCCGCGATTATCTAACTGATAGGACATTCCGCTTCAGAGTGGATGGTGAACTATCGCTGCCCCACCCGATACGCTCAGGTGTGCCACAGGGCTCCATACTCGCGCCCACGCTCTTCAATCTGTTCATCAGTGACTTACCTCGGTTTCGGTGGGTCGAAGTAGGTTGTTACCCTGACGATACCGTTATTTACACTTCCGGCTGGCGGTCGGACTTTCTTAGGAAGCGCATCGAAAAAGCCGTTCATACTCTCGGTGAATGGTTTCGTCGATGGCGCATAGAAGTTAATCCCGATAAGAGTGCAGCAATACTCTTCGATCCCACGAAACGCGCTAATAAATTTGAGCCCATCAGGCTATACGGAATCGATATCCCTTGGGTCGAAGAGGTCAAATATCTCGGTGTTACATTAGATAGACATTTAAAGTTCAATTCACATATAGACAGAGTGCGAAACAAAGCCGCTATGGTCTTGGGTCGCTTCCATCCGTTGCTTTGTCATAAGAGTAAGATGTCCCTCAGACACAAGCTCACTTTGTATAAGACGTGTATCCGTCCCGTGATGACATATAGCTGCCCCGTTTTTGCGCATATGTCCAAAGATAACTTTCATAAGCTACAGGTTCTCCAAAATCGTGTTTTACGTAAAGTGATCGGTGCCCCGTGGTACATCCGGAGAGTCTATCTCCATAGAGACCTAGAGATCCCTTCTATCTGGGTGTACGCAAAATCACTTACGATTAGTTATTTTGAAAAAGCCGCGAATCATCCCAGTCCGTTAGTGGTATCCGCCGCAAACTATTAACCCGTACCTAACGTTGCACGTCATAAAAGACGTCCGCGACACATTGACACATTTTTACCGACCCTCCTGATTCAATCACGTCAGCGAACGATCAGTACCAGCCTGTCCCTCGAAACAGAGCGTGTTCACGCTCACGCTCGCGTAACCACAGATCACGCCGCCGTGGTCTGGGGGTTATTTTAACTCCCGCACATCCGATTAGGCTTCCCACGGCAGCGGCTCAAGCCTAGGTTCGATCCCTCGGTAGGGAGCCCTTGAGTGCGTTGCTTGCGCGATACGGTGACTCACAAATATACATCACCGCTACAACACTACACGATCACCCCCACACACGTGCACGCCCACACACTTAACACATGAAAGTGGAAGGGTTTACTTTTTTTTTCCCTTATCGAACTGAAAAACTCTTAGTTTTCCTATAATAAATATATGGAGGAGTTGTTGAGGCGTGTATGCTTGGTACACATATACGTTTCAACAACTCATACACATATGAATAGTTAGCTAGGTTAGCTAAGATAGAACGCGATTTTGAATGCAATAGGCAACAGCCAAGCCGTGGTGGGCAGTGCACCTTTGAGCTGGTTGCCAAAATAAAATCGGCTGAGGGCCTTAAGTGCTCACCTTAGTAGTCCGGTGAAGCTGTTAAGACTTTGTTGGGTCAATAGCGTAGTCATTTCGAAAAAAAAAAAATATATAACTATTATTTCGATATTTATAAAACGACTTACGTTCCACACCTTACTTTTTACCTTTACCTTCTTTGAATTTAACTGGTCAAATTACAGGTTAATTTTACAATAATATCATAATTTTAACATGAATGACGTTGCATGCCTAATATGCCATTTGAAAACAATTGCTCAAATTGTAGGTTAATTTTATAATAATATGATATGTAAATTCATAATATATAATGGATATATAATTAATTGTTAAACATAAATAATTAATTGTTAAACAATTTATCTTTAGTACATTTATGAAAGTACTGAAATAACTATTATTCTTTTTGGTTTTATTGGATGTCAAAATTATTAGGTGACAGGAGTGCATTTACTTTATGTCATTCGACTACATGTTGTCATTAGAGAAAGGCAATATTATCAAGGTCAAAGTCGATATTATAATATTTATTATTTATTTTGGCGAACTCTCTTCAAATGATGATTTAATAAAAAAATGAGCCAAATTGTATAATCAAAATAAGGGTTTTGTTCATAAAAGTAATCAATGATTTAGACCTCCGTGGTTACATTGTTGCAAATCAACCTTATGTAGCAACAAAAATAATTAATTTTCAAAGGCTAATGGTAGCATTAAAAACATCTTTGTGTTGGATTCACCATTTGATTGTATTGTGCATCTATTACTTTTCCAAACGATGATACTGGGCATATCACTATCTCTTATAATGAACAGACTACATTTAATTCAATATCACCCAGAAATGGTGACCCATGGTGTGTAAAATTAATTGAAAATTGTGTCATGGATTGCGATAAATTTCTTTAGTTTTCGTAAAGTTATGTTTGCTTAAAATTTGAGAGCTTTACCACGTTTTTTTTTGTTCCTAATTTATAATTCATTTCAATTTTCATTTACACATAAACTTTTTTTAATGTTTATATAATTAAAGATCATGGCAAATGGCAAATTACTGAGTAGCCATGCTGAAAACCTTTGATTATAGAAGTATACCCTTTGACAAAAGAACTCTAATAAAGTTCAAACTTTAAAAAATCAATTAACTATAGTCGAATGTCGACCACTGGGCGCTCACTAGTGATAAATTAATTTGTAAAATACAGACTTACATGTTAACTTAGCAACGATTACTATATTAATGGTTACTATAGCAATTTTAATGCGTAACACATAAGTACATTTTTTTTCTACTGTGCCGTAAAAAATTTCACTTCAATCCAAATGTGTTGTAGATAAATGAAGTAGAATCGCGGTTTTTGTGCAAATCAAAAGAGTTTAGCACATGCTAATTTCAAGTTATTGGAATGACACATATGTAAGGCACGTTTGACCTGTGCTATGTTGGAATGATCTTCGACGTCGATATTAGCGAGACACAGACGTTTAAGCATCTTCACGCAATTATGGATATAGAGTACCTTGTATAAAGTTATGAGAGTAGCATACCATGCATAAATGCATTTAATAGTTAGTATTCTTTGAAGTCCGATTAAATAAATATTTAATAGAAATATATTTTATAATCTTACTAGGAGTATCCATATCTATATTTTAAATATCTTTGTAGAGATATATCTCTGTACATACTTGATATTTGATTCTTTAAACTTTCTAAATATGAATATATACGCGAACTGTACTAATAGGTATTTTATTTTGTATATGTATATAATATTCATAAAATTATGGAATATAATTTGTACCAGCCTTTGGTACAACATTTAAAATCACATAATGTATTTAAATGCAGCAACTTTATTAAAATCATAGAAACTGCTAAATAATAAAGTACCAGTCTGTTGATAATCAAACTGTCAACATTTTGCGAATCGTTCCAAACATAAACCATTTTTTTTAATAATCAAATAATTACTATATACTTTTACATTAGTGTACTACCGCATGCAAATTTTCATGTGGCTGTTGCAATGTATATGAATATGTCATTGTTAATTATGTAGTACTTTATATGCTTTCTAATGGCAATAATTTCATTGTAATAATTATTGATATAGTAATTTGGATTTGAGTGAATTTTACATTAGGTACAACCATATATAGTATCCTCTTAGTAGTTTGTGGTACAACCCTAGTTGGCTGTCGTTTGCGCTTGTCATATTTTATAATTTTGGAGTATCGTATCAATATAACGAACATACACTACCTAGTTGAATACAGTAGTGTAATAAATCTGTTTCTTCTTATTTTAAAACGTAAGTGATATCGTAGTATGTGTACTACTATCTTATCATGTGGCACTATACCGCGGGTGGTCTGTAGCCTGGTCAAGCATGTCTCCAGAACGATCTATTTCCGGCTTTTCCTCTCTATATCTTCAGATCCAACTATATATCTCCTGTATTATCGTCTGGCTTCCCCCCAGTATTCGTTGAGATACCTTGGCTTCATTTATTCATAATTTCTGACATCGTAAGCGAGTATAATTCTTGTAGTTGTAATCAGGCCCTTCGTATAGCTTGTGGTTGTATCTTGTTTGTACTTTGTTATTATGTTTGGTATTTAATTTTTTTTTCCGAAATGAAACATTGTTGAGAATTGTTTTTTTTTTTGTTGATAATAACTGTTTAGAGTTCTACCATGAAGTATCTCATACCAGCTTTAACCATGTATTATTTGAATAAAATTTGGTGTAATTCGACCAATAAACATGTGTTTTGAAAGTTTTTGTTGATTCTGTTTTAATGAACTGGAATGATCCAGAATGGTTTCCTTGAACTGTACACCACTTGTAAGGATTCCTGTAGTTGTTTTGTCAAATAAAGAGCAAATAATATTTTGTGGATGAGTACAAAGTTACTGTTTCTCATGTTTTTTAAAATAATATACATAAACACAATATATAGTGATAAAATTAATAAATTGTTTCATATACAATTAAAATATAATGTTTATGCATGAATAGACTGCTGTTTTTAGAATCATGTTTTTTTTTTTTTTTTACTTATTTCTGGCAATCAATCTTTCCAATTATTACTGCCATTGTCACGTAGTCAATAATATCACAAACTTCGTGCGATCATTCCAATATTAAGCATCGTGTGAAACCATATTCTAACAAGATGGTGGATCCCTTGCTAGAACCTTCCAGGGAGTTTTTGTGGCATCTCAGAATTTCATGCTCCGTGTTATTATTTTCCATTCACTTCACTTATGAATAATAAACTAACTATATTATGTAAAACACCACCAACTTTACACAATATATAGTCAAATAACACAAGATTATGAATAAAATATAAAATCCACTACACGACAGACTAAAATCCCGCCAAAAACTCCTAGAATCATGTTCCTTTTAAGGTCAATGCTCTGTAATATTCATGGCCTTCCTGAATTTAAATTAAGAAAAATTGTTCTCTTTATACAAGATAAGTTTTCTATTACAGGTACAAAGGCAGATAGAATAAATAAAATTATCAGTAAGTCTTAATAAACAGTAAATTTAAAAAAGTTATATATATTATAAGAAATAAAATGTTATAAAATTTTTGCTCAATATACAAAATATAGATTCTAAAATTTGTGTAAGAAAGCTCAGTAACTGAGTGTAATGTGTGAACGCTATCCGGGATATTTGTTTGGTGGAACTCCTGTCAGCAGTTGGGACAGGAGTTACAATTCTTTGGAAAATGTAAGTGTTTTTAAATATAATCATAATAATACTTTTTAAGTTTTAATAAAACTTTGAAAATATTTGTTTAACTATGTATAACACTAGCTGATCCCGCCATATGTTGCTGTGGCTCTGTTACTATGCCATTACATATTGCTAAGAATTCATAATTGTTATTGATAATATGATCAATAAACATCACTTACAGAACCTACACAAAGTGAAAGCACTTAAAAGCAAAAAAAAACTTTAATTGGTGCTCTGCTCATATTGGTCTTAGCGTGATTATATATGCCCTATAGCCTTCCTCAATACATGAACTCTCTAACACTGAAATAATTTTTCAAACCTGACCAATAGTTCCTGAGATTACCCCTGCAATCTCACAAACTTTACCTCTTTATAATATTGGTAGATTTCAGTATATACTTTGTGAATTATTCTTTCTTCATAGAGGTTTGGAACACATGAGAACTTGCCAAAAAATTGTGAGTGATCAGATCTTTATAAGCTGGAGTTACCAATGGTTTCAATGTGGCTGTAGGGTTACACCAGGGTTCAGCTCTAAGCCCTTATCTATTTCTTCTTGTTACGGATGCATTAACATCAGACATACAGGAGGATACACCTTGGTGTATGCTGTTTGCTGATGATATTGTTTTTATAAGAGAGGATGCTGCCGAGGAGAACAAAAACTTAACACCTGTTTTACGACTTCATTGGTACATCTAGTTTTTCTCTTATAGCCTTAAATGGTGTATCCTTACCAGCCTTCCCCAATTTTCGGTGTCTCGGTTCATTGATACAAAAGGAGGGTGGCATTGATAAGGATGTGAGGAATAGGATAAATGCAGGATGGATCAAATGGCGAAATGTGTCTGGAATAGCTTGTGACCCACTAATGCCTTTAAAACTCAAGGGGAAAGTTTATAAAAGTATGATAAGACCGGTCATGTTGTATGCATCTGAAAGCTGGTCTATGAAAAAGACTGATGAGAGAAAATTACATGTGGCGAAGATGCGAATGTTAAGATGGATGTGTGGTGTGACTAGAATGGATAAGAGAACGAATGAGTATATCAGAGGAAGTTTGAAAGTAGCACTAGTGACAGAGTAGTTGAGGAGTAATAGGTTAGCATGGTAGGGGCATGTCATGAGGAGAGATGAAAACCATGTGACTAGAAAGGTGCTGAGTATGATGGTGGATGGATATACGAGTAGAGGAAGACCGAAAAAGGCATGGATATATTGTGTGAAAAGTCATATGTGCCTAAAAGGCGTGAATATTGAGATGATATTTGACAGGAGAGAGTGAAAAAAGAAATCTTGTTGTGCCGACCTGACTTAGGTGGGATAAGAGTAATGATGATGATGAGTAGTACTACAGAACATTTCTCAGGGTCAGGTTTCCTCACTATGTTTTCCTTGACCGTTAGCCGATACTTTTACCAATTTATATTAGTAATTGTAAGTGAATTCTGAAAAATTTGTTGATACATGCAGGGGTTTGAACCTATGGACAACAAATTATTATTGCACAGGTCAAACTACTAGGCCACCACGACTACTTATTGTAATTACAATATACAATTAAACTTTTTTTTGTTATTTCCAAAATATTTTTTTAAATAATGAGTTGACAACTTTGGAAACAATGTTCTAACATTTAAACATTGGTATATTCAAACCAAACAAAACAATATTGGGTAGAATAGTGTGACATTAATCCCACTCCCTGAGATACTATCAGTGTTTTAATGTGAATATCCTTACTAGTAATATAAATGAGTTTGTACTTATGTTTTTACTCCTTAAATACTTATTTAATCATCCTGAAATGTTGCATCACCTTGCCAAAGGTACATAAAAGCCATAGGATAAATCTTCTATTTTTTTTTTTAACTGGATCGGGAAAAGTCAGCAAAAGCTGGTTTTTCAAAATTACTATAAAAATATACTTTCTAAAGGAAAAATAATATAAATAAAATTTTGATATGATTTTTTATATATGTATTAAATGCAAATAGATGGTACTTTCAAAAAAGTGCATACATCTTTATTATAACTTGGTTACAACAATAGATAGTTTGAAGTGTTATAAGAACCTTGTAGATTCTTTGAGCAATCTAGTTGGTTTCTAAATAATTCCAATCAGTTTTTGTTATTTGTTTCAATGTGGTGACTAGTTTTTTCATTCTCTTTAATTTCTTATTCACATATTATTTAATTATTATTTACGTAGACATTATTTTCTTTTTAACAATTACAAAAAAGGATTATTTATTATCTAGACTAAGCTGCAAATTATGTAAGTACTTTGGCTTCAAATTCTTATATTGGATATTAGATTACATTCTTCAATCAATTCGACAATTGTCTTCTTATGAGGATCCATATTTTGTCCGTAATTTCATTATCTAATCCTTATGTTATCATTGTTTTAATCTAATATTATATTTTGAACTTTAAAATTAAACACCTGAACTGTCTGTTTTCATTAAAGTTACCAATTTCATAATTTTTTTTTATCCCACAATTTTTTTTTTTCGAATTGATTACGATTTTGGCCTTACTAGGCCTTCACATCTTCACCGGACTACTAAGGCGAGCGCTTACTCAGCCGAATTTATTCAGGTAACATGTCCAAGGGTGCACGGCACACCTCGGCTGGGGCTGTTACCGAAGAAATTATCCCACGAATATCATTTCGTATATCTAGTTTATATTATATGACCAGATTAGGCCCCCCTCGGCAGCGGTTCAAGCCTAGGTTCGTTCCCTCGGCGTGGAGCCCTTGAGTGCGCTGCTCGCGCGATACAGTGACACAAAATGTTACATCACTGCAACAACATTACACATATCACCCCCACGCACGTGCACGCTTACACATGAAAGTGGAAGGGTTTTGTTTCTTTCCCTTATCGAACTGAAATAGTTTGAAAAATTATCCGATACGAAATATATATAGGAGTTGTTGAGGTATGTATGCTTGGTACACATATATGCTCCAACAACTCATATATGTATGAATAGTTAGCTTAGGTCAGCTCAGATTGGTCGCGAATTGCACGCGTCGGGCACCAGCCCAGTCCAAGGTGTGCGGTGCACCCTTAAGCTAGTTGCCCAAATAAAATCGGCCGAGTGCTGCAAGCGCTCGCCTTAGTAGTCCGGTGAAGCTGTTAAGAGCTTGCTGGGTCAATAGCGTAGTAAGTTCGAAAAAAAAAGTTATATGTAAATAGACAAAGATGAAATAGTTCAATGAATTGTTCTCTTCTGTTTGTTAATTTACTTTTTTAATGTTTAGTAGTTATTGATGCTATGCTCTAGTGTCATCGATATGAAAATTTGGAAACATTTTTTCCTCACGATTGACAAGTTGAAGCTTTCTATACATAAAATAAGAATGTAAATGTAATGTGTTGGTACTTTTTGGACTTTCGTGAAAAAAATTGTTGCAAGTGTCTATACTTCTATACTATATACTAATATTATAAATAGGTAAAGTTTGTGAGTTTGTGGGTTTGTGACGTTGTAGGGGATAATCTCAGGAACTACTGGTCTGATTTAAAAATTCTTTCAGTGTTATACAGCTCATTTATCAAGGAAGGTTTATTGGCTACATATCATCACGCTAAGATCAATACGAACGAAGAATGAACAATGAAGAATGTTTCAAAATCGGCAATTTTTTCCTTTTGAGAGCTTCCGCTGCGTGTTAGCGTTACCTCAAAGTGACTATTACTACGCGGACGAAGTCTCGGGCAGCGGCTAGTGAGTAATAAAATACGTGTCAATCATTATTAGCAATGTCTGTCTGTCTATCTGTTTGTCTGTCTGTTTGTCTGTCTGTTTGTATGAACAAGTGTCACTGCTAAAGTACTGGGTTCACAATATAAATAAACTAAATAAAACTAGTTGCTCATCCGTTCACATATTCTATATGAAACTATTATATGTGTTTAAGATAATTGTACATCATTAAGGTCAGGTTACATGTGAAAATATATGCGTGAACTGTCTTCGTCATCTCACCCTCACCATGTTCTTTCAGCTGTTACTTTCACTACAAAAAGCTTCATAATGACCCTCTCGAGAATCCATTATTAATGAACTCGGCAACTACAGCTTTACAAAAGAGGCAAGTTCCATTTGCGTTGGAAATATGCCAGGCCTCCCTGTCGCCAACAAACCATATACGATATAAATAAAGAACTCCATGTTTTGGGTTACCACAAACAAGATATAATAATTCACTATATGCGTGGTTACATTACAAAATTAACTAATCTGATTTTAGCCGTTCCTAATATTCTTACGTTATTTTTCAAGATTTTCAATTTTTGTTCATTTAAAATATTTTTTTTTTATATTATAGGAGGCAAACGAACACATGGGTCACCTGATTTTAAGTGATCACCACCGTCCATAGACACTTGCTACACCAGGGGAGTTACAAGTGCGTTGCCAGCCTGTGTTTGGGATGAGGGCGGGGGAGACAGGAAGGGAAGGAGGAAGGGGAAGGGGAGGGTAGGTGGGTCTCCGGCTCTCTCACTGATCGAACGAAACGCAACAATGCAATCACTATTACTTCACGTCGGTTTCCTGTGAGAGGGTGGTGCTTCCCCGGCCGAGCCGACCCATTCGTGCTGAAAACAATAATAGCTTCAGCTTGGCTCTACCATTACTAAAATATAAAGATTATATAAAAAAAAAACTAAAAGTCTTATGGTCGACAAAATTTCAATTTCGTTCTCGGTGTATAGAAACTGGAAAGTGAGAAAAAAAAAACATCTTATATGGACGATTAAAATTGGATTTAGTTCGTTTTAAAACATAACGGCACGTATATATATATATATATATGTATTTAAATAACGCTATACAGATTTCATGTTTTCAAATTTTGGTTTTACTCTCTACAATTCTAAGTTAAAATCTGGTGTCTAAATATAAATTTCTTCTATACGTGTGTATGTCACTGAACTTCTCCTAAATGGATAAACCGATGTTGCTGAAATTTTGTATGCGTGTTACAGTGGATTCGAGAGTGGTTTAGATTCAGAATTGGACCCGGTAGGTGGCGCAGTGTTTGGCTTTTAGGATTTTTTAAAACTATCAAAGCAGGACAACGTCCGCTAGGCCCGTTAGTAGCATAATAAAAATCAACTTTCTGTTGATATACTAACCTATCTAATAAACTAGCTGTGCCCGCGACTTCGTTCTCGTGGTACCTAATCTATAAAACACTGACTACTAAAGTCACCTAAATGTATGAAGTCTCATTACTATCTACTTTTCTCATGTACTTAATTTACGTCGTCATTACAATAACAATAACTTTTGATTGAGTGAACCGATTTTAATGAAACAAACACTAAATGTTACTCGAAGATATGCTTTATGATTTTCTTGGAGAGGTTTTATCATGAACGCAGTATTTTAGCAGTGATGCATGTTAATACAAACAGACATACATTTATAAAAATGATTATAACGTATCTTATTACTTATTTCTAGACACCTGTAACATTTTTTTTAAATATAAAAAATATAGACACGTTAGTTTTACATACTTATTATGCATAGAAGATTGAGTTGCTGTATGTATTTCGCTTCCGAATGAAGCGGAAATTCAGTGAGTTTAGAACGTCTGGTTTCTGGGTCACGGTCGTAGTACGACGTTCCGACCTATTTTTCTGTTTGAATTTGCAAAAGGTATTATCATGCCGCTTGTTTGTTTACGTATTGGCGTTTTCAACGTGGACTCTTATTATTTGTATTTCTCAGTTTATTTTTTAATCGCTTTCATTCCGCGCTGTTATGATTGTGTTTAATATAATCTATAATTCTCGATGGATGTTACGTTTAGATTTGAATTCAATGCAAAATATGTTTCTGTGTGAATTAATGACATTATATATTGGTAATACATTGGTGTGAATACTTTACATTGCCATTTGAATTATTGCGTAAAAATCCCAGTTATAAATGAAAGATTTTAACGGTTATTTATCAGAATGTTATTATAGTTTGGAAAAGAAAACGATTGTTGTTACTTTGTTGCATAACTTATTTGGCGGTATTGGTTTTGATTCTCACTGTTTTGGGATTTTCTTATCAAAAATGTTATTATAGTTGGAAAAAAAAAATGTTTATTGTTATTTTATTTGCAAAATTTCTTTAGTTGTATTGATTTTGATTCTCGGTAGTGGGATTCTGATATTTAGAATTTCTTTAATTCCTATATCGTGTTCATAGCCTATTTTGTTGGAAGTGACTACTTGCCAAGTTATTCGTTACATATTGAACTGCATTTTTTCCCTTTATCTTAAGAACCCTTACAAGAGCATAGCATATAATATATATAGTGTATAAACATTCAGTTTTTGGCGGGATTTTAGTCTGTCATGTAGTGGATTTTATATTTTATTCAAATCTTGTGTTATATGACTCTATATTTTGTAAATTTGGTGGTGTTTTACGTAATATAGTTCGTTTATTGTGCATAAGTGAAGTGAATGGAAAATAATACCACGGAGCATGAAATTCTGAGATGCCACAAAATCTCCCTGTAAGGTTCTAACAAGGGATCTACCATCTTGTTAGAATATTGACTCACACGACGCTTAATAATGAAGTGATCGCACGGAACTTGTAATATTATTGACTATGTGACAATGGCAGTAAGTAATAATCGGAAAGATTGGTTGCCAAAAATAGTTAAAAAAACATCCAGTGTCATGATGTTTGTCCACGATGAACTCCGAAACTACTCAACCGTTCTTTATGAAAGTTGGTATTTGTGTATAATTTTGTACAACTTGAGACAGGATTATTTATATTTCGATTAATAGCCTAAATAAATACTTTTAAATTACAAATTAAATTATTGTCAATGTTGATTATTGTTATTAATTCTAAGTTTCGTCAGTCTGGATTAGATGGCGCTTTAAATTAGTTTGTTGACAGAAAACTGTAGGACCGACTGTTACAGTAATTTCATAGATGGCGCCACATTTTAATTTTATATTTATAACTGAACTATAGCAACACGTGGCCGGGCATGATAGTGATTGAAATGATTTGATGGATGAGTGCCTTAAGCGCTCGTCTCACTCCGGTGAAGCTGTAAATGCCTGTTAGGCCAATAGTGTAGTCAGTTAAAAAAAAAACAATTTAAACTCAGACTATTTGAAAAACAGTTCCTTAAAATTGGAAGGTCTATTTAAGTAATCGATAACTTTTGCAGCAGATTCAACAGCAATATAGAGGTCGTCCAGGCCAGGGACCACGGTGCTGGGGCAGTATGTCAGAAGGGGGCGGTGTGTCCGCCGCTGGTGGCGACATTAGCAAAACCAATCTTATCGTCAACTACTTACCTCAGACGATGACAGAAAAGGATCTCTACTCGCTGTTCATTACTGTTGGACCACTCGAGAGTTGTAGAGTTATGAAAGACTTTAAGGTTAGTTGTTTCTTTAGTAGTAACTAGCTTCTGCCTAAGACTTCGGCCTCGTTTAATATTTACCGTTTGTATGTTGTCCTGTTCTGATAATAAAGAAGAACTTGACAAATTATATACCTAAACCTTGCTTCGGAATCACTTTATCTACTGACGGAATCCGCATGAGAATCTGTTCGGTAGTTTTTAAGTATATCGCGAACAGAAGACAAACAGAAGTGGCAGATGACTTTGATTTATAATATCCCATATAATAAAATGATTAATATCCTTTTCAGACTGGATACAGCTACGGTTTTGGTTTCGTGAACTACACGTGCGAAGACGACGCCGCCAGAGCCATAGACACCTTCAACGGATATCAGATTAGAAATAAACGATTAAAGGTTTGTAGAATTTTGACAGAACGGCGTTTTTTTTAATCGAATCTACTATTGACAGGCCTTTACCAGCTTAGTGTGTTTTTTGAGCGAGCGCTTAAGGCACTCAGCCGTATGGCAACAGACTCAAGGGTGCTGAAGTGGACAAACCTTAGCCTGATCTGTTGCCTTTAATGCGACATCGCGAGTCGATTTAAGATAACCAAGCTAACTAATTATTCATATCATAACATAAACATAGTTAAGAGTTACTTATAGCCCTTTTTAAGGCAGAATATAATAGAACCTTTTGATGTGAAACATCTATATACGGAGGGTAAACTTGATTGTTGGCGTGGCGACGCAAAACACGAACTTTGTACTATTTACGAAATACTCAAAAACATATGCAACTCTATCTGTATAAACATAAAATTCAAATTGTTTTGTCGGCCACTCGTTCTACTAGAGTTACGCGTCGCCAAACACACTGCGCCTGAGCCTAGTTAAATTATTGTATTTAATAAAAATGAATATTCATGTAATGAAATCAATAAACAGTCATTTTTAATGGAACAAATTTTTAATGCTTTATCTTTTTATTATGAAATGCTGATTCATTCGTAATCTGTTCTTTTATGCATATAACTTATACGAAACAATTTCGATGTTTCACATCTTCCAGGCGTCCCGTGACAGCTCAATTTTTTATGCTATGGCTTCTATACACTTTCAGAAATAGGTGAATTTGATGAGGTCATATAGTATTTTAAATATCTCGAATCAATTGTAAACTCCATAAAGGCTGCCTGAAAAGTACTTGTCTTTAATTTATCACAAACATATATGAATAGTTAGATAGGTTAGCTAAGTTAGGTCGCGATTTTTGCATGCAACGGGCAACAGCCAAGCCGAGGTGTGCCGTGCACCCTTGAGCTGGTTGCCAATATAAAATCGGCTGAGTGCCTTAAGCGCTCGCCTTAGTAGTCCGGTGAAGCTGTTAAGACCTTGCTAGGTCAATAGCGTAGTCAGTTCGAGAAAAAAAAAAAAAACACACCAACAACGAACATTATAAATTACTAGTTGATACCTGAGACTTCGTCTGCGCTCTTCTGCGTATGCTCGTTACACCGCTGGCTCCACTTATCCGTGGCAAGATAAAACACATCTAGTAAAAATACTAACAGTAGTAAAAATTAGGTATAGTATTTTAAAGCGATTCTAAGTGTAAAAAAAATGGGTATCATCAAGTAGTTTTTACGTGGTGCGAGCACAAGCACAGACTTTTTTTATATCAAAGCAGGCAAACGAACTGGTGGGTCACGTGATGTTAAGTGATCACCACCGTCCATAGACACTAGCGACATCAGGGACGTCGCAAGTGCGTTGCCAGCCTGTATATGGGAGAAGGGGGAGGGGAAGGAAAGGGAAAGAAGGAAAGAGGAAGGAACGTGGGCCTCCGGCTCTCTCACTGACCGAACGAAACACAACAATGCAAGCACTGTTATTTCACGTCGGTTATCTGT
Source organism: Antheraea mylitta (assembly GCA_014332785.1). Lineage (NCBI taxonomy): Eukaryota > Metazoa > Arthropoda > Insecta > Lepidoptera > Saturniidae > Antheraea > Antheraea mylitta. The sequence goes on from JACEII010000096.1 coordinate 699,263, forward strand.
GAGAGGGGTGGTACTACCCCGTAGGAACCGACCCATTCATGCTGAAGCCAAAAATAGCTTCAGCGGGGCTCTACCACCTATAACATTATCATTTTATTTATATAGACAAATACAATCTGTGTTGCCATTTGTAAATGCATCAGCAGTAAGAAAATTCAGTGCTGCTAAAAATAAAATCGTTTTATTTTTTTAATGGAGACGATAATTTAAATAAAATCATTTCTTACAATACTTAGGTAAATAAGTTTTGGGCGAAACTAGATAAATAGCCGAATATTCGGTTATTTTGGTCGCATGTTAAAATTATAATATATATTTTTTTCCAGGTGTCGTACGCTCGTCCATCAGGCGAGGATATAAAGGATACGAATTTGTACGTGACAAACTTGCCACGAACCGTCACCGAGGATCAACTGGAGACAATATTCGGCAAATACGGCCGAATAGTCCAGAAACACATACTCAGGGACAAAAGCTACGGCACACCGAGAGGTGTCGCTTTCGTCAGGTGAGATTAGTTTTTGGAGCGAAGACTCCTTTAGCCGCATTGGAGATCCAAAGTATACCGTCACGCTCGAGTTGATGACGCTATATCGGGTTTACTCGGCTCGCCTTGCAATTTAGCGTGCTTTGCTCGGTGATACATTGAATCGTCCTACATGCTTACACATGAAAGTGGAAGGGTTTACTTTTTTCCCTTATCGAACTGAAAAACTCTCAATTTTCCGATAATAAATATATGGAGGAGTTGTTGAGGCGTGTATGCTTGGTACACATATACCGTTTCAACAACTCATACATATATGAATAGTTAGCTAGGTTAGCTAAGATAGGTCGCGATTTTGCATGCAACAGGCAACAGCCAAGCCGAGGTGTGCCGCGCACCCTTGAGCTGGTTGCCAAAATAAAATCGGCTGAGTGCCTTAAGCGCTCGCCTTAGTAGTCCGGTGAAGCTGTTAAGACATTGCTGGGTCAATAGCGTAGACATTTCGAAAAAAAAAAAACATTGAATCGTGCACACTCTACTCCAGTCGTCATCAACCACGTTTATTGAGTAGGTTATAAGTTTTCACTTCTTTTGTGTGGTTAAACAGACAACCAATTTTTTCAACTCGCTTCCTTGTTTTTGTGGACTATTTTTAGTTGATGTGTAGAGTTAGATCTTGAGATATCACTATCGTTCACGTAATTTTTCATAATCATTTACTTGTATTAGTAATAATGGTACACCCATATGCTACAAAAATGTTTAAATTGGTACTATTCATTATTACATCAAATTCAGTTGTGTAGTATGCGCGTGTTGTGCGTTTTTTTTATTTTACTTTATATCAAAGGAGGCAAACGAACTGGCGGGTCCCCTGATGTTAAGTAATCACCCCCGTCCATAACCACTAGGAATACTAGGGAGGTCGCAAGTGCGTTGCCAGCCTGTGTTGGGGAGGGGAGGGTGGAGGAAAGAGGAGAGGGGGGAAGATGAGGGCAGGTAGGCTTTTTTTATTCAAAATGACTACGCTATTGACCCAGCAAGGTCTTAACAGCTTCACCGAACTACTAAGGCGAGCGCTTAAGGCACTCAGCCAATTTTATTTTGGCAACCAGCTCAAGGGTGCACGGTACACCTCGGCTTGGCTGTTGCCTGTTGCTTGCCAAATCGCGACCTATCTTAGCTAACCTAGCTAAATATTCATATATGTATCAGTTGTTGAAACGTATATGTGTACCAAGCATACACCCCTCAACAACTCCTCCATATATTTATTATCGGAAAATTGAGAGTTTTTCAGTTCGATAAGGGAAAAAAGTAAACCCTTCCACTTTCATGTGTTAACGTGTAGGCGTGCACGTGTGTGGGGGTGATCGTGTAGTGTTGTAGCGGTGGTGTATATTTGTGTGTCACCGTATCGCGCAAGCAACGCACTTAAGGGCTCCCTACCGAGGGATCGAACCTAGGCTTGAGTCGCTGCCGTGAGAGGCCTAATCGGGTGTGCGGGAGCGAAGTTAACTCCCATACCACGGCGGCGTGATCTGTGGTTACGCGGGCGTGGGCGTGAACACGCTCTGTTTCGAGGGACAGGCTGGTACTGATCGTTCGCTGACGTGATTGAATCAGGAGGGTCGGTAAAAATGTGTCGCGGACGTGTTTTATAACGCGCAACGTTAGGTACGGGTTTATAGTTTGCGGCGGATACCACTAACGGATTGGGATGATTCGCAGCTTTTTCAAAATAACTGATCGTAAGTGATTTTACGTACGCCCAGATAGAAGGGATCTCTAGGTCTCTATGGAGATTGACTCTCCGAATGTACCACGGAGCACCGGTCACTTTATGTAAAACACGATTTTGGAGAACCTGCAGCTTATGAAAGTTATCTTTGGACATATGCGCAAAAACTGGGCAGCTATATGTCATCACGGGACGGATACACGTCTTATATAAAGTGAGCTTGTGTCTGAGGGACATCTTACTCTTATGACAAAGCAACGGATGGAGGCGACCCAAGACCATAGCGGCTTTGTTTTGCACTCTATCTATATATGAACTGAACTTTAAATGTCTATCTAGGGGGGAGGGGGAGAGAAAAGGTTAAGTGTGCCTCCGACGTTCTCACTGTCCGAACGAAACGCAACAATGCAAGCACTGTTACTTCGCGTCGGTGTTTCTGTGAGAGGGTGGTACTACCCCGGGCATACCAACCCATTCGCGCTGAATAGCTTTAACATGGCTCTACCACATGGTATCCACATTTCCATTTTAGCCTTTGGATGTGGATCAGAGCGTCGATTTATTTTAAAAGCTTTAGAAATACCCCGTATTCTTGTGTTATTTATGTATTCTAATTCTATATAAGATTACTAATTAATCTGTAATGATTTGGAATAACAGATTCGATAAAAGGGAGGAGGCTCAAGAAGCGATAGCAGCTTTAAACAATGTCATACCGGAAGGTGGTACAGAGCCTCTCAGTGTAAAGGTAAGTGTAAACACATTTTTTTTTGTACGTAAAAAGCGCACATTCTTCTAATGGAGAAGTGAGTCGATTTATGTATACTTAAGATAGTCGAGTAGTCTAAATTCGAAGAGAGGGTGTTTAAAATCTAAAACGACTTTTTTTTTTGTTGACACCCTGAAATATTATTTGCGATGCCGGGAAAAAGTCATCTCAAATTTTGAGCACTTAATTTTAATCCTAACTACTTCCTGTTTGATTTTGATTTTTCCTCATTTAAAAAGGGTGTATTTTAAAACACTTTTTATTTTAATTTAATGTCTATATATTGCCGGGTTTTAGTATATTATTGATTTAATATTATATAGTAGTATTTAGTATCATTATAGTAAATAAAAAAAAAAAACTCGTTATTACTTCAAACATTTTTTTTTCAATGAAACTTTACTGAACTTTCATGAAAAGATATTATTCATAGTTACTTAGTTTATATTTTCTTGATATTAATATATACTAACTGATACCCGTGGCTTTGTCTGCTTTTGTATCTTTATAAAGGACTATATTTGATTAAAAAAAAATTATGAAACACATCTATTCTACTTTCTAACTGAATTGCTAAATACCAAGTTTTATAGATATAAGTTGAAATATGACAGATTTTTCTGCAAACATTAATCCCTCTTTTTCTTTTAAATCTTATTTTGCACTCACCTACAGTTTATAAAAAATCTGCATGCAAATTTATACAGTCCTATGTCAAAAATGGCATACTCTATCCGAAATGTTCCATTGGTTAGTGATCTGTGACGTCAATTAATACATCGTGTGTTTCATTATTGTAAATTATTCGACATTATTACACTGTATATATGGCATTAAGTTTATAACGTGTCTCTGTCACACTTGATATTGTCGAAATTGCCTACATAGGCAGAGGCCATACCGGAAAGAAAAAAATGTGAGGGTTAATTGGCATTTTGGGTACATAAATTGTTTAATGTTCACGCAGCCCGTTGGGAGGCAGGCAGCGAGCGTGCGTGTACGCCAACACAGTGATACGGTGCGCTATAGGGGTATATCGACGATGGAAATATTAATTGGCTGACGTGTTTATCAGCCAATAATTACTTTTTCCACCGTCGATATAAATAATAATTTTGCTAATAAAGTAGGACCTACATTTTGCGAACGATAATATTCATTCCGTTTAATCGAAGCAGACTTCAAAAATAGATTGACTCTTATACAATATCTCTTAAAAATCGTAACTTGAATGTTCCCTTCCAGAACTTTCCGCCAATATTGTTAATGACGGTCATATTTTGATCATGTATACACTACTCGCATTACCTTTAAAGCTTGTATACATACTGAATAAATAGAATACTTCCGTTTAACTTTCTCTACATTTAAAAGATTTTTTTAATTGGTCAATTTGTTTTTTTTTTATATTTTTTATCACTTCTTACAATTATGAATGACTGTAAATTTTCACATTTTGACTAACCACAAAGCCTGTAGTCTGTTTAGTCAGTGACGTTTCCACTGTCAATATTGTAGACAACTTTATTGATTTATTCTTTACTAGTGGTTAATCTAATGGTAGGAATTGGAACATTTTTTTTTTTTGAGTTGCAACGTTATTGGTTTTTTATTTCTGCCAAAAGCCTCCTTTAAATTTACTTTTGTTCTTTCTTCTAAACTTGTTTTCCCTTTTTAAAGTTAGTCAATTTTTACTATAGATCAATAGTTAAATAAAAAAAATCGATGACAGAGGCTGAAAAACGTTCCGAATAATAATTTTGTCGTTGCCTATTTATACATGTATGATTTAAATGATATTAGATGATTTAAATGAAAATATTAAAATTTAAATTTAAAAATTTGAAATATGAAATAGAATTTCTTCCTTTTCCAGGTTGCTGAGGAGCACGGCAAACAAAAAGCAGCTTATTGTGCTGGTTGGACTGCAGGATTCCATCATAATAGAGGTAATTAATTATTTATTAACTTATTATTTTATAACGGAGCTTGTATTTAGGAATTATGTCGATCATGTTGTTAAAATTCTCTATCTAACCTCCGGACATCCAACAATAAGGTTGTCTTTGAGTCTACTATCGACCGAATTAAAAAGTATGTTCCTAGATTCTAAGTTGGGTAATCGATAAATGTCTAACGTCCAAAAAGCTATACGGTCTAACCTCTTTTGTATGTTAAATATGTTTGTACACTCGACAAGATTTATACTGTTTGTTATGTTGTGAATTGTAAAATTAGACTTAGTTTCCGATTGACAGAGTTTGGATTGTTTGGATAATGTCATTATAGCGCCATCTCATTTAATTTTTAGGTTATTATCCATTGGCAACCATGCAAGTTTTGCAATAATTCACGAGATGGCGCTATATGACAATGATAGAAATTATATTTTTTTAATATAAAATCGCGTTTTTTTATGAAAGACACCTATACAGATAAACTTAAAAAGCAAAACCATATATAATTACAAAATTTCATTCAAATCGTTAGAGCAGTTTCCGTGATACGTGGAATAAATTTATATATTTCTATACAATTTTACAATTACTAGTTTAAAGATATAAGGTACAGAATTTAAAAGAAGTGTATTTAAGTAAGAATCGTATCTCTCCAATATTATTGACGGGTTGATAATCCATGATCTCTTTTTGCTGTTGTTTTTTAATAAACAAACATTGTAGTGAAAATTCGGTGCCGAGATATCGATATTGAAAGAATTGATTATAAATAGATATTTACCGACTTATACAAATATTACCACTTATACCTATTGAATACGTTGCTTTTCATTAATCTAATCAACGTTTAGATCTGTTGATAATACAAATGTCTATTATTAAATACTAGCCCCTGCCCACGACTTCGTCCGCATAGTAATAGTTACTGTGGGATAACGCTAACACGCAGCGGAAGCTCCCAAGGGGAAGAAAAATCCCGTTTTAAATCATTTTTCATTTGTGCTCCACTCCTATTTGTCTTAGCCTGATAACATATAGCCTATAACCTTTCCTGATAAATGAGCTATATAACACTGAAAGAATTTTTCAAAGCAGACCAGTAACTTCTGAGATTACCCCCTACAACGTCACAAACTCTTTATAATATTAGTATAAATGTATCGATAATTTGAGGTAAAAATACTATTACTTATTTATTGTGTGCATATGTTTTGGATTTGCGTTAAGAACACTTAGTCCAAAAATATAATAAAAATCAGTTGTGATTCAATAACTATCGATAAAAGAAACCACATAAAAATACTACGACTTATCCCTATTGCGCACGCTGCTATGGATACAGCGCCTATCCAGCGCGTACCGCAACGTCACCATAGTCTCGATCAGCTCGACATGCTGCATAGCCGGCAAGATTACACGACCAACTACGGTATGTACGGTGGCCCATCAAACAGGTTCCTGCGGCGCGACTTCTACAACCAGTCGTCTTACATGAGCCACCATCGTCCGTTTTGAAAAGGGCTTTACTGTAAAAAGTTCCGTCTCTCCGACACACGGATATAGACGGCAGTGGACTTTTCATTTTAGTAGTGTAGTAGTGTTCTTTAGTGTGTGAGATTTGAGTGTTGCGGGTATGGATTTCCGGTTTTTGGATTTGAGTATGTTCATAATAATGATCTTTTTTCGTATACAACTATTTCTATTTATATTACTATCAGGATTTTGGATTACTACTAAATTGTAATTTTAATATTGATAAACTGTCGTCTATATGTTTTGTACATACATATAGAACATAATAGAAAGTTCTAGAATTGCATATATTATAATGACTACACAGATTGATTTTATATCACATATTTGAAAGCAATGAAGGTTAATTTAATGATAATAATGAATTGAGGTTACTACAATTAATAACGTTATAAATATAACGTTATTATGCTATGTCGTTTCAAAAAGCATACTCGCAACATTTAGACCGTTTCGTCTTTCTTTGCAGTCGTTTACCCCTCTCCACTGTTAAGATCCTGAACGCTTCTTACAATATTAACTAAGGTTTACCTATAGAAAAGACTTGAATGTTATGAATAACGGTTATATTTAACGGTATTGCCAGTTTTGCGGACATTTTTTGTACGATTTTCAAACTATTTTTAAATCCGTCTTTTGTTGATACTTGCCGTGGAAAATGTTCGCAAAAATTACGGGCTATGACTGAAATATTTAAAAAGTGTATATAGATATTTAAAAATGTTATGAATTCGTCTGTACTTGAAGACTATTTTATCTTTTTTTATATTTTGCCTGTGAAATAAGAATATGTTCTTTGTTTATAATAATTTTATTATATAATTTTCCTTGAATATATATTTAATTATTTTGATGGATAAGGAGTACTACCCGATTATGAATTAAAAAAAAAATGTTAATATCGATATACGTCAGCGCATCACTACAAGCTTTTTTTATCTGTGCGAATTACTAACTGTCAATTGTCCTCGCTACCTATAGTTGTATTGATTCGTTCCAACAGTATTCAGTACATTATATCCAAACCATGTTATAACATATAGATAGATGGTAACGGGATGTAAGGTTTCTGTTCATCGAAAAATATCAACGATTTTTTTAGATAAATTAAAAGAGATAGGGGAAATTTATCAAAATTATTTCGCATTATTTTTAAGTATGTTCATGCTAATACCAACGTAACTCAAGTTATGTCAATCTCGTTTACTTTTTAAACTATTGAATTACTTTAAAAAAAATATTGTGCCTGTAATTTTGACTTTAGTGTGAAGTGAAATCTCTTTGAATATAATTGTATATGTTAATGATGTAGTTTACTTAAAACACGTTTTTCATTAATTTCTATGGTTTCGCAATGGCTAAGATAGTAACAGAAGACATGAATAGATGAAAGATATACTAAAAAAAAAACATCGGTTTATGGCCTGAATTAAAATTTGCAATAACCACAATATATATAAATAGGTAGAGGGAGAACAGTGAAAGATATCCTCCTGCGTCTCTATCGTTTTTTTTTGTTAATATCCATTCATTAGCTTAAGTGTCATCAATACTTTTTTGGAATAAGTTCATATATTCTTTCGTATTTAAATTTGAAAAATTCATGAATTATGGTTCAATTTTGACCACTGGTATTATACATTTGAATAAACAATGATAAGCTAACAGTTGAGAAAGGCGTTCGAACCATTCAAAACGTTCACCCTGCACATGCGTGTTGGTATAATCATGTGCCCTTCTCTACTCCCTTTAGCTTGATTAGATAAATTTTCGCGATTGCATTTGACACTATTACCTCTATGCATTTACGTTTTCAATTATTGTCTATATAAATTACTGAACAATGATAGACTAACACCTGAGAAAGGTGTTCCAACCATTCAGATGTGCATCTTGCACACGTATACTTGTATTATCAAGCGCTCTTCCCTACATCCTTTAGTTTGAATGGACACGCAGCATGAATGCATCTGGTACTATGCTCTGCCGGTTTTACTTTTGGAACGAAATAGTTTCACTTATTCTAAACTTGTCCATGAAGTGAAAACAATGACACTTACCAAAATGTACGTTTTTTTTTTTTATTTCAATATATGTTTATTTGGCGTTCTCCTTTCTGTCAGTGTATGTTATAATTATTAATTCACTTTGTTATTGTGTATTTTTATTCTTTTTAAATAATTACTTATGAATTTTATTTATGTGTACGCGTTTGCTGAGATCGGTTTTAGTGTTTTATCTAAATGTGCTATCTCACTCAGATGGTTTGAACGATATTAATGCGTAAGCATAACAAATGAGAAAGCGTTACGTAGGGTTAATGTATGATATGATTCAATAACTATAAGTTGTGTTATGATGTCAATTTGTTAATTTCATAACGGCTCGCCGTCGATCACTTGAATGTTTTTGGTTTGGCGTTTCAGAATATTTCAGAGGAGAGGTGGGATTACCTAAAACAATGCGATTACGTGTAGTATACGGGTTGGTTGACTTGTTAATTTCATTTTTAAAACGCCTTATAGGTGTTAACGTTTGACCATCAATCGCACCTGATGGTAAATAACGATGTGGTCCAAGATTACAAAACTAGAGGTATTGGCTCTCAACTGCAACCACCGGAAGGCTCATATAGGTGCTTGCCGATAGATTTTCAAAGGTGGTAGCTAGTTAGGCGGATTCAGGAAAAGCTCTGCCACTATCACTGATCGATCATTGCAATTGCAATGGAGGCAAATGAACAGGTGGGTCACCTGATGTTAGATGATCACCGCCGTCCATAGACACTAGAAACACCAAGGGAGTCGCCAGTGCGTTGCCAGTCTGTATTTGTAGGAAGAGGATGGGAGAGAAGAGAGAACGAGAGAATTAGGAGAGCTGGATGGGGAGAGAGGGGGACATGGGCTTCCGGCTCTCTCAATGACCACAACGGAAAGGCAACAATTCAAGCACTGTTACTTCACGTCGGTGTTTCTGTGGGTCGGGTGGTACTACCCTAGGCGAGCCGACCAATTCATGCTGAAACCAGTAATAGCTTCATCGTGGCTCTACCGCTGCTTCATTTCAATATCAGCCACCAGTCACTACATATACTCCATACGTTCCCGTTTGCTAATAAAAGATATCTCGAAGCAATGATGGCTCATCGGTTTGCGGGCTTCGGGCATTGCCTCGATCGACGTACTTTCGAAGACTTGCCAATGATCTGAAGTATTTGGTGAAGGGAAAAGTGGTACAAGCATAATATGGTGGTAGGGCCTTTTGTAATTACTCCTTGCTAGCTACCACCCTCCATTGGACAGTTTATGGTCAAGCATAAGTTGGTGGGTTCCGACACACGCACTTGAGAACCAGTCCTTTCTAGGTTTTGCGTAAATACGCTTTTGGATCAATCCTTTGGCTAAATATGACGCCGATCTAGCGCCCTTTGATAAATACCGCCACACACCGCGCCTGTGCTTGTATTTTCATATTTTGTATCTAATAAAAACGAATATTTATGTCAAAAAATAAATAGCCATTATTTTATGGAACAAATTTGTAATGCTTCATCTTTTTATTATGTCATAGCGGTTGTAGTCTGGTGAAGCTATTAAAATCTTGCTTGGTCAATAGCGTAGTCAGTTCGAGAAAAAAAAAACTGATTTCTATCGTAATCTTTTCTTTTATGAATATAACTTATACAAAACAATTTTGATGTTTCGCATTTGCCAGACGTCACGTGAGGGCTCAATTTTTTCATTATAACGTAAGGAACCCTAAAAATTGTTTAACGTTTACGTGATCGACAGTGTAGCATATCAGCTTATGAAAACATATGCTCAATAGATTTAGAGTTATATGTTAACATTTCATAATTAGTCATATATATAAAAGGCATGCTTAAATAAAATATAGTTTGATATATTAATATATGTAATTACTTGTAACATAGACTTGTATGCAATAGAAGTATGTATGTCATTGTTTTTTGTAGTAACTAATCTGTATAAATAAAAAACGGTTCAGTGAACACTTCAAAACGGCTGCAACTATTTACCTAATTCTTTTTGTTGTATTTTTTATTGTCAGGATAAGGTTTCTATGAAGGAAAATTATGTTTGAGAAAATTGTACCGAAAAGTGAATATTTTTTTGTTAAATGAATCTTTGCGTAATATCCTAGTGAGTGAGTAAGACAGAAGATTTCATTTTATTATATGACTATCGATGCGACAACCCTAACGCACCACTACTACCTACGACCGAGGAAGCGGGTGGAACGGACTTCGCAGGGCTGACTAATGTATCCCTCACCAATCAGCACACGTATATAACGTATATATACCTATTTACTTGACTACAAGAGTATTTAAATAAAGTCCCTGCCCAGTCCGTTCCACCTGCTCCCTGGGTCGTAGATGGTAGCCTTGCGTTATGGTTGTCGCGTCGGCAAGTATTCTTAAAAGGAGATATTTCATTACCTTCGTTTATTTATGGTTTAGCCCTTTCCTATTTAGTTAGAGCAAAGCCATAGTGGTCTAATGATTTGGTTGATGTAATATTTGAAGGAATTATTCGAAATTCGCCTGCATTTACTATTGATTGATACTTAATATTGATTGATTGCTACAATGACACAACTTACGGTTCAGTTTAGCAGTTTCTGCCGCTTTGCTCTTGCGTAAAATGTAATCTAAATAACATTTTTTTGTTTTCATTTCTAAGTCATAATTTTATAACAAACTCGCCTCTATTAAGGAATATATATACGTGTCTCTCTGGTTTATTTTGAAATAATATTTATTTATTTTTGTCGTGATTTAGAATATAAGGTAACTTTTTAATAGGATTAAAGTCCTCATTAAAAATCCGTCTTTTAAAATTTGTTTATAATTCATTAATATTACTTTTAATGTGTACTTTTGTTTGTGCGTCGATGTTAGATTTGTGTGAGAATATTATTGTACTTAATCTTAATGAACGCTAAGAAAGGATAAAGGTGTTAGATTTAATAATTATAAAGCTTTAACTAAAGGACTCCATGCGTTTTCATATAAACAGACAGACATTTTTTTTAAATATTTGAAATGTATTTTATCACTTATTCCAAGACATCTGCTACATTTTTTTTACAAATGTCTAAACGTTAGATTTACATTATTTTTATATGTATAGACTACCTTATGCTCGAGGTATTGATCGCTTTTGCTTGGACTTGATTTATACCTCGTTAGGAGTACATTTTTCTGGATAGGTAACCTGTGCCCTTTTCTGTATACCTGATTGTATAATTCTTGTATGCAACATTTCATGATGTTCCGTTAAGCTGTTTTTTTATACTGTTATTCTGTTCTGCAGACTCTTGGTTCGCACCTTTTTTTTGCTTACATGTAGTATTTTATATACGTAAAAACCGTATCCGTGAGCATTTTTTTTTTTATTTAAAAAAAACTGTAACTAGGTCAAGTCTGTATATTAACTATTTTTTGAAAATTATAATCGGGGTAGAATTTGTTATCGATATAGAGGCCAAACATAATCCTCTTACAATTTGTATCTGTCTGTCTGTCTGTCACTTTGAACACGTATCACTCCGAAAGTATTGTACCAATTTTGAAGAACCTTGACACAGTGATAACTTATATTATATAGTTACGTCTAGGACTTTTTGTCCCATAAAACGCAAGGGCTTCTCCAGAGGAACGGACGAAAATATGTAGTTCATTAAATTCTTAACGAACTTTGGTAAATTTTCTTTGATAACATACAGATTAGCTAAAAATTTAATCTATACTTCATCTCCTTATGTTTCTTTTTTACATTGCCGCCAATATGTGTAGGTTAGTTTTTCTAGAATTTAGAACCTAGGTTTATTTTAAAAGGTTTCTCACATACACAACTAGGTATATGTTTGAATGAGTCCCTTAATAGTTTGGATTGGCAACTGGAAACCGTAGGTGTGGCGGCAATCGGGTTTTGGGTTTAAAAAGAAAATCGAAACCGGTGATAACCGATTTGATCCAGACGGGTCGGCTAGTTTAGAATATTATTATGTAATTGACGGTGTCATGAAACGTTTGATCGATTTTATATTTAAATTGCATTTTAAAAATATATTAGAACTGAAAAAATCTCTTGATAGAATGATCAGCAGAGACAGCTTGTTGTTATTACCTTGAATAGTGTTCATTAAGTTTAGGGCCTGTTACAATGACAATATACAGAGGTGATTCGTATGTTCTTGTAGTCGATTTTGAGTCTATCGGTGTTATAAAATACCACGTGCCCTTATCCGTTCTTAATTTATTCATGTTAGTGTTGAATGTCAGGAATTATAATCGACATCGATAAATCCACAGTATCGTTTATCATATATTTCGCACGTTTTTTTTTATTGTTGTCGTGGCGGTTGTGGGAGAACTGGCGACGCAATGTCACGTGCAAGCGGCTGTGCGCAATCTCTCTTGCCGCACTGAGCTCGCATACCTATAGTGTAGTTTGAGAATTCGAGTACTTAAGATTCGTTCGATTCGAAAAATTTCGATGTTTTACATCTGCCAGGCGTCCCGTGACGGTTCGTTTTTTTCTTACGTAGTAAAAAAGGTTCAAACTTTGACCCTATGATAAATTATACCAACAGCTATGTATGTTGTTCTCTTAAGAAAAAATATTAGGATTTTTTCACAAAATCTCTTAATTATATATGTGGAAATGCGGTATTTATTTTGACAGGTGATAAATTAACGATTTCGCGTCATGACAGTAAGCATGACCGACCTTATTACAAGCATGAGACTAGCTACGTGTAGTGTCAACCTGTGTACATCTAATATTTAATGTAAAAATTCAAAAGAGGACACAGTTTCCATTGAGTTGAGTTGTCACTTCTTTTGGCAGTCATAATGACTGCCTCACCTTTTTTTATGTACCCGCGGAGTTTTTGCTTTTATTAGCGTTAATTATTTTAACCTACTTTTCTGTCCTACTTAACTCTCACCATCATACCTAAATTATACTATATACCTAAATTACAATACCTTTTGATAGAGTTAATCCAATTTCATCGAAAAAAAGACGAAATGTACTCAAAGATATGCTTAAAGTTTTTCTTTGTTACGTTTTACGACAGATTTAATTCTTTAGCAGTGATACGTGCACAAACAATGATATAGACAAAGAGACAGACATTTTTTAATAAATTATTTAATAAAATAAATAAAATTTAGTTACTTGTTAGGAAATACATTTTTTTCATAAAAATTTAAAAGTACAATCAATTAAATTTGTATTTTTATTATATGTACAGACTTGTATTCCTGACATTCACCGTACATAAATTATTAATCCTTTTTAGATTAGTCAATGATATAATGTTTAATTAAATATTACATAACCATATTATCGTAGTTCCATTAGAGTACAAAGTTTAGTGAGGAATTATATTTATTTTTAAAAAATCCACTAAGGTTATGTCGTGTAAAAATATTGTAACGCGATTCCAAACCCATAAAATTTTTCTCATGTTTTAAAATATTTTTCTTAATTGTTTAGAATCAACAAATTCCGAAAGCCGCAATATCGGGAAGCTAGTTTTAAAATCCTGATTAAAAGATACATATATAATTGTAATTTATCCCGACATAACTTTTTCGCAATTATAACCTTTCGCAACTGATTTGAGTCCTCTCTCTGACCTGATAATTAAGTTGCGAAATATATTGCGAGGTTACTGACAGTTGATTCTCTACTGAAAAAAAAAATGTAGTTGAAATAAGTAAATAAAAATATCCTTCATTTTCCTCGCTGAACGTTCGTAGATCTAGAATGCTAGAGCTACTTTTGAAAATGTGAATCGTGCCTAAATAATGCGTAATCTCTAAGATGTTCTTAGGCTCCTATGCCTTGACGATTTCTGACAGGGGCGTAATTAAGATTTATGGTGTGTGGGGGGTCTTAGGGGCCCCGGTATATTTCGTTCCAATAAAATTTATCTATTTCGATATTTGGTATTATAATTTATCACCAAAGTAAAATAAGATAATGGTTAATATTTAATTCATTCTTGTTTTATTAAATTGTGTGCAATTTGCTGCGGTAATTTTTTAAAGATATTTTCTATAATATTGTGTTTCCTTTGTCATACGATTGTAATGGTATATACCTATAGTTTCCAAAGTGGTCCAGGTTGACTCCATGGATCTAGGGAGTCTTGACTGGAGTCTATGTTGTCGTGACAAAGAAATGGGCTTATAATTCGTAAGCAAGTGTTTACGAAAATTCATCAGTTTTCGATAGTGAAGAATTAAAATGTTGGCTTGAGTTCGTATCAATGTAGACAGATAATATTTTAAGAAGCTTAGCGATTGTTACTTGTAAAAATTTGCATATTTCATATTCAGTACGCAACGCACATTTCCATAGTTAGATATAATCTACATATTTATTGTGGAGTCTTGGGAATATGGGATAAATGTAGCTGCAAGGGGTCCACCGGAACCAGCTAAATTTTGAAAGTTGTATATGAGAAAGAAAGTCTAGAAACCTATGGTATATACTATTTTCGTGAAGTTTCTATTTGCAGTCGTGTTTAATAATTTTTTATTTTGTGTGAAAGTATATTTTTCTATATGTATTATTTTATTTTATTGAAAAACGTAGCTTATTTTCAGGAACTTTTGTAGAAAGAGTAAATAGAGGGGGGTCTTACCCACTCAACTTTTCCTTAATTACGCCCATGTCCGTGAGTCAACCTTATTGATTGTGATGTATAAAGAGGAGGTCCCTTACACAGCGCAATAAGTAAGGATTAGTATTTTTGAAACATCTAAATATAATGTATAAAATGTATTTCTTTGGGAGTAATATTTGTTATATTCGAAAATAAATACAAGCTGTGTATGAGTTTTAAGTTGTTACGTAGTACTTCAATTAGTTGTTACGAATTCGCGCCTGCACAGTTTTATACAGCGTGCGTATATTTCGCTATAAAATCTTTTTTTTTTAATATTTGACATTCTAGATCGAAGACACATGTCTTCATATCGAAACATACTGTATAATTTGTTTGTTTCTTTTTAACGCGCCTAAGTTTAAAATTTGTTTTTTAGTTTTTTTTCCATTGTTAGCTTTAAAAGATGTGTTATTTCGTGGCATACTTATACTGGTGCGGTTTTCTCAGAAACTGCGCGATTGATTTTTATGATTAATGTGCATGGATTATCATTATAACCATTTCTCTCGTGATCGTTTTTTTAAGGCTGTTTTATTACTAACAAAATAGTTTTTTATGTATATATGATGTTTTAAAATAACGTTGAAAATGTATTGATTTCTCAAAAAAAAAAAAATGTTTTATATGTTCAACTTTTGCAAAAAAAAACCTTTTAAATTGTTGCCCTACACCCACACGCACGCTGTATATTTCTTATCATTTTGCACTTTTCATATTTGTACTATATAATTACCAAATTATATTATTTAAAAAAATGTTACATCGAGCCTTATAAGTATAATGCAAAATTTTGTCATACTTAAATCAAGTTATAACTTATGATTACCGATTCAATTATTAAATTAGGATTTACTTTACGCATATATTATAGTAATATTTTTAGCTGTTTATATTGCTTATCAAATTTTTTAATACATTTCTTTTAGTAATAATTCATATGAAAATTATATTATTCGAGTAATTTTGATGTTATTCCATATATCGATAATAATTTTAGTAAATATATTTAAAAATAAATATGAATATTGTTTTTGAATAAAATTAGAATTAATTTTCTTGATTACTTATTCGTATATAAGTATTTTCATGAATATTATATTGATATCGGCTTAAAACATAAACATCTTAATTAGTACGCGATTGAATTTCAATGTAATTAAAAATATATATGGTTGCAATTTAACGAATTTATGTGTAAGATGTTGGTCAATATTACAATAATTAATAATATTATAGGATATTCCTATGTAATTAATAACAAGATGTTATACTGCTATCATTATTCTGCTGTCTATTATCCGTTGTTCGTTATTTAGTTATTTGAAGCACCAACAAGATTTACACAAGAATAGTCCGTGTAATCACCGTGTGACGTGGTATTATTGCAAGAGAAACACCGGTTTTATATGACTAAATTGGCAATTACAGTGTTGAATGTGTAATTCATACAAAGTTTTATTTCGATATAACCATGTTCTTGGGACTTGTTGGTTTGATTATTAAACTGTATATATACCGTATACTTGATTTTGTTTGTTAACATTAACTGGTTATTATTATCTGCTAAAATGACCCCATAATTTTGTCACCATAAAGTCATTATTCTGGGATTATGTTGTTTCTTCGACAAAATTCATAGAAGTGCTTTGGGCGTTCTGCTCACGAGAGTTTAATTTTTTTTATACCAGTGATCGTTAAGACAGTAGCAATATTTCTGAAGGACACTCTGCACTCGATTCTCGTTCAAAATCAATAAAAAATAGGTACTTAATATTTGCCCTAATTATCTAGAAAAATACCAAAAAATATACACTGTCCTCTATGCGTCTATTTTAAAGCACAGTGTCAATGACTGTATGGTGATTTTACTTTCATTTGAAAGGGACCTGGGATCGTCCGGAACAAAAAAAGGGTTTATCATCCGTTTTACTATCGAACTTTATTAACTCTGATTCGCCCATTGTAGCTTTTGGCACCGGTCATTGCACTTAAGTTTATTATTTTATGTACACCTTTGTTTTAGCTATATTTTTGAAAGTCTTTGAACAAACTTCAATTTAGGTTTTCTTGATTGTTTCTTAGTATTTGTATTGATATTATTATTTTATATGTTTAATGTGACCATAAATTGTTATATCCTGGAATACCGCGAGTGTCTAACTTTTCACCTGGTATATCGCGTGTACGCATATAATATGGTGTAAATTTTAATGATGGCATTAGTTTACGAATCATAATGAATTAATCGCGTACTATGAATGTTAGCTATTTATTTTTGTATCCAACCGTTTTGGATTCATATTAGTGATGCTTAAAATCAATCTCGATTTTGGAATTTAAGCATCGCTCGTGATAAATATAAATTATGTTATGCTATTTTTAAATGTTATACTGTTAGATCCTTATGTCGTTAAGTAAATTTAGGTATGGACCGGTCAAACGAATGAGATGAAATGTATTCTTCCATAATCTGGCCAAAACGAAATAGGGATATAAAATAAATGATTATTAATTATGTGTGTGTTTTGATTGTTCTATACTCTTCTTCTGAGGTTTAATTTCAATGGCGAATATATATTTCATTCTACAAAACATTTCTACAAAGATCAAGATACTACACTACAAGCTCAAGGATTACAAGAAGCACTATAAATAGAACATTCTATGCATCCCTGCTTTTTTATATGAAATGAAAATTTTTTTTCTTATAATAGTTATCAAATTGCATCACTCATATCACATAATGTGAATAAGTATTTGTCGGTTTTATATTTTCATAAAGTACTAATTATGTATTCAAAGAAATGATTTTTAGACACACGCTTATGAAAGACAATGCTATGTGTAAAATAGCAACTAATTATACAATTAGGTTAGGTGTTGTAGGGATCAGAAAAATTGTCTAAAAAATCACTTAGGATTCGCTTCTCTTGCGAAGTCAACATTTTATCAAAACGCAAACTTTCCATTGTGTTTAATTTTAATCTCATTTGTACTTATGATATCCATTTGATATAAATGATCCTTGTTTAGGACTAAGAAGTTAATATCATAAATTTCTTCCATTATTTTTAATTTTCTGATTTTTGCTGTAAATTAGGATTATTAAGTTTCGATGAAAATTCTCGCGTCTCTTTGTCGCTGTATAAGAGGATATATAATGATAGGAAGATAGAATTAAGAATATATATCTATAAAAATTCTTGCAGGAGACCACGCAGGCTGGGGTTGTAACACGTGCGTGAACGATTCTTGGGAGAGATTCCCATCTCCGACTATGGGCGGTGGTAGCTATCCGACAACTCCACGCAACGGTTGCCGTCCCGGTATGTGCGCGAACCGTGTAGCGTATCCGGTACCGGGAAAACTCGCTCCGAGGTCTATCCGGGGAAGAAACGTCCCTTGGGCACCGGGGTTTAACTCCGAGGAACGGTTTAAGGGGCAACGATGTAGGAACGGTGCGGCGCCATATTGGTAAACAAACAAATATGGCCGCTGGACCTACTTTAAAGGCGTTCGATTTGACATTTGAAAATTTGAGGTTATTTTCGCCTCATTTTCGCATCATGTCACGTAAATACGCTATTAAATTTTTATTTTGAATTGTATATGGGATATCATGAAGTACTAGATAGTACAAAAAGGTAGCTTGATAGTTATTTCAAGTTTATTCGGTAATTTGAATATAAAAATAAAATTTATTCAATTTAATGTCTGTAGATTTAGTTTTATCTTGATGATTTCTGCTGTGTTAGTCAGTTTGCTGGGATTATTTGGATTTTATTCCTGTGATTGACTGTGTGCGGGTCTCAGTAATTTGTATATAGTTGATAAATAGTCTAATGATCTTACAGATAGTTTATTTGAGAATTAGCATTCACGTGTAGTTTAGTTAACTCCAGTATACCATTAATCTTTATACTAAACTTACAAAGATGTAGCCAGATTGTCAGAATATTTGAGAATATATATAATAATAAAATAGATTAAAAATAATGTCTTCGTAGAGGACAGTCGTTTATAAAAGCAAAACGAAAGAGCAAGTTACAAGATGCGTTAATTCTTACAAAATTATCAGTATAAATTGTAATCGAAAACACACTGTCAAAATGTAATTGAAAACACGCTGTCATAAAAAGTAATTGAAAACATGGTCTCATAAAATGTAATAGAAAACACATTATCGTCACAGCTAGAATGTAATGCAGAGGACTAACACGTTTACGGGACTTTAAAAAAATGTGTCTGGTTTATGATACGTTCTCTTTAAATTTTAATCAATATAAAGTTGAGAAAATTTAAATAACATATTTTAATTAAGTGTAAAGGACTTACCTACCCTAAAGTTTTTTTTTTATTATTTTCAATTATACGATTTTTTTTTTATTTTATCCTATGTAGGTACGTTACCAAGTAATGGAGAAGAGTTATTGTAAATATTTTAATTACTTTTTTTCAGTATGACGTTTTTTTCTTTTTTTTTTAATAAGTACCAATTTTTTTTTTCTTAGAATAAATTAGTGTAACTATTAGGAAGCGATTTTATTTAATGCATTTCTGTGGATAGAGTTTGTTTGTGTTGTCATGATTGTATGCATTAGTATTTTTTTTTTCTTTTCATACTTTTAATATATTTGAATGTTTTACGGTACGTTATAATGGAATACAATAATTGGGTTATGCTCAAATAAATATATAATTTTGTTAATATTTTATTCCGACACATCATAAGCTGCGAAATGTCACATGTAATACATAATTATGTATTCATTTTATTATTTTTATCGAAATTATAGTGAATTTTGGAGGTAGGGTATAAAATTTTGTTGATTTTGAAATTCACTATATTATCCATTACAAAAATTGTATTAAACAACCAGATGTTCACTTTTTGTTCATAAATACTTTTTTAACAATTATTTCGAAAGCGATTTGTTAAACAAGACATTAAATAGTTTATATTTCAATAATTAAAAAGAATATTATTTGAATTTCAAGATTTATATTTTTTTCTCGAAAACTTTTTTTTTGTATTAATAAACCTGTTTTATTGTCGTTTAAGATTCCTGTAATATTTAATAATTAAATAATATAAAGTTAAAATTCTTTGTTTTTATTTTTTATTTACTGTATTTAAAAAAAATATTGTAATCTTCATTATGAGCTCCATAATCAGAGTTACCAGATTAACTTCGCAAAAATACCGAACAAGTGGAATTATTCAACATGGAAAAGTATCTACTTTATTTAAAAAAATAAAGATATTAATATCACTTAATTCAGACTCATCATACGATTACATCTATTTTTTGCTATAATTACAAGTTAAAGTATAGTAATGATAATAAAAAATTACAAATAAAACACCTATCAATATAACCATACGTGGCAGGTTCGGGTGGACCCCCCATGATGTTGGAAATTCACTATACTACTACATGTAGCCGTATCCATAACGTACATAACGCGTTATTGTATTGAACGCGCAGATCGCTGTATACACGCTACGTATAGTCAACCCAAGGGCTGCAAAAGTAAAAGGACTGACAGTACGCTTTAAAAAGCGCAACCTTGACAGTCCCTGTACACCGTAAAAATCTACGGGACAACATATTGCATCGGACAGAGCGCCCCTCGTTCCCTATCCACGTCCATATTGTCATTAAGATCTTCAGTGACCCAGTGACCCAAATACTTAAATCGCTCGACCTTGTTAAGAGCTGTACCAAATAAAGTGAATCGGAACAAAAGTGTAACGGTTGTTATCCGGGCTGAAAATCATTATTTCACTCTTCTTCACGTTGTATTTGAATCCATTAGCCACCGCGTAAGACTCACAAATTTTCAGAAGCCTTCGTAGAGCACCGATGGAAGGGTGCAGCAGTACCATATCATCTGCGTAACTGATGTTATAATGCTCTGATTGCAATTTTAATTAATGCGCATCAGAGTTACTAGAAAACTTGGAAAAAATATCGAATAAATGGAATTATTTTATATGAAAAAGTATTTACTGTATTAATCAAAATTATAATTGCAATGTCAATGGGAGTTTTTGGTGGGATCTTGGTATGCCATGTAGTGGTTTTTATATTTTATTCATAGTCTTGTGTCATTTGGTTCTATATTTTGTCATATTGGTGGTGCTTTACTTCAAATAGTTTGGTTATTGTCCAGAAGTGAAGTTGATCGAAAATAATATTACGGAGCATGGATTCTGACTTGCCACAAAAAAACCCAGGAAAATTCTAACAAGACGACCACCATTTTGTTAATTCTTTGAAATTATATCAAGAAACTTGTAATATCGTTACTCACTTGACAATGGCAGTAATAGTCTACTAGAAGACTGGTTGCCAAAAATAAAATAGAAGAAGAATGTTCATCAATGGGTTCCATAATCAGAGTTACCAGATTAACTTCACAAAAAATCTAAACAAGTGAAAAATGAAGAGGAAAAAGGAGTAATACTTAGCAAGAACAAGTAGATATTAGATTAAATATTGGTTTTATTTCAAATTTCACTACCGAAATTTGGTACAAGCGGCCATCGCTCACAAAACGACTGTATTGATGTATACTTGAAATTAATATCGATTACTAAGGACTATGGTTTGAATAAAATCATATATGAAATAGAAAAATGAAGTTAAATTATGTTGCTAAAATGTTTTAATTTTTTCGGTAGCTGCATTCTAGAATTGGGTCACTTTAAGCCCATTATATTTCGATCTTGGGCCATATTATCGACATTTATCGTCCGATGAGTTTGTAGTTAGACTTATGCGTTCTTATACTTTGTTTACATTTACAGAATGCCGAATATGCTTACTTTGTTTGTAGGTAGGACTCTTTAGTACGTGTACAAAGTCGTAAAATATTAATATAACAACGCTAAAAAAGTACTGTTTGTTTAGTGAAAGCAATCAATCATTTAAATATTGCAGAAATTATGAAAATGGACAACACCTTACAGCGTATACAGAAAACTAAACTTAAATAATGAACTACAGCACATTTCTTAAGTAACACCGGGGTATGACATACATAATTCGATAAATATTTTTTTTTATCTTATAGGAGGCAAACGAATAGATCGGTCACCTGATGTTAAGCGATTACCGCCGTCCATAGACACTGAAAATACCAAGGGAGTCGCTAGTGCGTTGTCAGCCTGTGTTTGGAGGGAGGGATGGGAAGAGAAGTGGAGGAGTGGAGAGAGAGGTAGGGACGGGGAGAAAAGTTGAGGCGAGGGGACATGGGCCTCCGACGCTCTCACTGACCGAAAGAAACGCAACAATGCAAGCACTGTTACTTCACGTCGGTTTTCTGTGAGAGGGTGGTACTACCCCGGACGAGCAGACTCATACTGAAATACCTTCAGCGTGGCTCTACCACTACTAATAAATGTATCTCATGTACGTATATTTTCAGCTATTTTGAATATAGCGACATTAAAATGGTCTCTCCAACGACTAATAATAACCGAATAATAATAATTATAATAATAATAAAATAAATAAATAAAAATAATAAAAAAAAGAATAATAATAACCGAAATCCACTGTACAAATATATAGAAGAAAAAGGTTGAATATTTTTAATAAAACCAAACAACGATCTCTTAGTAATAAAGTATATTCCATGAGCAAAACGTATCAGTCTACAACAGTTTGTGACGTTTGGACAGCTTAAACTAACTTATTTTTAAAACATGGTTCCTTATTTGTCAAAGTAAGTGTCATTTTCTATGGTTTACCCGAGTCTATGTATTCTTTTAGAGTAAACAAGTAAACAATGAATTCAGTTCATGACAAATCAAAATTAGTCAAGCCTATTTTTTTTAGCATTTTGTTGACTGCTTAAACGCTTGTTTTAATCTATGGACGGTAAACAATACAATACTTATCTCGCGTCCTATTCCTTATAATCTCAAATCAACAAAAAAAAAAAAACTTTTTAAAAATAATAAGCTTTATACCTACGCTAGAAAACAATAATTTGTATAGGACTGTAAACTGAAGGCGGGCGAGCTCAAAACACGATTGAATAATTCTTAAATTAATAGAACTAGCATCAATTTCTCTGGGTTTCATATATTGTCAGAATTCTTGAGACAACCATTTAATTCTAAATGAAATATGCGAGTAATTATTTTTGACAACTATGAATTTAGTGGTAAAAATAAATAAAAAGGCTCATATGACTGTTGCGTCGAACAGATTATTCTTTGTATGACGACATATTTTTTTGACACTTGATAGTAATATTGTGGGCCTTAGTTACATGCTAAGCGTAGAGGAACTAAACGTCTATATTTCATTGCTTTCTAACATCGATATGTCTTAGAGAGTTGATAAAAAATCACAGATCAGAAATGTTCTTCTTTATCCACGGTAGGAGTTTCGCCAGGTCGGTGAATATTACGTAGTGGGAGGGGTCGCAACGGAACTCGTTCTGTCTAGCCACTGACAAGGAGACGAGACCTCGGAGGTACCAGTATCCATCCATTTTAAAGACCATACCGCCACCGCTGTCACCATTGCAGACTGAGGTGCCTGGAAAATAGAAAAGTTCAGGGTTTCTATCAAAGCAAAATTTATTGCAACCCTACATTATAATTCTACCTCAAAAGGTGTTGCGCATATTTTGAAAATAGGTAGTTGACTCATACAAGAAATTTTTTCCTTAACGTGTTTCTTTTGTCTCATAAAACTAACTGTAATAGGAAAACAAGTATCAAATTCGGCGTGATTATATAAGCAACTATTGTATAAAATAACACAATAAACACGGGCAAAGCGTAATTTGGTTAGTGCTAAGGAACCCGAAATAAACGATATCGAATATCAATTTTTTAGGGATAAAATATATAAGGCAATGTGGTAGAAAGTAACAATAAGGGCGCCCCTTATCAACTCTACCTCAACTCTCGGTTCACAATGGTCAGGCCATTTGATTTGATCAAATTTATGTTCCTTAATGTTAAGGTATAGAACGGGGGAATATAGCTATCAAAATAGATCGAACGCTTTATGGTAACGAGCTTTCCGGTTTAAGACTGGTAGTTAGTTGGATGAGCATAGTAAGATTTTGTTGAATGCTTTAAAGGTTATTAATGTTTGATCACAATCTTTTTTTTTTTTCGAAATGTCTACGCTATTGACCCAGCAAGGTCTTAACAGCTTCACCGGACTACCATGATCACAATCTCATTAGATCTTACATGACGATAAGTTAAAAACGCTAAATCTAGAAGAGGTCTGGCTCTCAAGTTCAATTTCTGGAAGGTATCAGCTGCTGCTTCGCGACAGATTTAACATGTAGATACCATGTTTATTCTAGGTTTTTAAATAACTAGCCTCTGCCCGCGACTTCGACCGCTTGGAACAGTTACATTGGGCTAACACTAACACACAGCGGAAGCTCTCAACAGGAAAAATAGACTCAATTTTGAAACATTCTCCATTGGTGCGCCGCTCCTATTGGTCTTAGCGTGGTAATATATATATAGCCTATAACTTTCTCGATAAATGAGCTATATAACACTGAAATGAATTTTCAAATCGGACTAGTCGTTCCAGATTATTACCCCTTACAACGTCACAAACTTTACCTCTTTATAATATTAGTATAGATTACGCTACTATTACTTCATTAGCGTTATTTTTATCAATTAAAAGGATTAACACTGCTTGATAATTTTATCAATTGTGCCAATGTCCTTTATATTTTTATCCTGTTTGGGGCATTCAAGATTCTTGTGCAATAGATTCAAGTGCAATACTATGCAATTCATGTATATTTAATGAAATTCTTTAAGACTGACTAATAGACAAACAGCCTGTGAAAACATAACCTTAACTAATGGATCTGGAAATAGGGAATCTCACATAAAGTAAGTAGAGTAAGTAAGTAGTTGACAATTTAACCCTAACTGAGTAGTTGTAGTCCGGTGAAGCTGTTAAAACCTGTTGTGTTGGGTCAATAGCCTCGTCAGTTCGAGAAAAAAAAACCTGAGTATATATATAGGAGGTTAAAATAGAAAAAAAAATTTAGAGACGTTTTCGGTAATTGGAGCACAGCTAGTAAAATATAAAATGAAGAGCTAGTTATGAATAGTTCAATCTTTACTTTAAACAATTCACATTGAGTACGTCTAAACTCACGTTTTCTACTCAACGGATGACTCGATCTGATGGTTTCCTGGTTTGTGTACGAGCCTCGGTCACGAGATGAATCTGCTCGTACCAAGAAAATTCAAATTTATAAGTATTGGTCTCCAATTAGATATTAACAATTTTGCTTTTAACCTAATAATTTTATAGTATTACGTGGTAATAATTAAATTATAAACTTGTTTTCCTCATTCAACGTAATGTACTCAACGATATTATACATTTATACGGGTTATGCAAGAAACCTAAAAAAATCACAATATTAAATATAAAGTATCAAGTTCTGTTACTCCGGCTACATCTTAGTTGTAAGTAATAAATAGGTGCAGGAATTATTATAAAGCGAAGTTTCTTCGAACTATGCATACTTTACGGTTTGTTTAATTTTTTTTTAGTAAGTGCATATAATTAATCAAACATTAATAACAATATTTTTTAGTCACAAGAAATATCTATTTGATTAATTTGTATACTAATACTTAATTGTTTTTTTGGTTACAATTTAAATCATGGATGTAAGTCATTTTAATAATGAATTCAGTTTTGTTTTTATATATAATTTATCTCAAAATAAATAGAATTCTTTGGCGTCACATGAAATTAATTTATGGAATAAATAATTAAGATTAAAATAATATGCAGGATTAGTTGCTGTAAGGAGCATGAACGTGCAATACAACTGAGTTAGTTAAGTTGGCAAGCATATAATATTGGCAACGTACTGTCTCTAACTCCAGTTTCTTTGTTGAAGACTCCTGAAAGGAATTAAGTAATGGTATCACTAGTAGCTGCCCGCGACTCTGTCTACATGTGTTTTTTTATTACTGTATTGTAAGTGGGGGAATTGGGAACACTTCAAACGCTAAAAAATATTAGAAAAAGGTTATAAACTAAATCAAATTTTATTGCTACATAAACTTTAGTTATCTATGTACTTAGTAGTCATAAAACGTTGTTTAAAATTTTTCGTTTTAATAAAAATATAAACGAAAACAAAAAACATTGCCGTTCCTGTTTGCCTGATACCATATGGGGTAATTGAGATCATCCCGTGGGGGAAAAGGGAATGGTATGAGGTAATTAAGAAAGACGTTTGATCGATCTTTCTTACGTAATTACAAGGCATCTGAAATAGTTTATAAAGTTTAAATATTTTTACACAATCAACCAGCAGTTCTATGGGTAATTAGGAGGGTAAGGGGTAATTGGGAATGTTCCAAATTATCTAACTAATACCGTTACCAATTACCCGACTCAGTCAATATACATAAAAATGGCCGCCACTTTCAAAAGCATTTTTCATTAACTTCAATCTATGTTACATTTGAAAACAGATACTGCGTGTATGATATGAGCAAAAACATAATACCTTTGAACTCAAGAATATGATACTTACATGCGTTATAACTGATGACAAAAATTATATCGAAAATACAAAAATAATTGTTCGACTTACAGTGACAAAACTAGTGCGTCCTTTCAATCCTACTTTCGCATACGCTATGAATGGCTCTCCATTCAGCCGTAGAATAGGTTCGCGACAGTGTAGTACGGGGAGATGTACTATTTATCTAACTGTTCCCATTTACCCGTCGCTCTCAATTACCCCACTCTCCCCTATATAGTTATTTTATTACTTACAAAATATTGGTTTATATTTAGAATCATTCAAAAAGATGACAGTTCGATTATTGACGTACTTGTTGACACATGTATTTTAATATTTTATAATTTCCATGATTTAGTAAAGTTTAAATATATATTATGTTGTTTTAAATATTGTACCAAAGGCTGGTACACACCAATTACAAATTTTATTTATTTATTTTTTCTCTTGGCAATGTTCACTCTCTCTCATCGTTTCCAGATAATACTGGCCCTTGTACTTCCCTGTCAAATACACACAGCACATTCATACACACTAACCTAACAGTACTAAAGTTTAAAATTACTTCCTCTCTACACATGATACTTCAGAAATATAACAAAGAAGACAAATACATAGCCTAAATGGAAAGTGTAATTTATAATTGTTTAATTTCATTGTGGAACGCAGAATATTGGTCTGGAGGTTGGCGCTATTGGCTACGTCAATAGTTTTACTAATGTATGTCGTAGTCCGGTGAAGGTCTTGCTAGTTTAATAGCGTAGTTAGTCGGAAAAAAAAATGTAGCTGTTAGCGTTCGTTTTATATTGTAATTTGTCTTATGATCTAATACATTTATTATTATTATTACATACTTTATTACATTACCCGATGGTACCATATTTTTTTCAAACTTACTTGACGCTTACCGCTATATTTTGGGCAATTTGAACAATATTTTTTATAATCGTTTATTGTCTATTATTCTCTATGTGTTATTATAATGTAATATAGCTTATATTACTGCAAAGTTAAATAGTTTTTCATGAAAAAGTAATAAATATACATCCGTCTTCACAAACTTTCTCTTTTGTTATATTAAAAAGTTCCACGATCATTTTTTCTTTTAGGTTTAAAGACTAAATCTAAAACGAAGCTATTTAAATATGCAAGACTCTGCTATCATTTCCGTATGTTTTTTATTTCACAGGAGTGAAGGCTCTTTATGGTTTTATGAGACTGTTATGAAGCATCATAATTTAAATATATAAGTAGATGTGGATATGGAGCATTATTTTTATTGTACAGTTGACTCGTGTGGTAAATTTATCAAATGGGGCCACTGAAGTAATTGAAAATAATAATAGGGTGTGTCGTAAAGATACACTTTTTGAACTTTATTAATTTTGTACAGATAACCGCTTTAGTTAAAAAAAGAAAAAAACATAAAAAAGCTAACGTTACACTTTGTACTCAGGCGGTCACCCATCCAAGTAATAAACGCGCCCGACGTTACTTAACTTTGGTGATCCGACTAGAACTGATGTTTTCAACACGACTCGACACAGTATTTATCCCCACTGTTCGTCTCACAAAACAGTTGCCGATCAAAATTTCAACGCTCACCCAAAAAGTTCCGTTTAGTATATCGTGCAATAAATACAAATTAAGATTTCCTACATCAAATCGAGTACCCCTTCATTTGGTTTTGACTACATTCTATTATTAGGCTACTGGTATATAAAATTTCTGTAAAATGGTCTAGCGAATCCTTAGCGAGCAGATCTGAAGCGAAAGCAAGCTAATGTTAGAATGTATTCCTTTACCGTCTCTATATCCAGCGCAGTAGGTGTATTCCGAGGTGAATCTCACGAAGAACTCGCTGTAGGACCTGATGCAAGTCTCCGTGTCTACTACTGGCATCTCTACCAAACTTAATTCTTCAGTCGCCACACCAGTTTCGTCGAAACCCCATCCTACAACCTGTAAAGAATTCGAATACCGTGATTGTAAGTAACTAGCTATCGGTAATTAAAATGGACTGAATTTAATTTAAGCATTAATAGTAGTGACCGCTAATGCTAAAGACGATCAGGAAAATTGACTACACTGTGTTTATTGTTAGATTTAATTGTTTGACTTGAGCTTTTGGTAAAGGATAATCTCTCAAAATATTTTTTACTGTATTTTTGACAATCAATCTTTCAGATTATTACTACCATTGTCGCGTAGTCAATAATATTACAAGCGTAGTGCAATCACTTCAATATTGCGTCCTGTGAGTCAATATTCTAACAAGATGTTGGATCCCTTGTTAGAACCTTCCAGGGAGTTTTTGTGACATCTCAAAATTTCATGCTCCGTGGTATTATTTTCCATTTACTTCACTTATGCTCAATAAACTAACTATATTATGCAAAACACCACAAAATTTACAAAATATAGTGTCAAATAACACAAGATTATGAATAAAATATATAATCCACTACATGACAGATTAAAATCCCGCCAAAAGAACTGATGTAAATATTATCTATTACTTATTAGGTTGTTTTTTTTTTTAATTGTAACTAAATACGAATTGGAGTTTGTTTGTTTTTTGGGTTTTCTCGCCAAAACTACCCAGCCGATCTTGAAATTTAGCATACACGTTGTAAGAGACACAATTTTTTTTTTTTCGAAATGAATACGCTTCTGATCCAGCAAGGTCACTAGCTGTTCTCGCGACTTCGTCCGCGTGGAAACATGTAAAAAAACAGTGACTATAAAGTCATTTAAATATATTAAGTACATTTACTTATCTCCTTTTCTCTTGTACTGAAGTCGCGTCATCATTAAAATTGCAATAACTTTTGATAGAGTGGAGCGATTTTAATGAAACAAAAACTCGAGGAAATGGTCTATGATTTTGGTGTTGATTGAGGTGAACGCGTATGAACGTGAACGCAGTACGATAACAGTGATGTGTATTCATACAAAGAGAGAGACACACATACCTAAATTGTACAGACACGTTACGCTTAAATTCTTATTATATGTACAGACACTGCGACGGAGAAAAAAGGTTTTTTTTTTTAATATAATCAGTAGAATACATTCAAATAATACTTCATTTAACAATAGATTAAATACAACGATACTGTTTCTCTACCCGCTTAGCAAAATTGCACGAAGCTCGTTATTTATACCGGTGAGGTGCATCTGGCTCGGTCCATTAATTAACTTGGTAATTGGTTCACTGTTAGTTCACGATCAATTTACCTTTTGTTTTACTGCGTTAGTTATATTAAGAGAAATTTACGAGTTTGCCATTTTTCGTGTTTTTAAAAGTTTGCTGTTTAGGCTAAAATGGTCAAGAGGCATTGCAATGCACCACGGTATTATCCGTCCTTCTTTAAATCCGTCAAGTGCCATATTTCCTCCCTTCAACCCTCTCACCGGTGCTTAAGTCAGTCCGAATGCATAATGACTATGGCGCACATCTCTGTGATCTAATATTAATAATTAATTTCATTACAAACGTTAATAAATACAATTGGAGAGTAATAGTGAAAGGTGCGAACCGAAGTGTTGGTGAATGAAGAGGAGGCCTATGACCGTGACAACAGCCCAAAGGTGAGTCCTGTTTTTTCACATATCCTACCGACCGTTGTGCACTCTTAGCCATCACCAGGAAAGCATCCCACCGAATTATTAAACTTTTTGCATCGTAATTACAACCAGCGTTAACAGTTGTTCTTTTTATTAGAAGTAAAATATAAAATTAAATACAGTGTACATTACTTTGCACTTTCGCCTTTTTTATATCATATAGGAGTTAAATCGGCTGAGTGCTTTAAGCGCTCGCCTTAGTAGTCCGGTGAAGCTGTTAAGACCTTCCTGGGTCAATAGGGTAGACATTTCGAAAAAAAAAAAATTATATCATATAGGAGACAAACGAACATGCGGGTCACCTGATGTTAAGCGATCACCGCCGTCCATAGACACTAGCAACCCCAGAGGACTCGCAAGTGCGTTGCCAGTCTGTGTTTGGGGGAATGGAGAGAAAGGGAGAGGGGTAAGGAAAGGAGAGGGGAGGGGAGGGGAGATAGGTCGTCTGCAAAGTAACGTACATCATTATATTTAATGATGGATTTTCGCAAAGTAACGCCTTCTTCAATAAAATCTATAATTCATTACATAGTATAAAACAGAGTCCACAGCGTAGTCCGGTGAAGCTTTTAAGACCTTGCTAGATTTTTTTTTTTTCGAAATTACTACGCTATTGACCCAGCAAGGTCTTAACAGCTTCACCGGACTACTAAGGCGAGCGCTTAAGGCACTCAGCCGATTTTATTTTGGCAACCAGCTCAAGGGTGCACTGCACATCTCGGCTTGGCTGTTGCCTGTTGCATGTAAAATCGCGACCTATCTTAGCTAACCTAGCTAACTATTCATATATGTATGAGTTGTTGAAAGGTATATGTGTACCAAGCATACACGCCTCAACAACTCCTCCATATATTTATTATCGGAAAATTGAGAGTTTTTCAGTTCGATAAGGAAAAAAAAGGAAACCCTTCCACTTTCATGTGTAAGCGTGTAGGCGTGCAAGTGTGTGGGGGTGATCGTGCACCTTGCTAGGTTAATAGCGTAGTCAGTTCGAGAAGAAAAAAAGAGTCCTCTCCCACGTCTGACTGTATGTTCGCGATAAACTCAACAACTATTGAATGCATTTTCTTGGAGTTTTCACCAGTAGATAGAGCGGTGCACGAGGAAGATTTAGATACATAATTTGTCTATGTCCGATTTGAGAAATTATTTCATTGTTAGATAGCTCATTTATTGAGTAAGATTATAGGTTATATTATTAGGCCATGACTAATGGGAGCGGAGCGTCAAAAACAATAATTCGTTATTAATTCCTTGTAATATGTATTCATGTAATAGTGATCATATTAAATATTTGACTTACAGATCCTTTTTTCTCGATAACGCTATTCAGTGCTGTCAAATCCTCAGGCCAAAGGCACGCCGGTTGTACCCAGTTACTATAAGTAACTGGTTTACGGAGTTGCAAAATGCTGACGTCCCTACTGAATGTTGAAGCGTTGTATTGCGGATGGACGGTTATTTTGTCTACCTGTAACGATCATGGATACAGTTCTTTTAAGGTTTTGAAGTTTGACCACAGTCTTGTCCTATGTTAAATGACAGATGGTCTAAGACGGTAAACCCGTTAAACACTGACTTTTAAGTACAGTTCCTGATACACTGACTAGTTCCTGGCAACAGATTTTAAATGCAGGGTTTAATAAGAGGTAGAGCCACGCTGAAGCTATTACTGGTTTCAGCATGAATGGGTCGGCTCGTCCGGGGTAGAATAACCCGACCCACAGAAACATCGACGTGGTATAACAGTGTTTGCTTTGATGCATTTCGTTCGGTCAGTGAGGGCACTCCTTTCCTCTTCCCCCAAAAACAAATGGCAACGCATTTGCGACTCACTGTTGTTTTTAGTGGACGACAGTGACCACTTTTTTTTTTAATGAAGCACGACATAGTGACTGCACGACGCCTGATGTTAAGCATAGTACAATCCAAAAACATCGGCAACCACCGAGAGACAGATTATCCATCGTCGGTCGCCGCTGTCATGCCGGCCATAATGACGAAGGTCACCCGATACTGGATATGCACAGGCTGGTCCCGAAACGCGACGCGCAGAAGCGAGTCACTATGACGGGCTTTTTCGCCAAATACATGGTGGTTGCGACCCAGTCGGGCTGTAAAACCCTACCACCCCGCTTTCGCCATTGCCTCGTTCGTTATTCAGCAGGGTGCACCACGTGCAGGTGAGGTTGGCTTGGATGTCTTAAGTCTTAAGATGTTACGCGACACACCTTACACCCCAAAAACATAACTTAACATTACGTGAACGATTCTAAGAATTCAAGAAAGGAGTGTAAAAATTAAATAAACTTATAAGATACCATAAAACAATAAAAAGAACAAGACAAAACGACAAACAGAAAATAGCTATAAGAAAATAACGCAAAGAACTTGTCAACAAAAAAGGTATTTAATACATTGAAAGTTCTAATACAAAGTAACAAAATGTGGACTATAACTAACTTCATCGTGTCTGTTGCTCGTGACGGTGTACGCGCGCATTGTAATAACTTCATGGTGTCGGTTTTTCGTGACGGTGTGCGTGCCCATCGTAAAATCTACTCTCATTACTTTTCCCTAACGCACCAAAAGAATTATAACTTCAAAAAACACTAGGTGACCCACCTGTTCGTTTCCCTCTTATAATATAAAAAAAATCGCCAAGTGGGCTTAGAAAATGCTCTAACAACATATGGATTCGTCACAGTGTTTTTATTCAATGAAAGGTTTGGCTTATTCCCAAGGATACGGCTCGTAGTCCGGTGAAGCTGTAAAGGCCAAAAAATTAAGGCCAATAGTCAGTTCGAGAAAAAAAAACCCAAGGATACGTAGTTATGTCCACCAACGCGATGCCCGAACATGTTCACTACTGAACCATCGCATCAAGTACTCTATTAAGATAGTAAAAGGACGCAGACAAAGCCAAGGGTATCAATTAGTTTTTCAATAAATGAATACTAAGGAATATATATACTAACGAATTCTATCTGCACTCCGTCCACTGACGTCCTCAGGTTGTGTTTACCCAAGTATACAGTTAGTGTGTTCTTGTTGACGATGCGTTTCGAGTTCTTGCGGGTGACACAGTGAGCTGCCGTGATGATATGACGGTGAGACACTAGTGTTCCGCCGCAGATGTACTTGTTGTCCACAGTCTGTCAATATGACACGATTTTATTTTATATTTGGTCACAAACGATACAATGAAATAGTTTAATTTTCACTAATATTTATGTCACCGATACTGTCCTGATAATGTAGTCGTGTATTTCTTGACTTGGAAATGACAAATTTAAATGTGTATTTTTGTAAATCGACTACTGTTCATTATAATTTAAATTATACCACGATGATCGCAAATAAGTATGCAACACAAGTGTACGAGCAATAAATATCCAGGTAATGTTAGAATTATAAAAGAAAGCTATCTAAATAAATAAAAAAAGATATGCCGTAAAGACAAACGGTATAAGAGAAACATTTTAATTCATCAATCACTTTGGAATAGCATAGACTGTGTGCGTGCTACTTCATGAACGCAGTACACGAGAAGAGCGTATGTCTCACTGCTGCGCAATATGCGAAGACAAATGAGACACTGTTCGCACTCTACTCGACACAGTGTTTACTCCCACCATATATTGTCACGCAATAATTACGAATCAGAATTTTAAAGCTGTTTAATAAGAACTTTCACTTAAATACTTGTTAAATAATATTCTAACAAAATAATGTCTAAGAATGTAATTTAATTAGTGTAATTTATTATGTAGGTAATATATTGTCCATAAATAGCGATGTTATCGCATTGGATGTGAGTTGCTTACGGGTGCTCCATATACGTATAATTATCAGGTGACAGGCCCACCTCTCCTCTTCCCTTACCCACCACAAAACACCACCAAATTTACAAAATATAGTCACAAGATTATGAATAAAATATAAAATGCACTACATGACAGTCTAACATCCCGCCAAAAACTCCTATCCAGAACTTAAAATGGTGGACCATGTTTTTAAATTTCGAACTAATTTGTGTGTTGACCAGTTAGTTACAAGGTCCACATTCATTTGTATAGAGGTTGAATTAGTATCGTTTTCGACAGCCCAGCGAATTATTAAAAAGATACTAGATTAATAGATACAGAATATGAGAAAGTATGTACTGAGTACGTAAAAACGTAATGTACACTTACTCTTACCTGTGTCTGGTACAAAGCCACCTGCCACGGCCATTGTCCTTCTAATGTCGGTGTCCCATTTACCACTAAAGGTACTGGGCTGTTCAAGAGCACCCTGCCGCATTGCTGCTATAAATATATCATTAGAGAATTGGCTTGATTCTCATAACTGATTGTGTCTAAATTAAATGTATAGAATTATCATTAAGTTTTGAGGTGTAAGATAAAGGTGGTGCGGTTTTTATTGACAATTACGTTCATCTTTTCGATGTAGGTGATAAAGCCATGTTGAAGCTATTCCTGGTTTCAACAGGAATGGGTCGGCTCACCCGGGGTACTACTACCCTACCTATAGAAACACCGACATGAAGTAACAGTGCTTGCATTGTTGCGTTTCGTTCGGTCAGTGAGAGCGCTCGAGGCCCATCTCCCTCTCCGCCTTCCCCACAACCATAAGTTGTTAACGCAGTTGCGACTCCTCTGGTGTCTATGTACGGTGGTGATCAATTAACGTCAGATGACCCACCTGTTCGTTTGCCTCCTATTATTATAATGTTTTATAGGTTCTAGTGTTTATTCACAATCTTATCTATACTAAATTATAAAAAGGTAAAGTTTGCGAGTTTGTGATGTTGTAGGAGGTAATCTCAGGAACTACTGGTTCGATTTGAAAAATTCTTTCAATATTATATAGCTCATTCATCGAGGTTATAGGCTATATATCATCACGCTAAGACCAATAGGAGCGGAGCACCAATGAAGAATGTTTAAAAATTGGGATTTTTTCCTCTTGAGCCTCCGCTGTGCGTTAGCGTTAGCCCAAAGTAACGACTACGCAAACGAAGTCGCGGGCAAGGGCTAGTCTTAAAAAATGATGTGGCTCAAGATAGTAAACACAAAAGCTAGATGGATTTGGATCTCATATGCGGCTGCCGGAACACACCAATAGATGTTGGCGATATATTTTCACTTAGGAAAAGCCACTATGCGATGTCTAATTGCGATGTTTTTTTTTTTCACCGAAAGCTCCGACCCGTTCCTAAGGATTCGAATCTACGTCATTTAACGCGGTGTGCGAACACGCTAACTATTGAACCATCATCGCTTAGAAATCGCGAGAAAATTTAGCTGTTATTATAAAAGTGCTTTAACAATGTCAAGGATCCCAATAGTAAATTCGACGTGGCTGAAGTAAACCTTATGTACAAAAGTTAGGATCCACGTTTCTTCGCACTTCAGTTTGAAATTCTTTAGGCCATATTATGTCTTACTGCGAAAGGTAACGAATGTAAAACAACAGAAAGTACCAATTCCAAACGGCAGCGCGAAGTAAAAAATCAATTCAATCAAGACTACTTTATTCAGTTTAGGTCCTTATAAGGTAGTCAGGAACGTCAAAACTACAACCGGTTCGGAAAACAACCCAAACATCGAGAAGAACCGGCAAGAAAATCGATCAGGTACATTTTTTAACATTTATTTCAAATACATCATACAATAGCTCTTAGTGGATGCACAGAGAGCAGTCAATTCCAGACATCACTATCGTTCACATACTGATCCTTTTGACACTAAAACCCGCTTGACGTGGCGCTTAAATTTACAGTCCGGCAAATCGGTAACATGCTTTGGGACTTTATTGTAGAACCTAACATTGTTACCTAAAAAACTACTAACGTGCACTAAATTTGAATAATGAATTTCCACAAAATAACGTCTTTATTAACCAACCAAATATTACTTTACAATAATCTGACATGTTTAAACCATTATATTCAATGTCAGCGCTCGTAAAAAGTTAAATATTTTCCTCATCGAAATATTTCCGATATCATCTTTATCATTGGAATTGTAGCAAAGTTTAAAATACTTACATTTTAAATTCCAGAAAAACCGGAATCCGCATACGAAGCAATTAATAACTACGTAAAACTTTGTCTAGACGGCGGTCTGATATACGAATAATTATAGTATAATAGGAATTGTTTGCGATGATGTCTACGTCACCTTTATAAATAAAGATATTTTGTAAATCACTTCAAACTTATCGCTAGATTTTGGCATATTCATACGCTTTTCACCGGTAGATCAAGTGATTCATGAAGGTATAATTTGTCAAGGTTTTGCTTTTATCATCAAGGCGGAACAATGTCCACCGCGCCCGATAGTTATAAATAAAAATCAATCACTGAATGTATGTAAACTCATCACCTCTGAATTAGATGCACATATTTGGCTAAGTTTTGTTTTTTTTTTTTGTGTTTGTAATTGCCAGGGCGATGGTTGTATCAAAATGTATTAAAAATCCTACAATAAAGAAAAAAAATCAGCATATAAAGAGTGAGTGAGTGTGACAGAAAGGAGATTATCAAAAATCTTTATAAAATTTACGATCACTTGAACAGTTGAAGAAGAAGTTGAAGAGTTTTGTAGTGGTAGAGCCAAGCTGAAGCTATTATTGTTTTCAGCTCTAATGGGTCAGCTCGTCCGGGGAAGCACCACCCTCTCACAGAAAACCGACGTGAAGTAACAGTGCTTGCATTGTTGCGTTTCGTTCGGTCAGTGAGAGAGCCGGAGACCCACCTACCTTCCCCTTCCCCTTCCTCGTTCCCTTCCGGAACCCTCCCCCACCCTCCTCCCAAACACAGGCTGGCAACGCACTTGCGACTCCCCTGGTGTTGCAAGTGTCTATGGACGGTGATGATCACTTAACATCAGGTGACCCATGTGTTCGTTTGCCTCCTATGATATAAAAAAAAAAAAAGTTGACAATTTATTTAATTTCATTTTTTTGACTTGATAACGTCTTATAAAACGATGAACGCCGGCTGCACGCACGAAAAATCATGAATCGTTGTCACGTTCCGCTTGAGCTGAGCGTGCAAGCGTGCGCGCGGTACAAGCGATAGAGAGGCGCAATTGGCCTAAGCGTTCGGTCTATGACACATCTATCTCTCTTCCATTCCATCGGCCGATGCGTCCGAGTCGTTATCACGTAAAATTATCGTCCGTAAACCAACTTTACAAACAATCCTTTTTTTATTGGAAAAATTTTGTTAAAATTTTTTCGTACGGAACGGAAGCTGAATACGACTTTATAAGAATATATGTCATTTTTTAAATTACAGAAACAGTTTAAATTGCATTACAGAACCAGTCCCTCTAGACTTAGCCGGTGTTATTTATTTGTTAAAAGTTAAATACTTACAAATTAAGTACTAGCTTTAAAAATGTTACGTTTTAAATGTACCGCTCTCGCTGAATGTTCGCCGTCTTGCTCTTTTGTTTCGCTTTGGTTAGGTTAGGTTAGACTTGCGAAAAAAGGATATCGCGAATTTGCCTCGGGCGAGCGCGGTGGATTTAGTACGAAACATTTTTAAAGCAAGTATTAATTACGTAGGTAACTTTTTTGTAATAACCCCGAGCGTGTATATCATTTTAGATCACATTGTCCTTTAACGTCACATGAGATTTGTGGTCAATTGCTAAAAGTTACAAAATAAAAAAAAAAGTCTAAATACCTACTATGTAAAATACTAATACTGTAATGAAATGCTGAGCTAAAATACAAAAAAAAAGAAGGCATGAGTATAACATAATCAAGACGACAATCCATGGCGTATTCATAATTTCATACTCCGAAAAATCGACAGTTCTTTGATTTTCGACGTCAGTAGATTACAAGAACATTTCTCAGGTTTAGGTTTCCTCACGATGTTTTCCTTCACCGTCAACCGATAATATTACCGGTTTAAATGTGTATAGAATCAATATTCCACCGGTTAAATCATTCGACTTCACAATTCAGCTGTCTCTTCCATAGTAGTTTTTCTACATCAACATTTTTGGAAGCATAAAGAAAAGGCTTCATTTGTATCTCTATAACATCTTATCGAATGCGACAATGGATGTTGAATTGTTAACATTAACTTAATATAAAATAACTGGTTATATTATTATCATAAATAAAAAAAAAAACTATAATAAAATTCACAACCCAGCCAAAGGTTACGTTCTATAAATGTTGCCAGTATTGTGACGTTATGTGATACATGTTTGTAAATGTGACAATATTTATCTTTCTTATGTGTTGCGTCGTGTGTTGGCTTTAACGAATTGAGGGGAGACAAGAAACGTGTCCGTTTTGATGCGGATTACCCGTGAGACTGGTTCATAGCAGATCTGTTTACGAGGAATTATGTTAGTTGATGCTTTTACATTAAGAGATGTAAGAACCACGTCATTTTTAAATTGTAGGTGGTGTATGCCATATAACTGATTGCCAGATGAGATGCCTAAACGGATGAACGCATTTATTTATTTACAAATGTGGATAACGGAACAGTCCAATGAATAATGTAATAATTGAGGTTATAGCCTTTATGGCGGCTTCATTATCATTTCTTATGGTCAATTCTAAGTGAGATAATGTTTATACGTTGACATTTTATTAACCAGTCGTCTGGTGGTTTTTTTTTTTTTTTTTCGAAATGACTACGCTATTGTCCCACCAAGGTCTTAACAGCTTCACCGGACTACTAAGGCGAGCGCTTAAGGCACTCAGCCGGTTTTATTTTGGCAACCAGCTCAAGGATGCACGGCACACCTTGGCTTGGCTGTTGCCTGTTGCATGCAAAATCGCGACCTATCTTAGCTAACCTAGCTAACTAGCATATATGTATGAGTTGTTGAAACGTATATGTGAACCAATCATACACGCCTCAACAACTCCTGCTCATATTGATCTTATTAATAGTTGGGAAACACCGATTTAAACCGTCTAAAGAATAATCCCCTTTTTAATCTCCCATATATCCTTTTTACGGAAAAGGTATTTGTAAGTTCTTTCTCTTTTTCAGAAATAATTCCCTTTTTAATCTCTCATATATCCTTTTCAGGTAATAAATATTTATAGATCCTTTTACTTTTCTCTGGAATAATCCCTTTTTAATCTCCCATGTATATTTTTTAGGGAATGAATATTTAAAAAATGTATCTTCGTTTGACTAAGAGTTACAATGAATTCTTGTGGAAATTTACCTGCTTTTACATACAGCGGTTAAGATGTGTATTGTCTGTGAGTAGCTTAAGAATTTTATTAGACTGATGACTGTTACTACGGGACTTTGAACGGTGAGCAATCTAATGGGATTCCTTGAAAACCAAATGAATCAATCTATATTGATATATTGTAATTTCCTTTTCGTATATTGTTACTTTAATAAATCCGGACTTGTACATAAAATAACTGACGGCATAATTTAGTACGTTCCTAATTTACTGTGTCGAATTATATTTTTTTACTTGTGTATGAAATTTAATCTGCACGGGTAGCGTAGTGGCTAAAGTACTCGCCTCACTGCTGACAATGCCCTTTGCGTTGTGGATTTGAATCCAAGAGTGGACAATGGTTTTTGTTATGAACAAACAATTGTCCTGATTCTGGATGTACATTGTGGTAACGATATGGAGAATAGGTCTTTAAAAAAAATGTATTTTGTTTGCTTACCTTACTCTCCGATATGACTATTGTTGGTCGGTACCCTTCAAAATAATCGTCGTCCCTGTCATTACTGTAAAATGATTGATTTCATTAATTGAAAATGCATAAAAATAATTTGATACCATAGTTGTAAGAAGAAAATCGTTGTTTTAATTGTCTTCCGGGATTACGATTATCTTTATATTCAGTGTATATGGTATTAGGTTAGGTTAGATCTGCGAAAAGAGGTAACGCGAACCGGCCTCGACAGTGTTCGACGAGCACGGTGCATTTAATACGAAAGTAGCAAACTTTGTTCTGACAATCACAAAAACAACAAAAAAATAGCAAAATAAATATGACCGTTCTGAAGTGATGCGCTTACATACATTCGGCTATTGATTTTTATTTATATAGATTTAATAAAAAATATATATAACGGAAAAATAAACAAAAGATAAATTTCTTATAAAACTTATATATGATTTTTAAAAATTAAAAGGCAAATTTTCTCTTCATTACTAAAACTATGTAAGATATATTAACATCAGATAAACAAATCAAACCTGTTACTATCGCTGTACTCTGGAATTTCAGTTGACGTGGTTGTGCTTGGACGTAGAGTGGTAAACCTACCACCGCTAGACGGTCGTGAGTTCGAATCGTAGCTCAACGATGGGACTTCTACGTTGGTGCTAGAAAAAACATACGCTTATTCATAATAATATAACCTTTGACCACAGTCTCACCTAATGTTTTGTGCGAACCAAATCGAGTTTCTTGCCGATTCTTCGTGATGACTGGGTTGTTTTCTGAACTGGTGGTAGTTTTAATATTCATAAGCGCCTTCTCAGGGCTTAAATTGAATAAAGTTTTTTTTTTTATTTTGTTTGTGACATCTAAAGATGTTTGGTGACTGGTTTTTAACCCGAGCGTGGTATCTAGCCAAATGGGGTTAACTCTACCACCATTCTATGGTTTAATTACAATGTTTTTCTCCACCAAAAGATCCGGTTTTAAGTTAGATTCAATTCTAAGTTGAATACCTGTCCCAAGACACTAATAACTACGACATTATGGCTTCAAATTAAATAAAGTATAATATAATATAAGTATAAATAATATAAGTACAGAGGTTTTTCTATATTATAAAATAAAAAAAATTAGAATTATGAGTAGAGGGAGATCAAAAAAGGTATGGACGTATTGTTTGAAAACTGATATATGTGTAAAACGTACCTATACTGAGATGACATCTAACGGGAGAATGAAAGAGGAAAGCCTCCTTGCTAGAGTCTCTTAATTTTATAACCAATTTCAATTATCGTTTTCCTAAAACATTTATTCTTAAAACTTATATAAATAATACTTCTTATTTCAAACCAATTGTACGTATGACTCATATATATAATGAGCTTGCAAGCAAACACATTTCATTAGACATATTTGACCATCGGGCATTCAATTTCAAAAAAACAGTTAATCACATTTTATATCCATGACCATTTCAACAACAGTTTGTATATATTTTAATATTCATAATTTATGTTTGCCATTCAGTTTTTTCCATGTGTTAATTTTAGTATTCATAAATGAATTCATTAGAACTTTTTCATTTATTCTTTTATATATAGTTTTTTAAATCCAATGTATCTAAATATTTAAACTATTATTATGAATAGTGTAAGTTAAGTTTCTATGTGATAAAGCGTTTTAGGTCTTCAGTTTAGTTGACTTTTATTATTGTATTATTATTTTTGATTGTCGACTGTTACATTATCCATATGTAAATAAATAAAGCATGTTGTGCCGACACTACTAAGGAGTTAGATGGGATAATGGTAAAAAAATGATGATGAAAAAAATTAGAATTGTACATGTTAAGTTAGTTTATGCTTTCAACCTTTTAATTAAGTTATTTGCTCTACCATGCAATAAGTAGTAAACACATATAATTAATATTCCACTTGTATAGAGTCATTCTTTCTAAATGTATGTATTGGACTATCCTAGTGTAAATCTTGATGGTGTTTCAAATAAACAAATATAATTTAGTTCTTGACTGCGGCTTAACTCGTGTTTTTTTTAACTGTTCAACGCATTGGCTTGACGTGCCTTCACAGCTTCACCAGACTACTCGGTTTTAATGTAAATTTGACCTATTACTCGTGAGCAACACTTTTTTTTCTAGATGAGTGATAATTAATGTCTTTTTTGAATTCCTGTCGATATGTATGCACCATTTCATAATTATCGGTTAAATACTTAAGATATGACAGCGTAACATACAAACAAATCCACGTTCACATTCATTATATTAATAATGACGTTAAAAAAATTGGTTGTTTGTAAAGTCGGTTTACGGACGATAATTTTATGTGATAACGACTCGGACGCATCGGTAGATGGAGTGAAAAAGAGATAGTCGTGTCACAAGCCGAACGGTTAGGTCGATCGCGCCTCTCCGCTTAGGCTAATCGCGCCTCTCAGCTTACGTAGTGTCCTAGATGAGCGATTTAACCGCGAGCGCGAAGCGGTGCGGTGCGGCGCAAAAAAAAAAACAACCACGCGACGTGTATTTATTTTTTATTTTATTTTTTCGAAATGTCTACGCTATTGACCCAGTAAGGTCTTAACAGTTTCACCGGACTACTAAGGCGAGTGCTTAAGGCACTCAGCCGATTCCATTCTGGCAACCAGCTCAAGGGTGCACGGCACACCTCGGCCTGGCTGTTGCCTGTTGCATGCAAAATCGCGACCTATCTTAGCTAACTATTCATATATGTATGAGTTGTTGAAACGTATATGTGTACCAAGCATACACGCCTCAACAACTCCTCCATATATTTATTATCAGAAAATTGAGAGTTTTTCAGTTCGATAAGTGAAAAAGTAAACCCTTCCACTTTCATGTGTAAGCGTGTAGCGTGCACGTGTGTGGGGGTGATCGTGTAGTGTTGTAGCAGTGATGTATATTTGTGTCACCGTATCGCGCAAGCAACGCACTCAAGGGCTCCCTACCGAGGGATCGAACCTAGGCTAGAGCCGCTGCCATGGGAGGCCTAATCGGGTAAGACGCGACGTGTATTGAAGTGTCCTATGTGACCAACACAGACTTGGAGTGGGAACGGCGCGGCGCGAAGCGAAGCGAACGCGATTAATTGGTTTGATATTTTCGCGCGGATGTGATGCGACGGCGGTTGTCCGAGTGGATTGCGTTGTCTGATATAGATGCTACTCAGCGATTCGCACGCACGTAGTAACAAACTGCCGCGTCGCACCGCGTCGCTTTAAATTCGCGTGTAACCGCTTACCCCGATCGCGCCTCTCTATCGCTTGTTCCACGCTAGCGCTTGCACGCTCGGCTCAGGCGGAATGTAATAATGAGTCATGCTTTTTGTACGTGCAGACAGCGTTCATCGATTTATAAGGTGTTATCACTCCAAAAAATAAAAATAAAACTTACTTTATATTACCGCTGTTAACGTTTGAGCTTGGTCTTCTACTAGTGGATGATGAGGTTTGTCTTCCGCCGCTATTTGGCTTTGCATTCGTATCAAAAGATTGAGAAGAACTGCTCCCACCCTCGCTGGAAAAAAATAACTTTTTGAATATAAAGGTCTGTAGCGTTATATTATCGGTTACGGACCATGAGTGTAAGGAAGACCTTTGATTTACTTAGGTGTCTAAAGAAAGAGGAGCGCATTTAAAGTTCTTTTGCAAAATTGAGTTGTATATATTTATGTAGAATTTTATAACAATTCAAGTCGTGTCGGTATTGAAGCAGAAAGGCGATAGTACTGCCTAACATTATATAAGGATTTACGTTGCGTTGGGATTTGTAACGACATATTAGCTTCACGTTTGTCGGATGAAGTCAGGATTTTGTACAAGCTAGCCAATGTTGCTATCAATAGGAGGTAA
This sequence comes from Antheraea mylitta, assembly GCA_014332785.1. NCBI lineage: Eukaryota > Metazoa > Arthropoda > Insecta > Lepidoptera > Saturniidae > Antheraea > Antheraea mylitta. The sequence continues at coordinate 743,245 of JACEII010000096.1, forward strand.
ATAGTGATTATATGTGTGTAGTATTTATTATATATGCCTTCCGAAAAGGGTGGCATGGGCGCTTTGTCACCAAACCCTTATATAAAAGAATAGAAAAAATATTTCAATCAATTAAAACTTTGAATCATTATGTTGTCTTTTTATTTTTATAATATCAGGCCAACGTTCTTGAATAAAAGATCTTATCCACGTTTTAGCGCTAATAGCGCTGATTTCCAATGGAGAGGACAAAGTAATATACGTGCGTGTTTTTTTTTTATATCAAAGGAGGCAAACGAACTGGTAGGGTCACGTGATGTTAAGTGATCACCACCGTCCATAGACACTAGCGACATCAGGGACGTCGCAAGTGTGTTGCCAGCCTGTATATGGCAGAACGGGAAGGGGAAGGAAAGGGAAAGAGGAAGGGACGTGGGCCTCCGGCTCTCTCACCGACCGAAAGAAACACAACAATGCAAGCACTGTTATTTCACGTCGGTTATCAGTGAGAGGGGTGTTACTACCCCGGAGGAGCCGACCTATTCATGCTGAAACCAAAAATAGCTTCAGCGGGGCTCTACCACCTACAGAAGTCAATCTCAAACGTCAAGAATGTAGTCAGTGGCTTGAAAAAATATGCCAGGACTCATATAAACAATTTTTTTTTATATCATATAGGAGGCAAACGAGCAGGCGGGTCACCTGTTGTTAAGCGATCACCGCCGCCCATAGACACTAGCAACCCCAGAGGAGTCACAAATGCGTTGCCAGCCTGTGTTTGGGGAAATGGAGAGGGGTTAGAGGAGAGGAGGGAGAGGATAGGGGAGGTAAGATGAGTCTCCAACGCTAATAAATAGTAATATTAAGATATATAGATTAAAAAAAATAAAGAACGAGTTTTTATTGTTGGAACACATAACGGTTACAAGATAAATAAAACATACATATAATTAATTTTAAAATGTCCAATAACGACACTCCCCTTCAGCTAGCTACACGCTGCAATAAAACTGGTGAGTTACTAGAGAGTATTATATACTACAGAGCCCATTTTCTAAGGGGGGTCATATTCTGTTCTTAAATATTGACATCCAATATCTTCTATTATTTTATTCTTAATGCCATTGCCAAGTAGGTAATAATTTTGCAAGTCTATTGCAATAATTTCAATGTGCTAACATAATAGTAGCCTTCCTTGTTAGAACTTTCCAGGAAGTTTTTATGGCATCTTAGAATTCATGCTCCGTGGTATTATTTTCCATCTACTTAACTTGGGTACAATAACCGAACTATATTACGAAAAACTCCACCAATATTAGAAAATATACAGCCAAATAACATAAGATAAAATATAAAATCCACATGCCATTCCATGATCCCTCCAAAAACTTTTGACTGGTTCTTCTTTTTCTTGTTTTGGCTCCGCAGAATACTTGCCAGTGTCAATGTTTTATTTCAATGGAAATTATAACATATTTTACGTAATAAGTGTCGTGTAACTATCTCAATGTTCCAACGAGATGGTGGCTCTCTTGTTAGAACTTCCCAGGGAGTTTTCGTGGCATCTCAGAATTCATGGTCCGTGGTATTATTTTCCATTCACTTCACTTATGCACAATAACCAAATTGTATTACATAAAACACCACCAATTTAAAAGAATATAAAGTTCATCGACACAAGATTATGAATAAGTTATAAAATTCCACTACATAACAGACCAAAATTCCACCAAAAACTCCAATATGACCGCTATGAACGCTTTATTACGAGCATAAATTGTTGCGATTTATAGGGCAGTATAAAAACTCTTTTGGATAAGTCGATAATATCGAAATTAGATTATTGATATATTACTTATCGATGTTTCATGCCTTCATTTTACATATCAATACATCTATAGATACTTTTTAAAGCTCACATCCGTAGTCAAGTTTTTTGACTGCGTAAATCATAATCTAAAATCTTCAACGCAGCTAACGTACTAACTTGCTCAGTAATTATAACAGAAAAAGTAATGTTAGACCGCATTTGAAATCAACCAAACGTATATTTAACTGCACGAATCATTAAATAGTTGTTTTTTAATAGCTTCAATGTTATAATGATTATCTTAGTAAAGTTTTTTTCTTTCCATATTCGGCAACGGAAATTTTCCGTCGTGGAATAACTATGATTTTATATAAAAAAAATTAATAACAATTTAACATACGTCTGCTCACTGACCATGTATTCGGTAACAGAATCTTTTAATTGCGGTAAAATCATTTTTTTTTTAAATACACGTCAGCGACAAATCGTAAGGGAATTACTATGACATATATATAGTGATAGCGAACCAGTATGGATTATTACAAATTATAATACGATATGAGATCGCAGATTACTCAACAGTAGAATAATTAACGTAATTAATGATGATTATTGAGCTTCTTTAATTTATGGCGCCGTGTGTAAGCAATACACAATTCCGTCAATGGCATGTAGATACAAAGACTCTTTGATACAGAGTGTGCGTTGTCTGTGGCAGATAGTGTCATAGACGAAGGAGACAGATTATAGAATGTAATCCGAAAAATAGATAATTTTTGTTTAGACCGAGTTACTGTATGTTTTCCACAAATATACATATAAGCCAACTTGGATACAAATCGATTAAGAATTAGTAAAGCAGTAATATCATTGCACAAGACATGTAAAATTATTAAATTGTTATTCACTAAAATCAAGAGGCACGTAATTTTAGTAGGACGAGAATTATAATGAGGGAGAATATCATAAAGGGAGAATCTGTTTCTGGAACAATAAAAGAATAAAGGTTGTTGGGTTTTAAGCGGGATCATATCTGTCGTGTCATGTCACTTGTGTTATTTGACTCCTTTTTTAATATTTTACGTAGCATAGTTCAGTTATTGTGCACAAGTGAAGTGGATATGAAATAATATAATGGAGGTTAATTTTGAGATACTACACAACTTCCCAGGAAAGTTCTAACAAAGAGGCCATTATCTCGTTAAATCATTAAAGCAATTACAAGGCTTGAAAATTGCTCTACATAATCTAGAATATTGGTTGTCAAAAATAAAATAAAAAAACCTTGATAATTTGTAAAATAATGTAACAGCGTTATTAATCAATCATATCTAACTGTTATATATGACTATAGTCACCAATAATCGTTTTTTTTTAAATTAAATATAGCTAAAAACAATACTTGTCCTTTCTTTCTACATGCATGTATTTCGGGCGTTTATTTTGATATCTCTTAATTAATAATTTCTAATAATAAGATGTTTACAAAAAACCTTTAAGATAATATGCTCCACGTAATTCGAGGAAACATTGTAGTTACGAGTTACGAGCAGGATTTGAGATAAAGTTTAATTGATTCCGCAATCAAAATGTAATTATGAAGATTCTTATTCAAGCGTCATAATTATTCTATTAGCGAGCACTTTCTGAATGCCCGATGAGTAATCTCATTATAATAGAATATCATTAGTAATCTCATTGCTTTAATTTGTGTAAATAAAATAAATATGTATTCTAAAAATAGGTTTCACAAATAATGGGTCTCTTTAGACATCGTACAAATAATCGATATAGTTTTGATTGGATCAATGAGATAAGAGAAATAAAAAAGTTGAGATAATTGATAAGGAACGTAGATAAAAGTTAAAATTCAAAACAATGGAATAACTGTGTTATTTTTTGGATAATTAAATCAACTAGCCTCTGCCCGCGACTTCGTTCGTGTGGAATAGTTACTTTAAGCTAACCCTAACACGCAGCGGAAGGTCTCAAGAGGAAAAAGAACCCGATTTTTAAACATTCTTCATTGTTGCACCGCTCCTATTGGTCTTAGCGTGATAATATTTATAATTTTTTTATTTTTTTTTTATTAAAGTGGGGACATCCCTAACGGATACGCTACCCTCCCGGGGGAGAGGGTAGGTTATGTCCGATTCGCACGGACTAAAACCCCACGGTGTACCGTCCGCCGCATTGGAGGGGCAGCCAGGGATCGAGAATGCTCACTGACCTGAAACTGCCCCTGCGGCAGCCTGGCGAGTGAACTCCAGGCTTCACCCTACTATAGAGAGGCTACTGGGTACACGACCAGCAGCCTCCCCTCGTCAGCCTCACCCGTGCAACGAGGAGATGGGGGGCCCCGCCCCATCCCCTCAGGTTTGGCGACGATATAGTCTATAACCATCCACGGTAAATGAGCTATATAACGTTGAAAGAATTTTTCAAATCGGACCAGTAGTTCCTGAGATTACCCCCTACAACGTCACAAATTTTAAATCTTTTTATAATATTAGTATAGATTATAGTTTGAATTACTAACATTCATTAACATTAGCATCGAGCAATAAATTGTATACATTTTCATACAGTTTACCAATTAATCAAATGATAACCGCCAATAAGAGCTGATAGGGTTACCATATTAAATTAGGAAATGTGCGCGATCTCGAAATATTCGTTAGTACATGCCGGGCTTCGAAGCTTTTCTTTATTGTAACACGGCAACATGACTGCACTCTGCCTGATGTTAAGCACAGTACAATCCAAAAATAATGGCGACCACCGAGAGACATACTATCCTTCGCCGGTCACCGCTGTCATGCCGGCCTGCGTACGTGTCTCTTCACGTTGGGCTTGAAGGACCCCATGTCATGGGAAACGCGGGAAGCTTGCGGACATCAGATTGATATCACAGGCCACGCTAATCGATACCCAAGACTATGTGATAATCATCAATACATATACATGTATAAATGGATGGTATATATGATATTGCTAAATTCCAAGGCCGTTTGCCAGACTAGCATCAAAGTTGGACTGTCAAAATGTTTTTCAAGAGTTTTTGTCGTACTCATTTTATTACAATTGACTAGTAATTGATGTTAAACAATTTTTTTTCGAACTGACTACACTACTAGCCTGACGAGCCTTCACAGCTTCACCGGACTACTAAGGTGAGTGTTTAAAGCGCTTCGCCACTTGGTAACAAGTTCAAGGGTGCTAGAGTGGCCGAACCTCGGCTTGCGCTGTTGCCTTGGATGCAACTTCACGAATCTATCTAAGCTAAACTAAGCCAGCTATTTATATATATATATATAAATTTCACATGTGTAACGAAATGTGAGTCTCACGTCTGTCATGTCTCAAGACTATTAACTCACCCAGTTGGAAAATAAGGGACAAATTAAAAACCCTTCCACCATATCTGTACCTGTATGTATGTGTGCACTTATGTGGGGGTGATCTGTGATGTGTTATTCAACTAGTGATTTAAAATTTACAGTGTCACTGTACCGTTACCTATAGTAGCGTGCTCGAGTGCCCCACTCCGGGGGATCAGAACTAAACGTGAGTTAAAACACATCAAATCATGTATTTCAATAGATTGCTATTTATATGAGTATGTCTAACTGTAGATAACTGCCCACGAAGAATATTAGCACAGTGTCTATTTTGTTTTAAGTCAAGTATACCAATAATATATATGTGATTGCTTACGATGTTGATACGCCTCGCCTTAGTTACTCAACAGAGTGAAATTTTGTTGCCAGTTGTACAAAAATGGGCATAGGATAGGTTTCATCCAGACAATATGTATTGTTCCGGAGACAGATCAGTACATTAACGTGAGCGAAGATGTGGGCAAAAGTTAATAGGAAATTATAAGAAATACTTGTGGAGTCTCCAATATCACTGGTAAACACCATTAAGAACAAAAACGGAATTGTAACGTAAAACAAATAAAAAATGAAACAAAATGCGCAATTCATGTGGAATATTCCGTTTCATTTTGTTGTTATAGTCTTTAGTTTCGATAATACAGATCGGACCCTTAGTTATATTTTGCAATGGCAACTTCAAGATTACAAGGTCAGATTATGTAATAACTAAGTAATCTTGTCAGTTAACCAAAGACAGAATTTTCCTCAGTATGCGTTACATCAAAATCTAAGTAAGCCTATATGGTAGAATATGGTTGGAACAACCTGAATTCGTCTATTTGAAGTCAACATTTAACCATTTCACTGTAAGACTTGGGGTGTAAGGGGTGTCGAGTAACATCTTAAGACTTGAGACACCCAAGCCAACCTCACCTGCACGTGGTGCACCCTGCTGATCAACGAACGAGGCAATGGCAATAGCGGGGTGGTAGGGTTATACAGCCCGACTGGGTCGCAACCACCATGTACATGGCGAAAAAACCCGTCATAGTAACTCGCTTTTGCGCGTCGCGTTTCGGGATCAGCCTGTGCATATCCAGTACCGGGTGACTTTCGTCATTATGGCCGGCATGACAGTGGCGACCGACGATGGATGATCTGTCTCGCGGTGGTCACCACTGTTCTTGGATTGTACTATGCTTACCATCAGGCATAGTGCAGTCACTTTGTCGGGCTTCAATAAAAGAAAAAAAACAAAAAGACTAGTTGATATCTGCGACTTCGTTTGCTTGCTTTATTACCTTAACAATACATTCTATGTACAGAGCCAAAAACGTAAACACAAAACCACTTGCCCGTTTTCCCACGGCAAAAAACAAATCGCTGAACGCAAAGTACTTTTTTTATATCATAGAAGGCAAACGAACAGGTGGATCACCTGATGTTAAGTGATCTCCACCGTCCGTAGACAGTAGCAACACCAGAGAAGTCGCAAGTGCGTTGCTGGTCTGTGTTTGGGTACTACTCCGGGTAAGCCGACTCATTAATGCTAAAACCAGTAATAGCTTCAGCGTGGATCTACCACCTATACAAGCGGTTCTTTTTTAAACTTGAATAACTTCATATTGAATGAAGCTATTGGGATAATTTTAATAGATAAGGACATAGTGTCTAAAAAATAGTTCTAAAAAAAATAATCTCTCTGGTAATTTTTGAGTGATGCGCGCACTGAAGCAGATCTTTATCATTGCATTTATATGAAAAATAAAAGATGCGCTGAAATGGATAAACTGCAAATACTGCTCTAAATTGTACTTCAGATAAAAAAAAATATAATTCAGATGGGAGTTAAAAGCTATACTCACATGCTAGATGGTATGGGTACATTGTTTGATGGCCTCACGTATACAGGCCCCTCGTTTGATGGCCTACCTTGGACTGGTCTCGTTTCAGTACGGTCCTCCGGCTTTATGTCTGACGTTTGAGGCCTAGAACCAGTTTGGGGTCTCGTTGCAGTAGTCTGTGTTTGTGGTCTTTGAGGCGTTTGTGGCCTAGCGTTTGTTTCTGTTCGAATCGGTCTACTAGATTCAACAGGTTGATCATCTGTCGGTTGTGGTGTATTCGCGTTGCAGATTTCTCGACCGTTCAACCTAATTTGGACGAGTTTTGGAGCTTTGTTCAAAGTGCTGTACTGTACAAAGAAACGTACTGAGACTGCTGGACCTGGACTAATCTTCATATTCGTATTTTCTATCTTGAAGTCGATATTGTCCTTTGTCGTGACATCGCCAACCCAGTTCTGCGAAACGGCGAATTTATAAATCTTTTCATTACCTATTTTTATATGACCTTAACGTGATATTATTATGACCGAAGGAATAAATACTCTATTGTACTTTTTTTTATCAAAGGAGGTAAACGAACAGGTGGGTCACCTGATGTTAAGTGACACATAGACATTAGTAACATCAGAAAAGTCTCAAGTGCGTTGCCAGCCTATGTATGGGATAGAGGGAGCGGAAGGGAGGTAGGCCTCCCGCGCTCTCACTGATTGAACGAAACGCAACAATACAAGCACTGTTACTTCACGTGGGTTTTCTGTGAGACCCATTTATGCTGAAACCAGTTATAGCTTCAGCGTGGCTCTACCACCTACAACCTTAATTTGTACACTGGCTTGTGATTAATGCATTTATAATAAGGCATTTTGTTTCACCTAACCATTGGTTTTTTATAAAGAATAAAACTTATAGTAGGTAGTGCAGATATAAAAGAAGTGAAGGAATTGAATATACTAAAAAAAAATATAATAATCAAATAGTGTGGTTGATTCTGCAATACTTTAGGTTTGACCACATTTTTACATAATATTTTATGAATTGATAATGTGACATACTAAACCCAGACTGGTCTTCAATGCAGCTACCAGAATATTCCTACAAGGTGCTAGTTGACAAGGCCCTATTATCAGCATATCAAAGAAAGCTTCTTCATTTTTACAACTGAAAGTATGCCGTAAAATCTATATCTAATCAAACTCTAATAAATAAAGAGGTAAAGTTTGTGAGGTTGTAGGGGTTAATCTCAAGAGCTGATTTGATAAATTCTTTTTTTGTTATGTAGCTCATTTATCGAGGAAGGTTATAGGTTATATGATCACGCTAAAACCAATAGTAGCGGATCACCAATGAAGAATAGCTCAAAATCGAGGATATTTCTTCTTGGTAGCTTCCGCTGCGTATTAGCGTTAGCCCATAGTAAATATTTCACGCAAACGAAGTCGCGGGCAGAGGCTAGGCTACTATTAAACTCATATAGTTACTAATAAAGTAAAAAGAAATAAAAAAATAATCTTACAAAGATACTAAAAAAAATTAAGGTATCTATATAAATTCAAGTCCCATATGAAGGGGATTTAGATGGATAAAAAATATTGTCGTGAATCAATATGTAAACGATGGTGACCACTGGAAATGACGCTTTCTGTGCATCCACCAAAAACGAACATAACTGTGTATGCCTATAAAAATGTGTTATGTTATGTATAATTATAAAGTAAATCTTCAAAAAAAAGAATTAACCGACTTCAATATTAATCAGAGGCATAAAAATAAGGCACTAAAAACCGGAAAATAAATAGTTTATCAAATTAACCAAATTAAATAATATATATATATATATATATATGTGCTACCAAGAGATGCATTGGAAGTCTGTGCCAACCTAAAATCATATCATCTACATAGGTACAAAGGCAGATGAAGTCGGTTAATTCTTTTTTTTGAAAATTTACTTTATTTTTCCATTTTTAGTGTACATAAATATATTTTACTAAAACATGCGGGTCATCTGATGGTAAGTGATCACCATCGCCCATGGACACCTGCGACACGAAAGGAATCATAGATGCGTTACCGGCCCCTAAGAAAGGAGTAGGCTTGTTTCTTGAAAGTTGTATTACTTTGTCACGAATCCCATAATCAGTACCTAACCAAACTCTCATCAAAATACCCTTGAAGAACATCCTTTACAATAAAAAATGAATCATCGAAATCGGTTGGCATGATATTGAGTTATTCGTCTATTTGTCGTATACACACTTAATGCAAATTTAACACTTATACGGTTTTGCACTGGATGCAGTTGACAGAACTGGACCAAAATGGGACCACAAGGGAAGCACTAGCGGTTCTTCTCGATGACCGCATTGTTTGTACGAACCATTGTTCTGACGTCCATAAAAGCCTTCTCGGGGCCTAAATTGATTAAAGTATTTACTCACCCCTACTATATCAGCTTTGCTGTCTAACACAACGTTCAGCCACAAGGAATGCAACGTGCTATCTGTAGACAGGTGAACCACCCCATACCAACGGCCTGGCTCTGTTCCTGGTGGTTCGTACTCGAACACGTTTGGGCATGGTGATACAGGCGTGCTTTGTTCGTAAGTGGGCGCTGTTAGAGCCAATACTAAAAGTATTAAAATGGGGCTTATCTGAAAAATATTTAGATTAATTTAGAATGTTTTTTCTTATGAAGTCACTGTTTAATTAAATTTACAGAGGTCAGATAAATTTCAAATTATTTTTGAAGTGAATTTTGTTATGAAATGGAAGGGAAAACTTGTTGCGTTTTAAATGTAAGGGAAGTATGTATTTGTGTACGTGTAAGTATGTATAGGTGTCTGTCTTTGATCTGAATCATGAGTCTGTTGAATCGATTCATGAAAAAATCGAGGTCTAGTGCATTGATTTTTGTTTAAGACCTTTCCTTATAAATTCGCCCACGACTTCGTCCGCGTGGAATATTTACTTTTGGGCTAACGATGAAACGCAGTGAAAGCTCTCAAGAGGAAAAAAAATCACGTTTTTAAACATTCGTCACTGTTGCCCCGCTCCTATTGGTCTTGGTGTGATAATATTGTGGTACCACAACGAAGTCAGCTAGTTGAGAAAAAAGTGACAAGAAACTTTTAATACTATCAATCAGATTTTTGCACATAGACTTTATCAATAACGGAAGCGACAAAACTTTTGTAATATGTAAATTGCTCGTGCGAAAAGTTGTTCTCCTTCAACTATTACTTTACTATAGTCACTAAATACGTGTAAAACTTGTAAAATCGAAACCTGATTCTGATATTCTTCACATCCTGGTACGGTATAGTTATTATTAAGACTGTAGTTTGCGAGCAACAACTTAGCATTATAATTTTCGTATCATCAATCTTGGATTACATAACACAAATGAGTAAAATTAAGCATAATAACATAGTATGTAGTGTATACTTAATTCTAAGTATATTGTATTCCTGTTAAGTTCTAGTAAACGATAATTTTCATTTCACAAATTGAATTTACTCGTGAGTAGGGTATTCAAGTACACGTTTTATTCTATTATTCGTCCGTATTTATTACTACATATGCCTGGGATATCTTCCGTGTGGAACTCGATGTAGAAAACAGTGACTAATTAAGCCATCAGTGGGAACGTCAGAAAAAAACAATAGGATTTATCGTCTGCTTTATTATTGAAGATTATTTAATCCGGGTCGCTTACAATTTTCGGCGCCGGTCATTGACCTAGGTATATTACGATTGTGTTTATACTTTTGAAAGTCTTCGAAATAACTTTAATTTAGATTTTCTTGGTTGTTTATTAGTATTTGTTTTAATATTTTATATGTTAAACTAGCTGTGCTCGCGACTCCTGTCGCGTGGAACCAAATAGAATAAAACAGTGACTAAGTAAAATTATCTAAATATATGAAGTCCATTTACTTATCTACTTTTCTCTCGTACTTAAGTCACGTCGTCATTAAAATTACAATAACTTTTGATAAACTGAACTGATTTTAATAAAACAAAGATTAAATGTTACTCGAAGATATGCTATACGATATTCTTGAAAAGGTTTTATCATAGACGTAGTACCTTAGCAGTGATGCGTGTTTAATGAAACAAACAGATAGACATTTCTAATAATAACTGAAATATATTTTATTATTTATTCCTAGAGATAAGCAACAATTGTTTTTACAGAAATCTAAAAAGTACAGGCATGTTATATTCACATTCTTATTATATGTAAAGATTCGAATACAACTGAACCGAGTATAAGAGCTTTCAGAGTCTTTCGAATAATTTTCAAATCCTAATGCAAATGTACTAGGTGCCTATATAAACATCTGAAGCTTGGTCATTTAAAATAGTTGCTGAAGACAAATAAAACTTATATTTTGCTATTACCGACATATTTATTTTCTAAAGGCGAATGTCTAAGTAATAATGGCTGATAACGTGATCTTGGAAAAAATAGTCATAAACATACTAGAAATGCGTCAAGGATGGTTACTTAAAAAGTTCGTTTAATGACCTTTAACCTTGACCCAATTAGGCCGCCCACGGCAGCGGCTCAAGCCTAGGTTCGATCCCTCGGTAGGGAGCCCTTGAGTGCGTTGCTTGCGCGATACGGTGACACACAAATATACATCACCGCTACAACACTACAGGATCACCCCCACACACGTGCACGCCTACGCGCACGCTACACGCTTACACATGAAAGTGGAAGGGTTTACTTTTTTTTCCCTTATCGAACTGGAAAACTCTCAATTTTCCGATAATAAATATATGGAGGAGTTGATGAGGCGTGTATGCTTGGTTCACATATACGTTTCAATAACTCATACATATATGAATAGTTAGCTAGGTTAGCTAAGATAGGTCGCGATTTTGCATGCAACAGGCAACAGCCAAGCCGAGGGGTGCCGTGCACCCTTGAGCTGGTTGCCAAAATAAAATCGGCTGAGTACCTTAAGCGCTCGCCTTAGTAGTCCGGTGAAGATGTTAAGACCTTGCTGGGTCAATAGCGTAGTCATTTCGAAAAAAAAAAAAAACCTTTAACCTTAGGAAACAAATGTTATCTTTGTGACGTTGTAGGAGGTAATCTCTGGATCCACTAAACTGATCTTGAAAATTATTTTACCAATAGATAGCAACGTTATTTGTGAGTGTCATAGGCTGTATATTAACCCGAAAAATAAAAATATTTTTTGTGGTAGTCGGATTTGCAAAGTAAGTCGGTGATAAAACAGCCGAACGAAAACGTTTCTTACGAACGCTGCCTTAACGATGAGAGATATATTATCGAGTTTTAGAGAAAAATTGTAGAGCTTGATGATGCCTACAACAAAGTCACCAACAGCATGTCTAGCTTCAAGGTGTTTTTTATTATCAGGGCGGGATAATGTCCACCGTGCCTGCTAGTTTAATTATGAATAAATATTGTAGTATAGAGTATGTAGTTAATTAGTCCCTACACTCACTCAATATACTTTTAAACTACAGTAGAACTTCGATAAGTCGAACCTCGATTTGCTAAAAACCTATATAAAACTCAAAAATAATCCGTTCCCTTCCCCTCAAAGCTTAAAACCTCTATTACTTGAGTAGTTCGGTGAAGCTGTAAAGACCTTTCCAGGTGAACAGCGTTTTCATTTCGAAAAAAAAAAAACTATTATTTGAAATAGGCATCCTCAATAACCTAAAGTTATAATTTCAGTATTAGCCCTCATTTACTTAAAGAAATATTTCGGTGAGCTCCGTAACGTAAACTGTATGCCAAAGAGTCATTTCGAATGTACAAAACAAAAAGTTCTTGAAATTTATTGGTTGTATGTGTTTACAAGTTAAATTGATAATATATGGAATAAGTATTCAATCACCTATTGTTTCTTTGACATCCTTAAAACCTGTATTTAAGGTGGTTAAGACAACGGATTACTTGAATTATTAGTTGTCCAGGAAACTGTGATATTTCATTAATGTTTCCTAAGTAAAATGAGTTCAAAACGAAAATTAACAACAGAAATATACGCTGATAAATTGAAAGTGACAAAAGCGGTGAAATTGGATTAAAAATGAAAGATGTTGCGTCTCAGTTTGCAATATACGAAAGTACATTATTACGGATAATTAAAAAAGAAGCTGAACTCTTGAAGAAACGAGAATCAGGAGAAAGTCTTCTACGTAAAAGACGAAAAATTGCTGAATTCCCTATTTTGGAGCAATGATTATTTACGTGGTTTAAACAGTAAGCCTGAACTCATGCCTATATTCAGAGCGGCCAAAAAGATTGACGAGGGCTGTAATTGTTCTCAGCTCTGTGGGTATTGTTTCGATTATTGATAAGTAAGCATTGATAAGTAAGTAGTCTTATTTGAATTATTGATAAGTAAGAAAGTTAGTATAAGTAAATTATATACTTAGTGCCGCAAGGGCAGTAGCTACAGTCGAATTTGAGGTAGGACGGAAATAAAATATTGAATTCAACAATCATAATTGATCTGCCCTCGAGGCATACTCAGAACAAAGAATGATTATAATAGGAAATGAATGTCACAAATTGTGGTGTGTTCGGAAAAGTTTAGATTCCTATCGCATTTTTTTTTAAATCTCAAACTATGAAACAATTTAATTATAAAAAACTTGAGAGGTGTCAAGGGACACCCGGATGGAACGAAGTTCCTTTCGATTAATTAGTGAAGGAATTGTAATAAAATTTTATTTTTTTAAGTTATAATAATATTTTTTTTATTATTAACAAATATAATGTTATATAAACTTAATCAGTAGGCTCAATTTTCGTAATAATTGACTTGTGGTAACTGAAGTATGAAACATATGTTTGGGATTCTATTTTATTTAAATTATTATTTATTATTTACAAAAAACCTGTATACACTCAACAAAAATAATCGTCGCGACACCACACTGTTCAATGCGAAATAGAAATGAAAGTATCTGGCTTGCTTTCTATGATAGAGAGAGAGAGAGAGACAGACAGAGAAACATGCGACGCCGCACAGCTTACAATAGCTTACTATAGCAAAATGTGTCGTTACAACTTTTCGTAAGATTTTTTTCCGTCTAGCCCCCGTTCACAACGCGCGATAAGGAACTTCGTTTCAATAATTTATATTAGTTTTTGGTATCCTTAAGGTAGGGCATTGCCCCACAATGCCCCCCTTTAGCTACGGCCGTAATTACGGGCGGCATTGACGTACGAAACCTCTGCTTATCCAGATGCACTCAGCGCTTATGATTTTATTCCGAACGTCATACCGTTATCACATCACATGAAGCGTTCAATTCAATTACCCTAATTATCTACATTGCTACGTATATGTCTGCAAAATAATTCATCGCAAACCAGTTTTAAATTACAGATACCTTTTTATATTCTTTGATCAGGTTCTTCCCGCTCTTAACGGCAGGGATTTTCCCAAATTGGTGGTTATTTTGATGCTTAGGAAATGTAATGTCAAATTATATTGCATACTATTTATTATTTTTGTAAACTATAAGAAAAAATATTAGATTTTTTGCAAGCGATTAGTAAACTTAAATAATACTTGGCTGATTAAAAAAAACTTATATTAATAACAAGTAAAATGTGCAATTTTATTTTCGTAATCTACAGAATCATAATCGAAACTGCAAAAAATTGACTTCTACATATTTTAAAAAGTAATGTTTGTTATTTAAAATTACTATTGTCTTTGTTAAGTGTTTTTTTTTTTATCGTGGCACAGCAAAGTGACTGCACTGTGCCTGATGGTGAGCACAGTACAATCCAAAAATAATGGCGACCACCGAGAGACACGCCATCCCTCGGCGGACGCCGTTGTCATGCCGACCTGCGTAAATGTCTCTTCACGTTACCCTTGAAGGACCCCATGTTATAGGAAGGAGGGAACACACTAGCCAGGAGATTTTCCACAGCTTCACGGTACGGCAAAGATAAGAAGTTGCGAACTTTTTAGTTCGTGCCCAGATAGGATTTACCGTAAAACGATGGCTCCGAAGCCCAGCGCGAGTGGTTCGGTTATGAAAAGGAGAGGAAGGGATTAAATTAAATAGCTCTACAGAACATTCGCCATGATACAGACGGTAGAATACGCTCAGTGAGGCAATATCTCTGCGCAACTGAAGCGGCTCTATAAACTGTGTAATGTCTGCATCATTAACAATGCGGACAGCTCGTCTCTGCAATCTATCCAGGGCATCTAGTATCCACCATCTTGTTAGAATATTGACTTACACGACGTTTAATATTGAAGTGATCGCACGAAGCTTGTAATATTATTGATTACTCGACAATGGCAGTAATAATCTGAAAGATTGGTTGCCAAAAATAAAGTGAAAAAAAAAAACATATAGCTTTTGATATAAAACGGACAATAAAAACTTTTGTTTTATATCTGACGTTCCCACGCTACCTTTCAAATAAAAGTAAAATCACCCGAGGGTCATTGACACTGTGCTTTAATATAGACGTGTAGAGGTTTGTGCATATTTTTTGTATTTCTCTAGATAATGAAGTCAAATATCAAGCACCTAATTTTCGAATTGATTTAGAACGAAAAT
>JACEII010000096.1:758853-771362 GCA_014332785.1 Antheraea mylitta
ACTTAAGCCTGAGTGCGCTCTATAGATTTCACATTATAGTATAGTGAAATTGATTGAATTATTTTATTTGTCTATACTATTATAAAGAGGTAAAGTTTGTGAGTTTGTGACGTTGTGAAGTTGTAGGGGTCAATCTCAGGAACTACTAGTCCGATTTGAAACATTCTTTGAGTGTTTGTTATATAGCTCATTTATCGAGGAAGATTATAGAATCATATCATCACGCTAAGACGAATAGGAGCGCTCCCACCAATGAAGAATGTTCAACAATCGGGTTTTTTTTTTAATCTTGAGAGCTTCCGATGCGTGTCAACGTTTGCGCAAAGTATCTATACCACGCGAACGAAGTCGCGGGCAGATGCTAGTCAGTGATATACAGAAGGATACTAAATGACTTACTACACATTGACTTTCTGTGTAGGTACATATGTATTATGTTCTAACTTTCTAAGTTAATAGAACGTAATCAAAATCGTTTGCAATCATATGAGATTATAAGTGAAGAAATAGATACTATGTATAAATAGATACATACACTATTTGCAACGTGTAAACAACTGCCCGATAATGACATAATTAGATATTGACCAACGTAGTTGAAAGGCTAATGGGATCATTAATTACCCATCCGTATGAACCACGTATTATAACAGTAGTCTGTTGAAACTGTATTGTGTTGTGAATTGTCTCGTATGCTCAAAAATGTTTACAATAAATTTGTAAAAGGATTTACGATTTTTTGGTTATGAAGTTTTATTTAATCGTTACTTTATTTGTCGTTGCGAGGTTCAGTTTATATGAAACAATGCAGCGACCAAAAATCTGTTAGTTTTTAGCGTCACCTGGAATCCATTATCCTACAAATTGGTAATGTGCCTTTGACCTTTGTTGTAGGACTTAACACATAACTTAAGAAATCGTTACTGGTCCTACATAATCTACAACACGGGAAGGGCAATTTGATCCTAGTTTTGAAATCACGCAAGTCTCTTACTAAATCCAATTTCAAGATTTTGCGGACTTACATGAAATTTTCAAGAATGTATTTTTGAGAGCGGAGTTAAGATACTGAAGTTCTGAAACATAATCTACAGTCTCAAGATGAAAAGGTCTTGTGAAGAAGTTTGAAAAACACTGCTTTATAGGTATTAGTAAGATGAGACCACAGTCTCATCTGAAGTGAAATGATGATGTGATCTAAGGCAAACATGTTAAACCCATACACGAATCTAGCTTCTAATTGCAGCTGTCGGAACACACCTATTTTTTTTATATTGTAGCAAGGCAAAATGACTGCACTATGCCTGATGGTAAGCATAAACAATAGCGACCACCGAGTGACACACTATCCATCGGCGGTCACCACTATCATGCCGGCCTGCAAAAAGCAGGATATGCACAGGCTGACCTCGAAACGCGACGCGCAGGAGCGAATCACTATTACGGGTTTTTTCGCCATATACATGGTGGTTGCGACCCAGTCAGGCTGTAAAACCCTACCACCCCGCTTTCGCCATTGCCTCGTTCGTTATTCATCAGGATGCACCACGTGCAGGTGAGGTTGGCTTGGGTGTCTCAAGTCTTATGATGTTATTCGACATCTCTTACCCCCATCTACAGTTGCTTAGCCACAAATCTTCAACTTGAAGTTGTTTCTCTTCGCTTAATACACAGGATTTTAGCATTTGCTCCTAAATTGATCGAAACAGTTCAATTACCTCTGAGCATCACTACTTTAAAACTCAGCGATCCGCATTATAACAGGTTTGAAGGTTATTATGGTATAAAATAATGTATGGGTTCTTTTTTATACGTATTACTTAGGTAAAGATTTATTTTTGAACATTGAACAAGTTCTTTTTTTTTATATCATAGGAGGCAAAATAACAGGCGTGTCATCTGAAGTTAAGTGATCACCGCCGTCCATAGACACTAGCAATACCAGGGGAGTCGCAAGTGCGTTGCCACCCTGAGCTTGGGTGGAAAGAGGAAAGGGAAATAGAAGAGGAGAGAGTTGGGCAGGTGAGGTGGGCCTCCAGCACTCTCACTGATCGAACGAAACGCAACAATATAAGCACTGTTGCTTTACGTCGGTTTTCTGTGAGTGGGTGGTACTACCCCGGGCTAGCCGATTCATTCATGCTGAAACCAATAATAGCTCCAGCGTGGGTCTATCACCTAAAAAGTTCCATTAGGACTTGTGCACTGAGACATTCATTTGGGCATAAAACATCTCATGTAATGAAGAATCATTTGGTATTTGATAAAGCTCTTTTAGCTTAGTGGAAGCGTGTTGTTTTTCAGTTTTATTGTTTTCGTATTCAAATACTTGTCGTTAAATTTCAAAATAAGCGAAAACCAATTGTAGCTGTTTCCAATATTTTACGTTATCTTTCAAGATCTTCAAATTTTGTTTATGTACCACATGAAGATCATAAAAAAGAAAATTAAAAACCTTATGAAAGGCAAGGTTTGGGCTTCGTTTTCGGAGTATAAAAATGGAATTCTTTAAGAAATGGACATGTTATTTTAACGATTAAAATTGGATTTAACTCAGTCTGTAATGTAACGACATATATTTAGAATTAGCATATTTATTGGAGAGAAAGGTACTCGCAATTTGATACGAGTCATTTGTGTTTCCCTTGACGCGTTGCATGAATATGATCTAATAAGGTCTCAAAGGTTAGTCAGTCACGATTTAGGTGAAGTAAGAAAACAAGTCGAAGCATGTTTGCATATTACGACAATTTTCAAAGATTTTCTTGAAGGGAAATATCGTGATAAAATTTGAGCTTTTAATGTCTGCTAAGTTGAAATATATAATTCGGAGTTTTTATACGTTTGTTATATAATAGGTCAAGGGTCTATTTGGACGGAACTTCTTGTATAATTAAATATAAATATTACGTTTGCATAGACGGAAGAGTTTTAATCTTCTCAGTTTAATAGCACTGTTATTTTTCACGTGATATCATGAACGTCAAATATCTGTTAATTATAATTCGAAGTTTTTATACGTTTGTTATATAATAGGTCAAGGAGCTATTTCGACGGAACTTTCTGTATAATTCAATGTAAATGTTATTTTTGCATAGACGGAAGAGTTTACAAAATGCTCGCTTTGGTAAGTTTTTCGTGCATGTAATAGTTATTTGTAGCAACATACAATTAATGTAACAGAAATTCATATACTTGTGAAATGATATTAAAATAGAAGTGATTTCAATGAGTTGTATAACTAAAATAGACAAAATGACCACGGAATGGTATCCACGAGATGGTAAATGGAAAAGAGGGTGACAAGTTAAAAGATGGACAGATGATATTAAGAAAGTTGTTGGTTCAGTCTGGCAAAGAAAAAAAATGATAGGAAAAATTGGAAGCAGCTGGAAGAGGCCTACGTGTGCAGTGAAGAGACGCTGACTACAAAGATAGGAAACCTGATGTGTTAAACTTATGTAAAACAAAAGAGTATTTAACAAAAAGTATTTAGAACATCAGCAATAAAGGCTAAAGGTTAGAATAATAATGTCCTTGGAACTATCAAAGAGAGAGAAACATTTCGAATGTAATTTATTGGTGATTTCGTATTTATGTTTGAAAAACCCATTAGGTCATTAAACTCGCGCTATGTGATAACCGGATCTGCTTCTCAACTCCTTTAATGTAAACCACTACATATTAATAAAAAGTCGACGGCCACGTCTGTCTGTCTGTTTGCGATAAACACAAAAACAACTGAGCGGATGTTTATATGGTTTTCATTAATGGATAGAGTGATTTACGAGGAAGGTTAGTTAAGACGTTACGACATTAGTTAAGATTAAAGATATAGGTAAAAGAGTACAGAACCTTTTCCTGCTTTGTTTTTTTTTTGTTTAGTAGCCACTGAGAGGCTAGTGTTATTAAAATAGAAATTTTGGATAGTTGAAGTACTTTACCTATTATTGCTTCCTGACCCTTTATTTATAAGTCTCTCTTTGTCATATTGCACGATAATTACGGCTACTAATCTTTACTCATATTATAAAGATGTAAATTTTGTGAGTTTGTGAATTTGTGACGTTGTGAGTTTGTGACGTTGTAGGGGGTAATCTCAGGAACTACTGATCCGATTTGAAAAAACTAGTGTTATATAGCTCATTTATCGAGGAAGATTATAGATTCATATCATCATGCTAAGACGAATAGGAACGGAGCATCAATGAACAATTTTTCAAAATCATTTTTTTTCTCTTGAGAACTTCCACTGCGTGTTAACTATTTTACGCGAATGAAGTCGCGGGCAGATATTAGTCTCCAATGTTTGTGTCGTTACGTTTAAAAATGAACTAAATCCTATTTTAATCTTTCTTCAGTTTTATACACCAAAAACGAAGTTTAGAGTTAAGGTTTTCAGTTTTTTTAAATGATCTTCATATTCACATGTACAAAATTTGAAGTTTTGAAGACGTAGACGTAGTTCTAGACGCTTCTAACCAAATAATATAATGAGACCTTATTTATAAAAAAAACCTATATGAGATATTTTGAATGGAAGCAATTTATGAATCAAAACTTGACTGATGGTATATGTAAATAGTAAGTATTAAATATTGTAAAATTTATACACTAAAATAAAAAAAACGGTCATCTGTATGTTAATTTACAGCCAATTTCTTATACTTTCTTCTTTATCTTGACTTAAATAACAGTACGTCTACCTTCGATATGAAGAACCGGTCAGAATAATTTACTCACAATCAATGCACGAACACTTCACAGAAATTAAAACTTCCTTATTATAATCTCATACTAAGAACACATTATTTTCACATACGAAGAAACGATTGTTATATTTGAACACAATTAATTCCCTTACCATTTTTAAAAAGGATTTTCCTTAATGCAACACCAACTAACTTTAATAAACAACAGTAACAACAACAAAAAAATATTTTCACGTTAATATAAAGATTCGCGACGTGCTACACACGCGTCGGATTCTTTCGGAATGACAAGAGAGAATATAGAATTATCCGTCTCACCGTTTTAAGGTCAAGTTCGCGATGGCAAGATGAATGTGAGACTTTTCGCATATACACGAAGGAGATAGCTAGATATGTGTCAGCTTACCCGTTGAATTAAGGGTGAGCGCATACGCGTAACCAGTTGGCAATGAATTTGGTTTTTTGATTTATTAAGGGGCTTAAGTTATGTTGCATTTAATACGTAGTTATGAATTTTGAATAATAATTTTCGTACATTTTAACACCACTATGGGTTTATGTGGTTTGTAACTTAGAACTACGTTTTGTTTATCTATATATCTATAAAAATGCATTCGATTCCGTTATTTTTTTTTTTTTTTGGGAAAAAATACCCAATTTGGACCTTTTCTCTTTTTTTTCAATTCTTCATAATATGATGTAGTCTGGTGAAGCAGTTAAGCCCTTGCTAGGTCAATAGCGTAGTCAGTTCTTGGAAGAAAAAATCACAATATGAGAATGAATTGAGAGATCAGAGGATGTTAATCACCTTGTCAAATACCGAGTATTTTTTGTAAAAGGTATACTAATTTAAGCGTCACAATTTATGTATTGCAGAATATTGATACACTGGATTGGTATATGGGTCATACAAGGGCATGTTTCCGTTTCCGGCGTTGAGTTAAAGAAGAACACTTTGCTGTGTGTTCATAACTATGAAATTGTAATTATTTGGGTATACATTTATAGCAGTACAATTACATTTTCAACACCTATTTCAAAAATTTGCAGTATTTTAAGCATTTGTAAGTCACAAATGTTACAAAATAACCTTTAATTATAGCTTGCAAAGTGTAATTATATACCTGAGTGATTATTTCATTAAATCTCTAATTTAAAATGTGAATGTTTTATGTATTCTGCGAAATATAATTGACAAACACTTTGGATTCTTCGTATCATAGATTAATAATTATTTTATAAAACTCATCGCCTAAAACTTATTGAAGTGAAACTTCTTTAAGCACGATTAGGAGGAAACTGGACGACAATGCAACGGAAGGCCATTACAACAATATATAAATTAAACATAACCAAAACTTCTAATAAATCATAATTAATTTAAGTCATTGATTATCATAGTAATCTGTTCGTATTTTTCTTATTTACTTTATAACAAAGAGTTGCGAATAATATTTCCTGTGTTATTTAGGTTTCAAATTAGCTGATAGATGGCATTACAGATAATGAAGCATTTATTTAATTTGTTACTTACATTGAAATCAGATGGCAGCACGGTCGCGCGCACTTTTATACATAATTAATGCTATTGTATGATTTTTATTATTATTTAAAAAATCAATAATTTTTGATTGATTTGTTTATAAACTAATCATAGTCAAAATCAAAAATAATAAAAAAGTTTTACTACTTTCGCGTGTGACGGTTACACATACTTATTTTTTATATTGTATGTACGTTGCATTGATAATTTTAGAACATAAGTTTTCATTTATCACCTGTTATATAGCAGAGATTAAAAATAATTTCAGTGATATAAAATTATATTAAAATAAGGTTTATATTTATTAGTTTAAGTATTCGCTAAACAGAAACTTCATGGTGAAATCACAGTAAAATGGAGTGTTCTCTATTACGCTATTAAATACAATCTTTACA
This sequence comes from Antheraea mylitta, assembly GCA_014332785.1. Taxonomy (NCBI): domain Eukaryota; kingdom Metazoa; phylum Arthropoda; class Insecta; order Lepidoptera; family Saturniidae; genus Antheraea; species Antheraea mylitta. The sequence goes on from JACEII010000096.1 coordinate 765,504, forward strand.
TGAAACATAAGATAAAGAAGTTTTTGGCGGGATTTTAGTCTGTCTTGTAATGGATTTTATATTTTATTCATAATCTTATGTTATTTGACTTTATATTCTGTAAATTTGGTGGTGTTTTACGTAATATAGTTAGTTTATTGTGCATAAGTGAAGTGAATGAAAAATAATACCACGGAGCATGAAATTCTGAGATGCCACAAAAAGTTCCTGGAAGGTCCTAACAAGGGATCCACCATCTTGTTAGAATATTGATTCACACGACGCTTAATATTGAAATGATCGCACGACACTTGTAATATTATTGACTACGCGACAATGGCAGTAATAATCTGAAAGATTGATTGCCAAAAATAAAGTTTAAAAAAATATAAGATAAAGTTATGGGATCTGGTAGATTGAGAATACGAAAAATGATATTCATTCAAATGATAGTTTAATTCCAAATTCTGTACAATTTACTTCGTTACGGAAAACTTACAGAGATGATAAGTAAAGTGATTATCAATAGATGACGAAGGGAATTTTTCCACAAGCGAGAGCTTTGTCATTTTCATCGACGACTCTAAGCTCGAGTGCTGCGTTTATCCCCTGAAATATAATAGGTAGAGATGGTTTAAAATTTTTGAACTGAAAATGTATTTAGGTACGTTAAGCGGTATTTTTTTTTAGCAGGAAATAATCTTATAATTTCGCGTCATAAACATGACCGGCTGTGTTGCGATTTCGCGGCTTGTATCAGATTAGCGAAGTATAGGAGCCTGTGTAAATCTAATATTGATATTCTCTGCAACTCATCGTACGTTTGATTGATTATTAAAAAAAAATTACATAATTATTGCTCCGAGTGCCAATAGATAAATAAACCATTGTTAATAATTTCAATAAAAAAAAAGAAATTTAAATGCATTGTTATTAATACTATAGTTAATTTCCAAATTCAAAAGAGAACACATTTATAGTTTTGAGTTTTCACTTCTATCAACAGGCTTTACGACTGCCCGCTAGTTATACTATAACTTATACCTGGTATTTATATTATTATTTTCCAATCCTTTGATTCTCTTGTATGCTCATTCAATGACTGTGCTAAAGATTTTTAATCTATGGCTTTATTCCTTTTAAAATAAAGTACCAAATTCTACAGCAAAATGCAAGTGAATTCTATATCTATATTCTATTTACACGACCGATTTAATTTATATAACTACTACATAAAAAAAATTTTCAAACTCACTTTAGGGATAAGATTCGAGTAAGCGATATAGATACTCGCAGCGAAATGGGCCACAGTATTCGCTTCAACAGGACACTTTGTGTTAGTCAAATAGTTGCACGCATGTTCGTATTCTCTCAAGTCGATGGATTTTGGGAATGTTATGTGTAGGATGGTAACATATCCTGTTGCAAGAGTTCGCAATGACTTAACGGGTCGGGCTGCCATGAAAAGTAAAGGGTAATTATTGTTGTTTTAATAACATAATATATTGAAATTGTATTGTAAAATAATATGATTAATTTTGACATTAACTACATTTTTTGTTTTTTTTTTTTTTTTTTATGTTATAGGAGGCAAGCGGACTGGTGGGTCACCTGATGTTAAGTGATCACCACCGTCCATAGACAACAACAACACCAAAGGAGTTTCAAGTGCGTTGCCGGCCTGTGTTGGTGGGGAAGAGGGGAGGGGGAAGGGAAAAAGAGGAAAGAGAAAGGGAGGGAGGTGGTCTTCCGGCGCTCTCGTGACCGAACGAAATGCAATAATACAAGCACTGTTACTTCACGTCGGTGTTTCTGAGGGTCGGGTTGTACTACCCCGGCCGAGCCTACCCATTCATGTTGATACCAGTTATAACATCAGCGTGGCTCTACCACCTACAAAAAAAGAGGTAAAGATGAAAATTACTGTGATTTTCTATTGAACATGTTCATATAAGGATAAAGACCCAATAAACGCACTATAATTATTAAATGCGATTTATTATATTTGTCTAGTAAATGATATAAAAACTAATAAATATAAAGACTAATCACTGCTATATTAAAAATAGCATTTCAAAATATTTAAGAACTGAAATCTACGAATCGAGCTTTAAAAACCAAGCTTTTAGCCAATGAGATACATTTAAATGTAATTCGTTTTCTTTTACAAAATGTCTTATCATATTTGACCAATCAAAGTGTCTCATTTGTTTTCAATGTTATCTGAAACAGATACTATTTGTATTAAGTTTTTAATACGTTATAATTTTAGCAGATTTATTTTTTTACAAAATTATGATAAATAACATAATTCTGAAATTCGTTATAATGATTACTGTACCGGGTGAAAGTTTAAACGCTCGCAGTATTCTAGGATATGACATTTCATGGTCACATTAACATATAAAATAATAATATCAAATTAAATACTAATAAACAACCAAGAAAATCTAAGTTAAGGTTGTTCTAAGACTTTCGAAAGTATAAACATAATCTAGGTGCAATGACCGGTGTTGACAGCTACAATGGGCGACTCTGAGTTAATAACTTCCGACAATGAAACGGACAACAAACCCTTTTGTTTTGTTCTTTATGTTCCGATATTCCCTTTGAAGTGATAGTGAAATCACCGGACGGTCATTGACACTGTGCTTTAACATAGATGCGTAGAGGATTGTGTGTAATTTTTGTATTTTTCTAAATAATTAGGTCAAACTAGTCACATATTTTTTTAATTGATTTAGAACGAGAATCGAATGCAGAGTATCCTCCACAAATATTGCTACTGTTACAACATTCAGCCTGTGTAATACATTAACTACTAGTACATAGAGTTTCATTGCCTTTTTCCCAAACAAGTTATTAAGCTGAAAAAGATAAATAAAAATTACAAGAAGTATTTAAAGAATACGTACGGACTAAAAACTCAAACTCCAGTGAGATATCTCTATTACTGTGTATTACACATGGAGGGGTCTCGCATCCTTGTATATAAATAGTCTTGGGTAGATCGCCTGCGTGTTTTGTACCTGGAATAAGTCATATGTAGTAAATATATCTTACTATACTAGAGTATCGCTTCTGACGTTCATGGAACACGTGGCAGAAGTAGCAAAAAAGAAATAAATAGAATAGGTAAACGGAAGTTGAAAAAAAAAAAAGGTTTTGAAAGAAATAGCCATAAATAAATAAACAAAGTCTCGGATAATGTCCGGGGGAAAAGGGGTCTTAATAAATATATATTTTATTGACTAATGACTAAAAATAAATATCATCTAAACTTACCGTTGGGAGTTTTTGTCGGGATCTTGGAATGTCATGTAGTGGATTTTATATTTTATTCATAATCTTGTGTTGCCTCTATATATATTTTTAAATGTTTTTTATATATCATATGAGGCTAACGAACAGGTAGGTCACCTGATGTTAAGTGATCACCACCGCCCATAGACACCAGCATCATCAGAGGAGTTGCAAGTGCGATGCCAGCTTGTGTTAGTGGAGAATGGGGAGGTAGGGAAGGGTGAGGAGGGAGGTGGACCGAACGAAACGCAGAAATGCAAGCACTGTTACTTCACGTCGGTGTTTCTGTGAGAGTGTGGTACCTACTTTACCTTTTTTATATTGTATTGAAAATCGTATTGACTTTTGTAATATTGGTAGCCATTATACGTAATATAGTTCAGTTATTGTGGACAAGTGTAGTGAATGGGAAACAATCCCACTGAGTAGTTTTAAGACTTTAGCCCATGGATTTTGTTTAACCATTAGACTGATCATTCAAAATAAATTTTACTTCCGACATCCCCGAAAAAGCCTACTTTTGATGAAAAACGTGGGAATAAATTATTTTCTGTTAAAAATACATATCACAAAACAATCCAAGTTAATTCTTTAGTATAATTATGCTTTTGTGGAAATGTATCATTTACTTTTCTATTCAATTCTTTCATTAAATTGTTTATATTTTAGGAAAAATAATATATGTCATGAAAAAAAAAACATGGAGTAAAAAACGAACTTCGACCTTTTTGCGGCAAGTGTTGTTTTTAATAGGAGAAAATATTTCTTTCTAGCTTTTTTTTTTTCAAACTGACTATGCGTTTGACCTAGCAAGATCTAAGCAGTTTCACCGGACTACTTTTTTCTTGCATTTTTTCAGGAAGTTTTAAAATGTAACATTTTTTGACCAGTCTAATGTTTATAAACTGTTTTTTCGAAATGACTACGCTATTGACCTAGCAAGGTCTTAACAGCTTCGCCGATAGGCTATACTTACTTAATATAACGTTTATTGTATACCTACATGCTCTTAAATTTTATAAGACACCTAATGATTATAAAGGGGTGTAAGAGGTGTCGAATAACATCTTAAGACTTGAGACACTCAAGCCAACCTCACCTGGACGTGGTGCACCCTGCTGAATAACGAACGGGGCAATGGCGAGAGCGGGGTGGTAGGGTTTTACAGCCTGACTGGGTCGCAACCACATGCATATGGCGAAAAGCCCGTCATAGTGACTCGCTTCTGCGTGTCGCGTTTCGGGATCAGCCTGTGCATATCCAGTACCGGGCGACTTTCGTCATTATGGCAGGCATGACAGCGGCAATCGGCGATGGATAATCTGTCTCTCGGTGGTTGCCGATGTTTTTGGATTGTACTATTCTTAACATCAAGCTTAGTGCAGTCACTTTGTCGTGCTTCTATAAAAAAAAGAGTAATTGTAATATATACATATATTAAATATATAAAACTATTTGTTGATAACCAATTGGGCACGAAATTGCTTATAACGTACCAATATTTACAAAGTAATAAAGCAGCTGGTAAAACAAAACGCGTCTTGAAATACCTAATAAGATGACAGATTTACGATAATACTGTGATTATGGTTTTCTGTGCTTGTTTTGCTTTTTTTTTAAACAATAGAAGGTAAACGAACAGCCTGTCATCTGATAGTAAGTGATCACCGCCGTCCATAGACACTAGGCAACACTAGGAGAGTTGCAAGTATGTTGCCAGCCTGTGTTTGGCGGAATGCGGGAGGGAAAGGGAGAGGAGAGGATGTGGACCTCCAGCGCTGTCACTGACTGCACGAAAGGCAACAATACAAGCACTGTTACTTCACGTTGGTTTTCTCCGAGAGGCGAGCCGACCCATACATGCTGAAACCAGTTATAGCTTCAGCGGGGGTCTACCGCCTTTCTACTTCATAAAGATCTAATTATGGTCTAATGTAAATTATCGTGGTCCAATGCTTGTGCCGTTGGACGTCGCGTCAGTTCGAATCCTTTAGAATAAGCCGTTGCTTTCGGTGAAGGAAATCATCGTTATTCGACAAAGAATCGACAAAAATTATCACACAATATTGTCCACGGGATGGGAAAAGGAAAATATGAAGACAAGTTAAAAGATGGACAAAAAGAAAGTAAGTACTTGATTTGGCATGAAAAAGCAAATGCTAGTTAAAGTTGTAAACAGCTGGAAGAGGTCAACTTTGAGACGTTAACACGCTGACCACAAACGGGAAACCTGATGTGTTGGGGTGCGATGTCAGGAACCTCCTCGTGGTGCACCCCGGGCAACGTCGGTCATTCTGACCGGCGGCTGATACCTGACCAACGACCTAGGCTTATTACCTGGACGCTGCTTCTGATTCCTTCCTACTGACTCCTGCCTTGCTTTCCGGACTTTGATACCTTCCTTTAATGCTGACCTACGCTTACTTCTGGACTTCGATACTCAGCCAACATGGAAAACACAAGATTCGAAATAGAAATACCCCAGGCGGGTACTGCTCGTTCCGCGGGCAGAGAATCCCTCCCCGAGTCTCTGGACTCGGGCAGCCCTTCGTTTTCTGGGGGGGGGGGGGGGGGGGG
>JACEII010000096.1:776362-862946 GCA_014332785.1 Antheraea mylitta
AACGGAAAAAAATAATGAATAACAGAAAAAAGACAATTTTTCTCGATTATTTTAAAAGGTACATTTAAATACAAAAATACTTATAAAACGTCTCATTTATTCCTTTTTTTACAATAGCAATCTAGAAAAGGCTTTTTTAATTCATAATTACTTCAAAAAACATTTGAAACATTTTTTTAACTGCGTAGAAAATTAAAAACATTCAAACAAATCGAAATATGTCGAGTTTAAAAGTAGTTGATTGACTTATATTTATTTATTCTACACATAACCTATATATATATATATATGAAAAGAACTAAGGAAACACAGACAAATACGATATACAATTGTTTAATTATATTTATGAATTAGTATCTAATAAGTCTTTACTTATTTCATATATTGTGATGGTAAACTTATTAATAGGCCAGACATGTCTTCGTATGTCCTTGAATTACGTGTTCTTCGACTTTTAAAACAATGTCGCTTTAACTTGATTATTTATAACTATGTCTGCATCGCTTATTATCTTAAAATATATTCTATATACATAGTAAAAAATATTAGATCGCTTTTACCTGTTCTAGAAGCAAGAAAAGAGACGTCGCTGTGTACGTCGTGGTTATAAAATTGTAGTTTTTTTTAAACTTTAATAACTTTATATTGAATATAGCTATCGAAATAATATTTTTTATAAATTAAAACTAACTATGTAAGAAATAACACAAAAAAGTGTTTGAAATATTTACAATAATTTTTTGAGTAATCCGCGTACAGAAGTCAGGCCACTATAATATCAATATATATATGATAAAAAAAAAAAAAAAAACTGATAGAAGACAAGACTTACATTTTTCAATTTTAGTTTGATTTCCTGAACATAATATCTCATTGGGAATCATAAACAAAATTATTAAATAAATCTTCATATTTAAATACTGTCTTCTTAACCCACGGATGGTTCGAAACGAATTGTGATTTTGTGTTAACTGGTAGCGCCAAGTGTGAATTTTGTAAAACTGATTACCATCTGTGTTATCATATTGTTTGAATAATTCGTATTTACTGTCCCATCTACAAGGGTATAAAGTGATATAAGCGAAAAATTATGATATTCATACGTTCAGATTTTTAATAATATTTAAGAGTTTTTTTTTATATAGAAAGAAAGAAGAAAGAAAATGTCTTTATTGCTGGATAACATTACAAACAACAAATGGAACATATACATAACTTAGTATAATACATATATCCAACAATGGCACCCCCATTCAGCTAGGTGCTGCAGCACAACTAGGTGATACTGCAGCGCTGATTTTCAATGGAGGCCCAAAGTAATGTACGGACGTGTAGTCGGTGTTATGACAGAATTTATAACGTGTAAGCAGTAAGTAATAAACATACAAAAAAATGAACATAGGTGACAAACGCACCAATCAGATCGCATTCGCAACGAACACATCCATGGTAGCCTTGGAGTCCGTGACATTGCCGACAAGCTGCAGGAGAGTCGTCTCCGCTGGTACAGCCACATAAGTCGCAGGCCTCCAGACTACGTCGGAAATAGATGTCTCAACATCACCGTACAAGACCCAAGGTCTCGCGGCAGGCCCAAAAACGCTGGCTGGACGTGGTGAGGGCGGACAGTAAGCAGAACAACCTCATACAACAGGATGCCGAAGACTGGGCAAGGTGGAGAAAGCTAAGCAGGAAAGCGGACCCTGGCACAAAGCCGGGAAAACGCTAGAAGGAAGAAGAAGATAGGTGGCAAACGACGGCTCATCTCATGTTAATTAATCACCGCTGTCTATAGACACAAACAACACCAGGGGCGCCGCAATGCGTTGCCAGTCTGTGTTTGAGAAGAAGGCGGAAGAGGGAGAGGGGAGGGGAGGTGGACCACCGGAACTCCCACTGACCGAACAAAACGCAACAATGCAAGCACTATAACTTCACGTAGGTTTTCTGTGAGAGGATGGTACTACCCCGAGTGAGCCAACCCATTCATGCTGAAAACAGTTATAGCTTCTGCGTGGTTCTACCACCAACGAAAAGTTAGTATATAGTTACTGTGGTGTATATTTCATATTAAATATATAAAAATCCAGTGTCATGATGTTTGTTCTCGATGAACTCGGAAATTATTGAACCTGAAGATTCACAAAATTTCGCATTTATGTATAATTTAGTCCACCTTGAGAAATAGGATGAGTTTGATTAATGGCTTCAATATTTTTTAGTCACAAAATAAATGAGTCAATGTTGATTAATTTTATTAATTGTTAGTTTCATCGGTCTAGAATAGATGGCGCTTTAAATTAGTTTTTGGACAGAAAATTGTAGAACTAACTACAACTGCACTATCTGTTACAGGTATCTCATAGATGGCGGTACGCAAATACTCTATCAAAATATAAATTCTATATGTAAAACCTGTGGCACATCAACGCGTGGATAAATCAGCTAGTGTTTCTTATATCTTTAAACGAACAATTATTGTATATTTTTATATTTGTATATGTTCAGGATCTCGGAAATGACGTCATGTATTTCCGTGAAACTTAGTATGTAGGTAGTTTCAAGGACGATACATCGATCTGGCTAGATTCTATTCATAGAAAACATTTTTTAACTAAGATTTTTTGCTGTCACTCGGATTCGAACTGTGGTTACACGGATTTTCGAAGCAACCGATTTCCATCTGAGGTATTTTTGTTTTGACAGCGGTAGCGATATTTACCTTTATAATCTAGGTATATTTTTTCATTGCCTGGAAACTTTTTTTTTTTTTTTATGAAAGGAGGCAAACGAACTGCTGGGTCACGTGATGTTAAGTGACCACCACCGTCTATAGACACTAGCAACACCAGGGGTGTCGTAAGTGAGTTGCCAACCTGCATATGGGGCAGGGTAAGGGAAGGCAAAGGAGGAAAGGGGAAGAGATGCTGGTCTCCGGCGCTCTCACTGACCGAAGGAAACACTACAATGCAAGCAATGTTATTTCACGTCAGTTTTCTGTGAGAGGGTGGTATAAGCCCGAACGAGACAACCCATTCATGCTGAAACCAGTTACAGCTTCAGCGTGACACTACCACCTACACAAATTTCAATATATCAATAGACAGAATTTAGGACACCTGGTAGCTGGTTGTATTTTTAATGCGCATGTTGATTCGATAAATTTTGATTTATGAATAAGTTTAGGAACATTTTTTTTTCAGTACCTTTTAAACGCAATTAAAAACATGAATTTACCATAGTCAGACATATTTTTTTATAAACAATCATACGGCCGCTGATATATTTTATAAATAAAAAGAATTAATTTCAAACCATATATTTTTTTCCATAACAAATAACAAATTTCATTTTATTAAACATTATTGATATTAAGATATCACCATATACAAGGAAACAACTTTTTTTTTTTCTCGAAATGACTACGCTATTAACCCAGTAAGGTCTTAATAGCTTCACCGGACTACTAAGGTTAGCGCTTAGGGCACTCAGCCGATTTTATTTGACAACTAGCTCAAGGGTGCACGACACACCTCGGCTTGGGATGTTGCCTGAAATGTAAAATTCGCGAACTATTTGAGCTGACCTAAGCTAACTATTCATACATGTATGAGTTGTTGGAACATATATGTGTACCAAGCATACATACCTCAACAACTCCTATATATATTTCGTATCAGATAATTTTCTAAACTATTTCAGTTCGATAAGAGAAAGAAACAAAACCCTTCCACTTTCATGTGTAAGCGTGGATGCGTGCACGTGTGTGGGAGATGATATGTGTAATGTTGTTGCAGTGATGTAAGATTTTGTGTTACTGTATCGCGCGAGCAGCGCACTCAAGGGCTCCACGCCTAGGGAACGGATCTAGGCTTTGGGCGATGCCGAGGGGGGCCTAATCTGGTGTGCAGGAATGAAATTTACCCCCAAACCACGGCGGTGTGATCTGTGGTTACGCGGGCGTGGAATGAAACAACGATAAACGTAAATGTATGGCTTAGGACTGACGCCATCTTAAATATATGCGTCAATAACATACGCTGCTCCAATTATCGCTATCTTTATCGTGCAGCCAGTACTGCAATAAACTATAGCTATAGCTAAGTTGTTCTATACACATATTATTTTTATAGCAATAAATTGGTTTAAATATTGAGTAAATAACTGAATTAGTCTGAAAAATAAAATTTGTACTGAAAATGTCTTTATAATAATTCCATTTTAATAACGTTTCAAAGTTAGTGAAAAAAAAACCATCCTAAAATTATGTAAAAATCAATATTTTTGTTTGTAAAGGTACGATATGCACAAATAAACGCAACATTTACCTGTAGTCAGACAGGTAGCTCGGACGTAGTTTGGATGAATATAATGTATAAAGCTGACTTGATTGATTCTTTCCGGTATGGCCTCTGCCTATGTAGGCAATTTCGCCAATATTAAGTGTGACAAATACACATTATGAATTTAATGCAAAATATTCAGTGTAACAACGTAGAATAATATACAATATAAACATATCAACATACATAAATTACCAAAAGGTGATGGCGATTATGTTGTGAGTGATACAGATATTATTTATAAAAAATATATTGGAAATAGATTTAAAATTTGTTTTCGCAACAGTTTCTAACTCTTAGACAATAGTTATAAGCAAATGACAGTTGACACTTCGACGCGATGTTTGACGCTTCGACGCAGTGTTCATATATTTTTCTTCAATACAATGGAGTATAAAAAGGTTTCAATACAAGTGAAGATAGTTATGATAAAGTAAGTTGTACAGAAATTTATTTAACTTTATGTAGGTTAGTTTTTATCTTAATTGAACCTGGTAGATGATGGTACGAACGGGTTCTAGGCTAATTAAAAAAAAATCTCATATAATCTGGGTATATGTTTGAGTGAGTTCGTGGATAAGTTTGGATTCAAAATTGGAAACAGTAGTTGTGGCTGCGATCGGGTACCAATTTTATTAATTTTTTTCGCGTTTAAAAATACAATTGAAACCAGTGATAACCAATTTGGTGCAGACGAAGTTGCACGGGTCAGCTAGTTCTATATAAAATCATTGTTATTTATGTATCTGAAATATGTTTATGTGTGTAGAATAGAGACATCTAGCCCTTTATAGGTCAAACTATTGAAGACAAAGCAATTACTATTATTATCATAAAACTAATGTTGTGAAGTAATAAACGAACAATATCAATTCCTATTGAAGTGACTCATTGAAATCTATATAATTATAATAATTCTCATTTATGGATCTTTAATAAAATGGTGTTAGTATTAATGTGTCTCTCTAATATGTAGCGCTAGTATCTCGAGTCTTGAATGACGAGCGGTACCGGAAGTGGGTAGCTAACATATACTACTATTACTAGGTACTAGGTACTATTTACGTATAGATTGAAATATTGAAAATCTTCTTCTTCATATCTGTATATATATATATGAATATATCTCAATTTGTTGGAATGTTATCAAAGTTGCGCACTTGAATGGTTTTCATGTATACGATTTTTATAATATAAATTTTATTATAAATCTTAACTAGGTGGTGCCAAACTGTACTTTATTAAGTTTGTATTGTGATTTAAAATCGATGGTGTCGCGGTATATTTTAACGAAAGAGTTTATACATTATTGTACACCAATATACCAACTAAATAAATACAACTTTAAGTCCTCGAGTCTCATATTTACGTAAATTCGTTAAATCCATAATATTTGTGAATATCAATTATATTTAATTATCGTTAGTAATAATTTAATGAGTTCGTTTTGGGGTATAATACATACAAAGTAAATACTCATTTATATGTTAATTTAAATTTCAACAATGTTTTTGTGTTTAGTAGTTACGTCAATTGACGTATATTATTTTGTAATTTTTTTCCATGGATGGAAGGAAAACTAACACTGTTAAGAGCCATTCAAGAATTAGGTAAGCAAAATTGTTGTAATTTTTGACAACACCCTCCCAGTGGTCAGCAAAAGTAAGCAATGTTTTTAACCCACCCCCATGATTACGTAAACATTCATATAAGGATATTTAAATCTGTACGAATTCAGTAAATAAATATTGCTGATGTAATCACCGTCCAGGCCGCAAAACCTCTATGTCATCAAAAGTAAGCAAATCAAGGGCCCCCTCCCCCATCAGTGCTTACGCAATACTTGAATGACCCTACGCTATTCGCCTGACGAGCATTCACAGTTTCACCAGACTAAGACAAGTGCTTAAGCCACTTCGCTGCTTGGCAACAAGCTCAAGGGTGTCAGAGTGGCCGAACCGTGGCTTGGGCTGCTGCCTTGGGGCATCTTTTTCATACTTTATGGCAAGAGTATGGAAACTTAAACTACTGGCAATCCATTTCAATATTGTTAGACTTAGATCGATTGAATGTGAAACGTTGCATGTATTTGTGATGCAGGATTGTCATCTAGGTAGATGTAGGTAACTCTCGCTATAAACGATTAAGGAAAGTGATGAGGGGTTATTCTTAAGTAGTCGTGGATCAAAAGAATTTTGTTTTTTATTCATTACATTGTGTTTAATTAAAAATTGAGAGTTAAATATAAGAGACAGGAGTAAGACTGAATTTTAAAGAAATCAGATGTAGGTATACAAATAATTAGAATGACGAAAAATAAAGCTAACTTTAAGTCTTGTAAACAAAATCGCTGATTATGTTCAAATACGGGGTTGTTTAATAAAATAAAAATAGTTTTATGTCGGTAAATTTTTCTCGAGTTCGATTCAAAACACACTCGGTATGTTAAACACGCTAAAATTAGAATGGAATTGACAATCAAATGTAAATACCGGAACACATACATGGGTGCTTGGCAATGTTAACATGTGCCTAACAGTGTTTAGCCCTACCACTTTTTGTCACACAAAAAAGTTGCTGATTAGAATTTTGAAACCCTGCCATAAGAAGTTTCGCTCGAAAAATGATCAAATTAAGTATCGATGACCACTTTGTGACTTTCAACTTACAAAAAGCCCTACCACTATGTTATGATTTTATGCATTCCTTGAGCGAAATGTCCGACTTAGTTGTAAGGTTTACAACCTTTTTTTTTTTTTTTAAAGAGGTGAAAATCCTGCATCGGATACGCCTCACGTTGCCGGGGACAACGTGAGGGTTATGTCGGACTCTTACCGACTAAAAACCCCTCTACCGCCTTTGCGCGTGTATGGACCAGGTTGCGAGATCACGATTTGCATGCTCCGCTCCCTGGTCGCGCGCTCAGATTGCCCGTAGATGGTGGTGACGGGGATCATCCTCTCGTGGAGAGTAATTCTCTCCAAAGCTACTACGAAAAGCTGCGGCTACACCGTGCTTCTCTGCCACGGGTCCTCCTCCTATGTGGCAATGAACGCCCCCGTATTCACTGCCAGGAGGGAATGTTAGGGAGCCCTCTGATGGTAAAGGCCTCCGTCTCTCCTTCTGCGTCCAGTGCGCCCACGTCGTGTCGCAGGGGCCTCGGCCGCTCTCTCCCGTTCGCGTTCAGCCTCTTCCTTCCTCGAGAGAACGTCTTCGCAGAAGGTAACGACTGCTGCCCATTCTCTCTCTCCACCGACCATGGTGTGAACCACGGCAGGTAGGGAGAGGTCGTTTCCTATCGCCGCCTGTAAGGCGCTCCTTTCCGTAGTCCATGCTGGGCATTCCTGCAGGGTATGCTCTGCTGTGTCTGCACCACTGTTGCAGTGGTGACAACGAGGTGAGGGCTCTCTCCTGGCGATCTGATGCAGCCGAAGCAGCCATGATCGGTCAACACCTGCACCAGTCTGAAGGTGAGTCCTCCGTGCTGTCTTTGCACCCACTCCGTAAGGAACGGTTTTATGGCCTCCACTATTCCACGACCAGAGTTGGCGGAAGCTAAGGTCTCGCTCCATATCCTCAACTCAATTTTCATCAGATGTACTCTGAGCGCTTCTTTTTCCTGCGGGGCCACCCTTTCACCCCAGGCAGTTCTGTCGCTGCACCATCTATATATTTCAGCATGGGAGTGGGCTACTAACTCCCATGGTGTCGAGCCTGCCAGTAGGCACGCTGCCTCTGACGATACCGTACGATATCCCCTGATTACCCTGAGGGCCATCACTCGCAGTAGCCTCCTCAGGGTACCAGCACCACCAGGAGTCAGGGCATCGTGCCATACTGGGGCTCTGTACAGCACCATGGAGCGCACCACTCCCATGTATAGGGTACGACAGCCGGCTCCAGAGCCACCAAGGTTAGGGAGCAACCCTGCGAGTGCGTTAGCGGTACGCAACACTTTGGGCTCCAGCTGTTTAAAGTGGGCGTCAAATTTCCACTGGCTATCCAGCACGATCCCCAGATACTTCATGGTGGGTTTAAAGTCTATCCGGACCCCACCTATTACGATATGTGTGCCAGGAGGAGGTGCTCTTCGGCGGCCATGGAAACAGATGGCTTCCGTTTTATTCAGGGCCACCTCGAGCCCGAGCGACCTGATTCTCCCGACCACCTGAACAACGCTGACGGTAGCCAATCGTAAGGCATCTCGTAGAGTCTTCCCCCGCGCTGTCACCAGCGTGTCGTCAGCATAGCATGTCACTGCTGCGCCGGGCAGTAGTGCTCCGCGCAGCGCCCAATCGTACCCGATGTTCCACAGGAGCGGGCCGAGGACCGACCCCTGCGGAACACCGCACGATATCTCCCTCTGGTGGGCGAGCGCATCCTGTCCGACGCAGGTGACATGTCGTCCTTCCAGATAGGACCCTATTATCTGGCAAAGATATCGGGGTATTCTGTGATATCTCATGGCTTCCGTAATGCATTCCCAGGGGAGGCTGTTAAAAGCGTTAGCTATGTCTAACGACACAGCCAACAGCACTCCCCCTCGGGAAACGGCTTCCTCCGAGAGGGCCTTGACGCGTAAAATCGCGTCGATCGTCGAGCGAACCTCTCGGAAGCCAAACTGCACGGTGGATAGATCAGGCCCACGCCGGTGAGATGTCGGATTAGCCGTTGGACCACGATTCTTTCGAACAACTTACCGACCTCGTTCAACAAAACGATGGGACGGTAGCCAAATGGTGACTCGATCGGTCTGTTCTGCTTGCGTAAAAGGACAAGGCGGCCTACCTTCCAGCTCGAAGGGAAATGACCGGACTCGAGACAGGCGCCATACAGGTGCCGGAGTCTATCCCCCAACGCCTCCATCGCAAGCACCCAGATGCGGCCAGGGACTCCGTCGGGCCCCGGAGCAGTATTTTTTGCTCGGAGCCGTCTCACAGCCACGTCTAGTTCCTCGTCTGTGAAGGTTTACAACCTACGCTTATCGTCGCAGCGTATGAACACGGTTAAGCAACTTTCAGTCATTGAAAACAGCTGGCAAGATCTTTTACTCTTTATTTTATTTTTGGTAACAAATCATCTAGTATATTACTACGACCATTGTCAAGTAGTTAATGACATTATTACAAGTTTCTTGTGATCATTTCAATAAATAACCAAGATGGTGGCCGTTTTGTTAAAATTTTCCACGGAGTTTTTATTGCAAGTCACAATTTAACTCCTTGGTATTATTTCCAATGCACTTCTGTTGTTCATAATGACCAAACTAAATATAGATCGTTTTTTTTTACGTCAAAAGGCAGCAAACAGGCAGATGGCCCATCTGATGGTAAATGGTTACCGTCGCCTATGGACAACTGCAACACCAAGAGCTTCACTGTTGTGTTGCCGACCTTGAAGAGCGCGTTTCAGTTCCTTCTTGATGAGCCCCATATAATAGCGCTGAGGAAAAACGGTGCTGGGCAACCCATTCCACAACGCTAGCGTATGCGTTTATTACGATTACCAGAAATACCAAAAATATTGGAGAATAAAGAGCAACTTATAAATAAAATATAAAATCCACTGTATTACATTTTAAAATTCTGCCAAAAAACAATCTGTTTTTGTATATTATTTTACTGGCAGATACATGCCACTTTTGTGGAATATGAAGTATTATCTTAATTGAAAAAACATGGCAGAGGGTCAATGGAATTAAGAAAATAAGTAACCTAAACTCGTTTACGACTAATTTTTCATTAAATGGTCATGGTCTATGCACGTATTTTATGCGCGAAATCATCTCATGCTTTGAGAGCTGAGAAAATGTTTAAAAATCTTAATATTAAGGACGCACTCTCAAATTTTAGAAGTTCAATTTCGGCTTCGAGTTCTACTAGACGCGTATAGCTCACTCACACAGACACAAAAACTGATAAGCGCTGCGGTAATACCGCACTATAAACGACTTTGATACTTTTATAAAAATATTACAATATTTACTTATTATTTATGTTCTACTTTTTGTTGTATTTGATGCAATAGTACCAAAATAAATTATAGTTTCTCAAGGTCATACTCACTCAAAAACAGTATAACTAAACGTAAATATGTATACGTAATAGACAGACACATCGAATTTGTCTTCAAATATTTAGCCCCTTTGTGCCCGATCAAGGCTTAATTTCTCAACATTTTCATGAAGAGTAATATTGTGGTAACTGAATCATAGTTTAGGTAATAGCTAGAAACATCAAGTTGTGCCTAGATGTTTAGTCTCCTAGTGTACGAGCAAGGTTTCAATTTTTTAAAGTTTGGTGAAAACAGTATATATGATAATCTTAGTATAGTACTAATAGTTAGAAACATTGAGTTTGCACACAAAGGCTTAGTGTCAGCCAAATGTTTCATATCTTAGGACCAGATGAGAGCTATTTCGTGATTTTTTTTTTTAAATATTACTAATAGCTATGTTTGTGCTTCGATAGCTTTGTTGTGGATATGTACTTGCTGGTTATTATTGTGTAAGTAAAAATCTCTTTATGTATTTGATATATATAATTAACGACAAGTCAACACTTTGCTTGCTCAAGCCCGAGTGCCAGCGGGGCGCGTCGGTATGCGCGCGAGGGTGATGCGTCGGCGCGGGTGGTCGGGGTGAGTCGTTGCGTCCGGGGCTTGCGGGGTGTCCTCACTTGTCGTTGGCGCGTGCAGGCGTAGGGGTGAGGGCAGCTTGCATTCCGCGTTACGGCATAGGCCGTAACAGCTATACCTACACATGAAGTTTGCGCTCTGAAGTTGAGTCTTGTCGTATCAGCTAAGAGTATAATTTCTCATAGACCAAGTGAGTAGCTGAATCATGATAACAGAATTTTGGTACTGATAATCACTAGAAACCTAAACTTTGCGATCAGTGTTCTAATCTCATAGAGTCAGATCAACGTTTCATTTTATGGATCAGATGAGTAGCTGTATCATGAGAAATGAACTGTAGTATTTAAAGTAGCTACAAACATCAGGTTTGGGTTCAGATGTTTAGTCTCACTCTATCTGATGAAAGTTTCATTTCTCATGCGTAGATGCGCTAGCTGCGTAACTGTATCTTTGTCGTGATATCAAAATTTTTGTATAGTATAGAGTAACTAGAAATATAGAGCTTATGCTAAAAAGTATCATAGTGTCTTATTAATGTTTAATTCCTCATGGGCTAGACAAGCGGCTATATCGTGATAACTGAACGTGAAATATGAACTTTAGTACATATATATATTAGCTACAAATATGAGTATGTGCTCAGAGATTTAGATAGGAGAATTTTTAACTTAGCGTTTGCTTTTATATCAAAAATAATTCTGTGAAAAACATACTACAAAACACCTGAATTGTAAGTTGTAATACTGAAAGTACAACGGGCAGCATATAACGGCCTTTGTGTAAAACGAACCCTAATTCCACCGATAAACTTTGCATCTCTAGCTTAGATACACTTTTCACCAAATGATTCGTTTCATTATAAACAAAACTTGAGAGATCATGTTCTCATAAAGAATAAGTGTTATATTTGATTCTTTTGAAAGATTACATTTGTTTGTAAATTCTGCAGCGTGTTTATGATATTATTATATATTTTCTGAATAGATAATAAAAATTAATAAAGAGAATGCGAAAACGACATATATATTTCTATCCATGAAAGAGCTCCCTACACGTTTCTAAGAGTCCATTATGAGGCCATTTTGTTATTACCTAACGAAAGGAGTACAAACGAGACATCTGTCTCTATCCATCAATGACCTCCATAACAGTTTTTGAAGTGGGTCGTCATCAGATCATTTTGTTTAGTCCTGTGGTAAGCTCTCGTCACTACTAACAAGAAGACTACAAAGACGACATATGTATTTCTACCCGACAAGAAGTTCCATAACAGTACCTCAAAACATAAAATATAAAAAGAACTAACGTAATAAAAATCAAATTTAGAATTTTTGTTTCAACCTAATCACAGTGTCTCTTACTACTAGAAAAGAAACGACTATAAAAAGTTGGTTAGTATTTCGAAATGATCAAAACATTTTGTGAAGTGTATACGTATTTCTACAGCGATTTATTTTTTACCAGTCGAGTGCAAAACGACGTACACGTCCTTACCGTATGGCACCAGAGCGCGGTCTGTGGCGCGGTCTAACACGAAGTGAATCCTTCTTTCATACTTTTGTGTCAATCGAAACTCAATAAAGAAATAAATTGAACCTTATTCCATAGGAGTTAAAGTCCATAAAATGGTGAAATTTTGTTCATAACTAAATATTTTTTTTCTCAGATGTAGTATACATAACTTGGATTTTATTTCTTGTTATTTAAACTTGATTATATGTAGCATAATCAGGTATTTTTTAAATTAAGAAAATCGTAAAATTACTGAGATTTTGATACCGAAAATCAGGCTGTTTTGCGAGAGGAGACTACGGAGAATTGATTATTATAAATGAAAACTCATTAGTTTTAAAAAACAATCATCTGTACAACATTGTTAAAGGTTCAATGTATCTGTAGTTAGTCATTATGTTTACCAAAGTTGAGTAGTTTTGTTGTAATTCTTGCCGAAAAACAGTGAAAATGGACCTTTTTTGAGAGCGCGTCCTTAATAAAAATGTACCCAAACATTATTTATTATTTTATTTTGAATTAGTACAGCTGTATCCATACTTCCACATGAAATATAAAAAAAAAACACTTCGAGTTAGGTGATACATTTCAATGTATGAATTACAAACAAGTACCTGGGAGACTGAGACTAGCTCGGTTCTTTAAAAAATATTTTAAAATCAAAATAAACTGTTAGGTTTGCCTCACAAAATCAGCATTTTTTAACATAAAAAAAATATAAAAGATCATCTCTCTTATAATCATAATAATAAAATGATTTATTCAATTAAAATAAATTGTTATGTTTACCGTATAAAAGTATCATTTATAACAAAAAAATATATATATATATACACTCGGATTCGAACTGGGGTTACACGGATTTTCGAAGCAACCAATTTCCATCTGAGCTATTTTTGTTTTGTCAGCGGCGGTGAAATTTACCTTCATATTCTAGCAATATTTTTTCATTGCTTGAAATCTCAGTTAAAAAATGTTTTTTATAAATAAAATCTAGCTAAATAAATTTATCGTCCCCGAAACTACCTACATACTATGTTTTACGGAAATAGATGACGCCGTTTCCGAGATCCTGAATATATACAAATATAAAAAGAGTTACTCGTTTAAAGGTATTAGATACATTAGATATATAAGATTATATATAAAATCATATTTCGATAACTTTCATAAAATCTCTACAGCACCATCTCTTGATAAAATAAGTAAATATTACTACTAGCGCTATCTGTGCGGGTGGTTCGGTATTAAATTCATCTATGAACTTATTTGTCATTAAGACGATTGCACCATGAAGACACTTTCAATATACAAGTTTAAGTCAACTTGATTATTTTCTATGATCCATAGCAAAACAAGATAGACCAGTCACAGTGATTTACTTCGGTCTGTGTCATGTTTCAGAATAAGGCACTGATTACACAGCTACCAAACTCTATTGTGGTTATTATGCAATAATTAAATTAATAATTACAAAATTTCTGAGAAGATCACAACATGAATGACAAAGATGAATCGATGTTTCACAGTTTTTAAATAATATCCGAGCTGTACGCAAAACTTGTTTGTCATAGATTATAAAAATATTTATAATAAATTATATTAATATAATAATTATAAAAATAATTTATGCAGTTCAATTATTTTACAATATTGACGATTTATCTATAAATTTGCTTTTGCCAGCGGTTTCGCTTATATTAGTCTGACCTATTTCTTCGAAACAGTACTTTTTTTTAAAGAAAAGTAAGCCGATGTCCTTTTCTGTACCTTTGACTACCTTTATGCTAAATTTCGTGATAAACGGCTAAGTAGTTAGGCCTGAAAGCGAAGCAGATAAACAAACTCACATTTATAATATTAGTAAGGATTTCTGTAACTTAAATAGAAATTAAAGAATAAACTAAGTTAAATAACAAAATTATAAATAAACAGCAAGACATTATTGAAAAGAATCTATTAAAAAAAACGGATCAGAATGTCCTTATGCCTAATACCTACTTAGACTTGGACTGTCATTATAAACCTAATAGTATCTTAGTTACTACACATTTTCTATGCAGTTATGAGTAACTTCAATTCTTAGTTTTGTTAGTTAGTTTAGTTCTGAGTTCAAGTTAACTTAAATCCTGAAAAAAAACATGAATCGGGTATCATTGGAAATACTTTTTAATCACAGTAAACAATATTGTATTGACAGCAACAGGATTTAACCTAAAAGTATGAAAAAGATCCGCACTAAAATATTTATTCGAATAATGTAATAATGTTACTTACTGTAGAGATAATTATTAATATAGTTTTCGCACACAAATATAACCTCAAATTTTATACACAACACTTTATAACTGTACATGAGTGCACAGCTGATTCTTTCCGGCAACGCGCGCTTCCTCAGTTTCACACATTGTTACACATTCTGATTATAATTGTAGTTTACATGTAAGTAATATTCAGGTGTTATTTTGTTTGTCAGGTCAAATTTAGAAACGGTAGAGTCGTTCGATTTTAATGTGACTTTTATTAGTAGATGGTGGATTTTTTGAGTATTATTAAAGAAGGAAAACGCCGTGATGAAACCTCTTTATCGCTCAGGCACTTACAGAGTGAAATTAAAAGTTTAGTATGTAGTATTAGTAAAAAACAGGGTTTGTCCTAAAGACACAATAGAGGTGAAACTTTTGTATTACAGAAAACATTTTAAGTAAATATACCACAAAAAGCCAAGGTCATGCGGTGTTCCTAGGTCACCTATCCCAGTACCAACCGATCCCAACGTTGCTTATCTTCGGTGATTGAACGAGAACCGGTGTTCTTAACATTCCATCACACAGTGGAATTTTTATCGCACAAACAAAAGTTGCTAATCAGAATTTTGAAAGAATTAAGAAGTTTCACTTGAAAAATGATCAAATTAAGTATCGATGACCATTGTCTATTTTGGCAATATAACCTGTAGTACCTGGATGACCGAGCCTAGCTCCGTTCTTTAAAAAACATTTTTAAATTAAAATAAATTGTTAGGTTTGCCTCACAAATTATTATTTTCTTAAAAAAAAAAAATTAAAAAAGATATCTCTCTTATAATTATGACGACAATTTATTTTTTAAATTAAAATAAACGTAAGAAGGTTAGGTTTGATTCACGAAATTTAACATTTTTTTCCAACAATAATATCTCTTTTGCCGACACTCGGATTCAAACTGGGCTTACACGGATTTTCGAAGCAATCGATTTCCATCCGAGCTATTTTTGTTTTGACAGCGTCGCCGAAATTAATCTTTTTATATTCTAGCTATATTTTTTCATTGCCTGAAAACTCAGTTAAAAAAGTTTCCTATGAATGAAATCTAGCTAGATCGATTTATCGTCCCCGAAACTACCTTCATACAAAGTTTCACGGAAATAGATGACACCGTTTCCGAGATCCTGAATATATAACAATATAAAATATACATGAATTGCTCGTTTAAAGGTATTAGATTAACTACATACCTGTACCACCATGATCTTTGATTGCATACATTATTAGATCGTAATGTAACAAGTTTTTTATTGTATATATATTGTTATTTCGTTTTGAGGTGATCCGACAAACATGTTGTTTTCCTCTTTCGTTCATCAAAATATGTTTTGCTGTCTCGCTCTTCGGCCATGCTCAACTTTGAAAATGTAAACCAGTGTCCATGTAACCAGTAAGACGCGGATTCTCGTCCGGTGATTGCATAGTTATTTTAATTAAAATATATTCCATAAATTGTTATTATTAATAACTAACATCAGTTTTTAATTTAAAATGGTAAGAAATTTTATTATTTTTCCAAGAGTTATACATACCTTAATAACTAGTTGTGCCTGGGTTTTCACTCGCGTAGTGATCCATGTAAAAAAACTATGATTAATAAGTCATCTGAATGCATAAGTCCATTTATCTACCTTTCCCTCGTACTTAACTCAAGCCGTCATTTAAATTACAATAACTTTTGATAAAGTGGACCGCTTATAATGAAACGAAGACTAACTGTTATTTGAGATAGGGTTTTTCACAGAAAACTGATGTGAAGTAATAGTACTTGCTTTGCTGCGTTTCGTTCGGTCAGTGAGAGCGCTAGAGACCCATCTTCCTTCTTTCCCCTCTCCTTTCCCCCAAACACAGGCTGGAAACGCACTTACGACTCCTCTGGGGTTGCTAGTGTCTATGAACGGCGGTGATCACTTAATAACAGGTGACCGATTCGTTTGCCTCCTATATGAAATTAAAAAAAAAAGATAGGCTTTATGTTTTTTTTAGTGATATTTTGTCGTTAACGCAGTACTTTAGCAATGATGCGTGTTCAAAAAGATAGCCAGACAGAAATTTTAAAAAATGGTTGAATTTTTTTTTATTACTTCTTCCTGGATACCTGCATCATTTTTTTTTTTCACAAAACGTTTTAACTGACTTCAAAAAGTAGTTTCTCAATTTGGTTTCAAATAAGATTCCGTCCTCTAGTTTTCCGTCGACAAACTAATTTAAAGCACCATCTATTTGAGACTGCTGAAACTTACAATTAATAACAATAATCAACATTGACAATCACTTCATTTGTAATTTTAAAATATTGAGGGAATTAATTGACATGTAAATTATTCTTTTTTTTACATGGCGTAATCCATACGGATACCCATCCTAGCCGGGCAGCTGAGGATGGGTTATGTCCGACTTGCACGGACTAAAACCCTATGGTGCCTTCACTCACCTATATGCCGAGGAGCAGGAGCTGCCGACTGGCAATGCGTCTTCTCCCCGGCTGGTGACAGCCCTGCATTAGAGGCCTCTTCGTGGTTGAGGGGTCAGGATGGTAGACCCCTCAGGAGAGGGCCAGGGTTACACTTCCCGACGATCGTGTGAAATTATCCTATCTCTCAAGTTGAATCAAATTCAACGTTCATGAAGATCGGTTGAAAAGTTTCCGAGTTCATCGTGAACAAACATTATGACTTTGGATATTTATCTATACATTTAGATTTGGTAAATCCTTTTTTTATTGGAAAAGAGATATCTTCCCTTCTCGATTACTAAAGCTTAAAAGTTAAGATTTTGCGAATACAAAAGAGAACTCCTCAAAATATATGACCTTTATGGTATTTTTTTTTTGTCTATTCTGCAGACTCTCGATTCGCTCTTTTGCTTTCGTTTTTTTTATTGTATACGTCAAAAATCGTATCTGGGAGTAATTATTGGGTGCTTTTTTAGATTTATTTATAATTATTGTATATATTTATATGTTTATTTTTGTGACTTTATTTAAGTATTTACCAGTTTAGGACGGATTTTTAATGACGTTATTGCCTTTATGGCGGTTTCACTTTGGTTCTTTATGGCCATCTTTGTGATAACTTAAGATTAGGTAAATATTTGAATATAATCAAAGTATTTTGATGCATTTTCTTAAACTATATTTTTTTAGTCGGTTTTATTTTTTATTAAAGTTTCTTTTTGTTTAGAAAGGATCAACGTAAGAAGTATTTATCCAATTTTAACAATTATTGCACCTATAGGAAGCTACATTATCATCGAATGACATTGGCTGTATTTACTTTCAAATCTAAATAAACGCGATGAAAACCGCAGTAAAGATCTAGTTTTATTAACTTCGGATAATCTAATACCTTTAAACGAGCAATTCTTAGATATTTTTATATTGTTATATATTCAGGACCTCGGAAACGGCTTGAGCGATATCCGTGAAAGTTAGTATGTAGGTGGTTTCGGGGACAATAAATCGATTTAGCTAGATTTTATTCATAGAAAACTTTTTTTAGCTGAGTTTTCAGGCAATGAAAAAATATAGCTAGAATGTAAAGGTCAACTTCGCTGGCACTGTTAATATAAAAAAAGCTCAGATGAAAATCGGCTGCTTCGAAAATTCGTCTAACCCCGGTTCGAATCCGAGAAACATCAAAAAATATATATTAATCATATATATCAAAAGATATAAGATATATTTTTCTAATATTTTGTTTTGGTAAAAGAGATGCTAATTTTGTGAGGCAAGTTATCTCAAGTAAAAAATAATTTTATTATTATAAAATTAGATAGAGATATATTTTTTTTATAAAAAAATGCTAATTTTGTGAGGCAAATTATTAGTCAAAGTGAATCCAAATCAATATTGCTTAGATTTTATTCTTATTATTTATATATATATAATTTTCAGAGTGATTGTTTGGACAGTACAGTACTTGATATGGTTCATCGCCACCTACTGACCAGTTATAGTTACACA
This sequence comes from Antheraea mylitta, assembly GCA_014332785.1. Taxonomy (NCBI): domain Eukaryota; kingdom Metazoa; phylum Arthropoda; class Insecta; order Lepidoptera; family Saturniidae; genus Antheraea; species Antheraea mylitta. The sequence continues at coordinate 795,124 of JACEII010000096.1, forward strand.
GACTACTACAGATAGAAAAATATTTGGCCTAATTTTTGTGTTTCGATATATTTAACATACATATTGTATATCGATTTAACATAAGTAACATACATATTAATTAGGGGGCTCTTTTTTAAAGAACAATTTTTTTTTGCAGTCCCGAAGTAAAATATTGTTGGAAATGTGTTAAAAATGGCCTGACAATTTGAGCTCCTATTAATTTTCAGTATCGTGCAGTAGGTGTAGGTTCAGTAGATTGTAGAGCCACACTAAAGCTTTCTACTAATAACTACTTTCATCATGAATGGGTCGGCTCGGCCGGGGTAGTACTACCCACAGAAACACCGAGGTGAAGTAACAGTGCTCACATTGTTGCGTTTCCATCGGTCAGTGAGAGTACTGGAAGACCACCTCCTTCCCTTCTCCCTTCCATCCCTCCCCCAACCCCATAAAAACAGGCTGGCAATGCACTTGCTATTCCTCTGGTGTTACTGATGTCTATGGACGGTCGTGCTCATTTAACATTAGGTGACCCATCTGTTCGTTTGCTTCCCATGATATAAAAAAATATATGTATATGACAGAGCTCTATATTTTTATCCTATAGTAGGGTATATAGAAATTCGAGAAATTAAAACGTATATCAAGTGTTTTAGAACATTATTAATTAAAAAAAAAAAAACAATTTTTAAGATACTTAAGAGATACAACATAACATCATCTTTTTATATATCTAGTGATATTGAAAACCAGTTTTTAAATGATCTCAAAGCGTTTCTGGTTTACATATCGAGTGAAAAAAAAATAAGGAAAATTATTCGAATATGTTGGCATATACCTCTAAACTCGTGTTATTATAGTATTACTAGCTTATGTTCCTGGCTTCGCTCGTCTTAATGTCGATTTGATATATCCCCTCAGAAGAGAACTTTTAGTCTGGATGAAGGATATCCTATCTACATCTGTACCTATGAAAAATGCAAAATTTCATAAAGAGCGGTCGAGTATTAATAACGTTAGCTTTAACAGTGAAACCGACATTCGCGTTTGTTATATTACAATAATATTAAATAAGTAATTTTTTTTTTGATACTAATAAATATTAAAAAAAAGACTCTGTTCGGTAAAGTGTAGTTTTTCCTTTCAAACTATGCAACGAATTTTCATATCGTTTTTATCATTGTGTAGAAAATTACCTACAAAATAATTGTGTATGTAATACGTGCATATTCTTGTTAACGTATATATAATTATGTATATAATACCTGTTTATCGGAAATAGAGGAAAGTCGATTGTAAAAAACATGTTTTAGACGTTTACATTGTTGAGGTTGGTATAACCTTTAAAATAATATACTACGTAATTGTTGTGTTTTACGAGTAGTTGACTGTATTACTAAAAATTGACGGTACAAAGAAAGTGATGAAAGAATCGATATTGTGGGCTACCTCCTAAAGGCAAGCGAAATCATGTTTGTGAATCCACGTTTGTGGTACACATCTTTTTTTTAATATCATATAGGAGTCACACGAACATGCGGGTCACCTGGTGTTAAGCGATCACCGCCGTCCGTAGATACTAGCAACCCCAGTGGAGCCGCAAGATCCTTGCCAGTCTGTGTTTGGGTGAATGGAGATAAAGGGGGAGGGGATATAGGAGAGGGGTAGGGAGAGGAGAGGGGAGGGGAGGGGGGATGGTTCTCCAGCGCTCTTACTGACCGAACGAAACGCAACAATGCAAGCACTGTTACTTCACGTCGGTTTTCTGTGAGAGGGTAGTGCTACCCCGGACGAGCCGACCCATTCATGCTGAAACCAATAATAGCTTCAGCGTGGCTCTACCACAACCTCGTTGCAGAGTTCTCTTCTCCAATCTCCTTTTATCTGTAGGCGCGTGAATGGATACACAACGCGTGCGACGGCTTAGAATGATACGAACGTGCGATACCGGGTGACAAAGCGAACTCGAATGTGGACTGACTAATTATGGGTGGCTGGAGCGGGCGACGTTTGTACACAGGGATGAAACATTACCACATCGATTCCCAACCCCGATGTCGATATTAAGGCGCAAACACAATTGTATAATAAAACCAGTAATGCTATATTGATACTAGACCACGAAAGAAACGGATGAAAAAAGATAAAGTACATGTGACAGAGGTGCAAATATTAAGTGAGATGTGTGGTGTAACTAGAATGGAGAAGATTAGGCATGAGTATATCAGAGGAAGTTAGTAAATATCACCAACGATAGAGAAGTTGAGGAATAATAGTTTAGCATAGTAACTAGAAGAATCTTGAGTATTTAGTTAGACGCATATAGCAGTAAAGGAAGACGGAAAAGATATGGATTAATTGTGTGAAAAATGATTTGTGTATGAAAGGTATGGGTATTGAGATAACATCTGACAAGGGAGAGTGGAAAAAGAAAACATATTGGGTCGACCCTACTTAGTTGGGATAAGGGCAAGAAGAAGACTACGGAATTTTATATTTTAGAGGTGCTTATTGATAAGTCCCTAATGGTGCATGTCTGTCTTTTGCAAGTTAAAATTGATTAAAATGTCTCTTTTGTTTACAGATAAGTATACTAATTCCACTTTTGATATTAGCGACTACTCGAGCACAAAACCTACCCTCGTCGCCATGCCACGGCGTATTCGATTATGATCCCCTAGGAACAGAACCTGGTCGATGGTACGGCATTATACACTTATTCACAGATACTCCACTACGTGGTTTATTGTTGGACATCGAGTTGGACAGTAAAGCAGACCTGCTTGGTGTGAGTATTTTTATAGTGGCATAGCAAAATCCCCGTATTGCCCCTGAAAGTAACTACAATATTTGTGATTGATGAAGGCGTTACTTTGCGAAACTCCATTGTTAAATATTATAGTGAAAGTTATTTGAAATTGAGACGTCGTAGCGGCCAATTAATTCAAAGCGAAATTGCAGAGTAACTACAGTATAGTTTAGAAGAAACGGTGGCCGTTAAGAGTGTTACGATCCACTGCCGGCCTCTTGACTGCTGAATACCTTGACTCTTGATTGGCTGTTCCCGAAAGCACCAAATGAATAAAGTCAGCATGCTAAGACTTATCACAGGGTTAGCACTAATGTATTGTGGTTGTGACCCATTCGCATAAACATGCTACCATCCTGCTTGTTTAGTTTACAGAACATTTTCTTATTTATACTCTATATGTATTTAACGGTTGACCACCATCTGAAATAATGTTAAATGAAAATATAGGTAAAAAGTGTAGGATATTTAAATCTAGATTAGTCTGGTCGTCAAGCGCAGCTGCCAGAATATAGGTGTGGGTGCTTATGCAGGTGGGCTTAGGAAAAACTATAGCACCATGCTAACTCGTAGTTTCACAACTGACCAATATTTGTGATCTTTTAATGTGGTCATGCAACGCGTCATGGAAGATGCAAGTAGCTCATATTAAATTGGGATCACCTCTCTCTCTCCCTACATATATATGACAATATGAGACAATATATATATATATTGTCTTATAGAAGGCAAACGAACAGGTGAATCACCTGATGTTAAGTGGTCATCACCGTCCACCAGACACTTGTTACACTAGAGGAGTCGCAAAAGCGTTGCCAGCCTGTGTTTGGAAGGAAAGAGAAGAGGCGGAAGGTGAGGAGAGGTGGGCCTACGGCGTTCTCACTGACCGAACAAAATGCAACAATGTAAGCACTGTTACTTCCGGTCAATTTTCTGTGGGTCGGGTGGTACTACTCCGGGCGATTCGACCCATTCATGCTGAAGCCAGTAATACCTTCAGGCTTTACCACTACTAAACAATAGTATCTAAAATCTTTAAAATAAACCTTTAAATTCTTTAAATTAGCATAGGTTGATTTCAGATATACTTTTACAAAAATAACAAACTTGATGAAAAAATGCCACGTTATATAAAAAGTTCCTAGACACTAGTAAGGACTTCAAACTTTAGGACTATTTACCATCAGATTTCACGACTACTCTTTACTTCCCCTTTGGCGTTTAAAAAAGAACTTTGGTTTACCCGGCGGCTATGCTTTCAAAACTAAGTATGCAGGGGGACAATACTTGAACTAGGAGAGAGCACTATTAAATGCCGAAACTATCTCTGTTACTTAAAAAGATTTCAGACGAATGCTTATTTCTTTCATCAGAATTATATCGGAGAAATATCTACAAGAGACAACGTGAACTACAGGGTAGAAAACACCCAGCTTATGATAAAACCCGGTCCACCGCTCGACGCCCGTATCTTTGTTAAATATAATGTCTTGAATAGAGCACCGAAACTTCAGTCGATCAAGTTGAATGGTATCGAGATCTGCAATGCTAATAACTTGCAACCTAGTGCCTTGTTGCCCGACAACACTGAGGTAACAAATCGAACAAATACAAATAGTCAACCAGTAAAGGCAACTACAGAGAAAGATATAACCTCCGCAGCACCGCCTTTACCAACACAACCAATTGAAGTTTCAAGGCAAGTTTTATATTCCGGTCTATTTTTATTAAATTAATAGAATCTAAATCTATTATAACTTTATTTTTTCAGTTGACAATACATCTTGCAAATCTAAATAAATTGAGATTTTCTCAAAATTCAAAACTTTTTTTTGACTTTAATAACTAGAGTTAAATTCTTTTAAAAGACATGTAACCAATTTTCATTCAGTGATACCAATGAATCTATGATTTTAAAATTGAATTAGGAAGAATATGTCTTTAAATTTGTAAGGGTTTTACCTAATTGTAAATCAAAATATATTTTTCAGTGTTAAAACACCAACAATTGTCAGCAAAGCGTCTGAGGTGAGTATTCTATTTCTTATATCTCTTATTCTATTACCAAAAATAAAGCGTCTCCTAGTAACAAAATTAAGATAATATTAATATAATAAATTGGGGTATACCGTTTTTGAAAAATACTAGTTTAGATGAAACTAGCCTCTGCCCGCGACTTCGTTTGCGTGGAATAGATATTTTGGGCTAACGCTAACATGCATTTGGGGTGTAAGGGGTGTCGACTAACATCTTAAGACTTGAGACACCCAAGCCAACCTCACCTGCACGTGGTGCACCCTGCTGATCAACGAACGAGGCAATGACGATAGCGGGGTGGTAGGGTTTTACAGACCGACTGGGTCGAAACCACCATGTGTATGGCGAAAAAGTCCGTCATAGTGATTCGCTTCTGCCTTTCGCGTTTCGGGATCAGCCTGTGCATATCCAGTACCAGATGACTTTCGTCATTATGGCCGGCATGACAGCGGCAACCGGCGATGGATAATCTGTCTATCGGTGGTTGCCGATGTTTTTGGATTCTATGCTTAACATCAGGCACAGAGCAGTCACTTTGTCGTGCTTCAATAAAAAAATGCAGTGGAAGCTCTCAAGAGGAAAAATAGCCCTAATTTTTAAACATACTTTAGTGGTGCTCCACTCCTATTGGTCTTAGCGTAATGATATATAACATATAGCCATCCTCACTAAGCGAGCTATATAACATTTAAAGAATTTTTCAAATCGGACCAGTAGTTCCTGAGATTACTCCCTACAACGTCACAAACTCTCAAACTTTATTACCTCTTTGTAATATTAGTATAGATTTCATGCTAAATTAAAATTATGATAAAGTATTTGCGTGGCGCCATCTATAACATTTGGTCCTATAGTTTTCTGTCAAGAAATTAATTTAAAACGCCATCTGTTAGAGACTGATGAAACTTACAATAATAATAAAAATAGTCAACATTGACGATAATTTATTTTGTAATTAAAAAATACTGAGTCCATTAATAGAAATATAGAAATTATCCTATCTCTCAAGTTGGACTAAACTTTACATAAATGCCAAATTTCATTAGGATCGGTTAAGTAGTTTCGGAGTTTATTAGGGACAAATATCATGGCACTGAATTCTTATGTATTTAAATATTGAAAGATGAATTTAAAAATTCTAAGATGATATGCAAATTTTGGAACACGAATATGTAAAATATTCACGATATCCATTTTAAATAATTTTCTTATTCTCTACAATAAGAGTATAAGAATAAATCCTTTAGCTAATTTTAGGATAAGTGTGGAAGGGTGATCAACGAAATCCCATTAATTGTGCAAGGGACCAAAACATTGGAAGGACAGTGGCCGTGGCAGATAGCGCTCTATGAAACGAAGGTCAGTACATATTATACATACTTATATGATTTTAAAAAATTCAGGTGCATAATGTATATGTCGGGGCAGCGATAAAACGGCGTCCATGTATGTCCTTGTCGTCATTCATAGTGAAGTCATAGTTATGATTTTATCGATCAATCCATCAAGAACAATTTACTAAAACGTGAACTGATACACAAAACACAACACTGAGTATAGTTACGACAAATTATCCGTCGGTGTGACTAACCCAATTGTCTGAGCGAGTATGCCGATATCTAGTCGTCGGTCAGTTTCGTCATCGTCATCGTCAGGTCGTTTTAAGGCATCAAGATACATAAACAGTCGATACTTCCAACCAATAGAGTCTCACATAGGGGTAAATAATGAACAGTTGATAACTTCAACCAATAGCGTTTTGATGTCATTAGTAACTCCCCGATATAGTCAATAGCGCGGTATTGCAGGTCAATAGTGGCTTCCTCTGAGGTATTCTACGTCAAATCGGATGGTTTCAATTTTATTTATTTCCACAATTTTATGATATGTTTCTAGCACCCCTCAAAGTAGCCTTCTTGCTAAATTTTGTCTTTTTTTATTAGTCATTGAAAAGTTTTTTTTTAATGTGATAAATCTATAGACAAAGGGTAAACCTAATTGTTGACGTGGCGACGCAAAACACAAACTATGCAACGAAATACTTAAAAACATTTGCAACCCTATCTGTATTAACATAAGATTCTGTTTTGTCGGTTACTCGTATTACTATTGTTACACGGCACGCTCCGATGCCTTAGCGCCCTTTGATAAATGTCACCGATCACCGCGCCTGTGCATAGTTGAATTTTTGTATTTTGTATTTAATAAAAATGAATATTTATGTAACAAAATAAGTAATCATTTCATAAAAAGATGTGGTATCTATCCGAATATAATGAAACTGTATAATTCAGTAACGCTAATTGTTTCTTTTTACTATCACAAACAGATTGCCGATAGTAAGTTTATTTGTGGAGGAACTTTACTATCCCATCGGCATGTCCTGACAGCAGCTCACTGCACCACACACGAACGCTCAAGACGCTTAAAAAATCCAAACACCTTGATAGTGTTCTTAGGTAAACATAATCTACAAACAACGACCTTCGGAGTTCAGATAACATACGTAAGTACATCAGAAACTATCTCTTCCATTCTCAAAAGCGTCATCAAACTTTTTAAGATTAAGTGAAGATATTATGTCGTATCATCGGAAACTTAGTGATAAGGTTTTAATTGAACTCGAAGCCCACTCATTTCTATAAGTATTTAAATAAATCCTACTATCTTTCGTAAATAATTAACCCTTTGCTTTTGACGTGATAACGTCTTATAAATCGATGGACACCGGTTGCACGCACGAAAAAGCATGACTCATTGTCACGTTCCGCCTGAGCCGAGCGTGCAAGCGTGAGCGCGAAACAAGCTATAGAGAGGCGCGATCGGCCTAAGCATTCGGCTTGTGACGCGTCTCTCTCTCTTCCACTCCAACGGCCGATGCGTCCGGGTCGTTATCACGTTAAATTATCATCCGTAAACCGACTTTATAATATCTTTTTTAAATAATTTCTTAAATACACGCATTTGATATCATTTCCAATTTATTTCCCAATTGCCTATTATTTTCTCGATAATATGATTCTAGGCCATATCTAGCAATTAACATATAATATTGTTATACAAAGCGAAGTAGAGCTCAAGAGTGTACTCTAACGAAATCTACTTCGACGTAGCTATTAATTCATTTTTCAGCTGATGGAAAATATTTTAAGATATTTTTTCTTACAATTTTAGCAGAATTAAAACAAGAGATACCAATTATCAGTGTAATATACCTACTTAGATGGTTAGGTAATCAGATTTTATTTTGTCACAAATTATCTGTAGAACTTCTTCGAGAAACAGATTCTCGAGACACTTGATAACCCAACAACCTATAGAAAAACTTTATTTAATTTAAAAAATCCTTGCAGGTTGAGGAAATTTTAATAAATCCAGAATATAATCCTACAAGTTTTTACAACGATATAAGCATCATAACTCTATTGGAGAGAGTAAAATACACCACTAGAGTACAACCAGCGTGTTTATGGCCTGAAAATTTGATTCCGCTGTCAAATGTTATTGGGCAGAAGGGATCGGTAAGTATTTTTTAGACAATCTTTCCAGTGATAGTCCTAATGCATGAAAATTTTGACAAACCTGTAAAATGCAATTGCTCTTAATACGTCTAAGGATTTGTGATCCATAACCTAAGAGCACAATGGGTATTTTATGAAAGTAATACCCTATTACGATAAACAAGGAACTGACCCTTTTAAGGGACACTGCTGAAACCGATCCAAATGTTGTTTTTTTTATCATCATGTAGATATATGCAATATCTGTATACAGCTTCTTTGTATGTATAAACAAATTCAAAATAATAGCACATCTGACCCAGCTAAACATTACAAATAACAATATACAGTCATTTACAATAGAAACAATATTGTAGTTATGAAGTAAAATGAAACATAAGAATTAACCAGATTAGATCACCATTGGCAGCGGCTCAAGCTTAGGTCCAATCCCTTGGCGTGGAGCCCTTGAGTGCGCTGTTCGCGCTATACAGTGACACAAAATCTTACATCACTGCGACAACATTACACATATCACCTCCACATACGTGCACGCATACATGCTTACATATGAAAGTGGAAGGGTTTAATTTTTTTGTCCCTTATCGAACTGAAATAGTTTAGAAAATTATCCGATACGAAATATATATAAGAGTTGTTGAGGTTGAGGATGCTTGGTACACATATATGTTTGAATACATGTTTGTGTCCAGATACTGACGCTTTTAGTTTTTTACCCTATTTATTGTAGTACAGAAAACTTTTCTGTCAGTTGTATGTCGCTACAACTGTATTTTATACTAGCCTCTGCCCGCGACTTCGTTCGCGTGGAATAGTTACGTTAGGCTATCGCTAACACGCAGTGGAAGCTGTCAAGAGGAAAAATAACCCCAATTTGTAAACATTAGTTAATAGTGCTCCACTCCTATTGTCCTTAGCGTGATGATATGTAACCTATAGCCATCCTCACTAAGCAAGCTATATAACATTGAAAGAATTTTTCAAATCGGACCAGTAGTTCCTGAGATTACCTCCTACAACGTCACAAGCTCACAAACTTTACCTCTTTATAATATTGAAATTTATATGTAGAGTGTAATCTTTTATACAACCTTGTTTATTTACAGGTAGTTGGTTGGGGATATGATATAACAGGCGTGCTTACGGAAGAGTTATATCTTGTACGGATGAATGTTGTCGATACGGAGACTTGTCTAAGATCTAAAAACGAATTTTACAATCATTTCACATCGAATCATACTTTTTGCGCAGGAAATAACGATGGTATGTGTCTTATGATAAGATATGTATTATAGTTACAAACAGTTGCGGATTTGCAGTCTTGGCCGCCCTAAGTCCCACGTCCACGTGTGTCAGTGAATCTTTGTCACTATTGGCCGCCCCTAATATCTAGCCGCCTAATGCACGGGCCTCCTGGGCAAAACCGCCATTGGTAACATATGGGTGAGATGTATTTGAATGATCATTAAAAATAACTAAATTTTTATATCATAGGGGGCCAACGAGTAGGTGGGATACCTGATGTTAAGTAATCACCATTGTCCATATTTATTTAACAGCGTCACTATCACTCAATTACACAGCACTTACACATTATAATATTCTCGTTATTATTAGTTTGTGGAACCTTGTTATTCTTGGTTCCCACGATCGGTGACTCATCCATTTATTATTTGTAAAAACGAGTCCGCATATGGGTTATAATATTATTGTATAAGAAATCAAAACTGCATAAAATACATTGGATTTTAATAAATTTCTTTTGTGATCAGGAACTTCGGCGTGCAATGGTGACAGTGGAGGTGCAATGATGTTCAAATTGGACGACGGCTCCTGGTACGTCAGAGGTGTTGTGTCTCTCTCAGTAGCCACGCCGGGCGACGTCAATCGCTGTGACCCTAACCATTATGTTATATTCACAGACGTAGCGCAGCTTTTACCATGGATAAAGAGCAATGTATTTGATTATTAAATAACGTAGAAAAAATCGTTGTTATTTTCTTTACTGCCTTTACTTTGTCAGTTCCCTTAATTGTATGGAGTTATTTTTGACTTCATATTTAAGCGTGCCATTGTAGTGAGTTATTTTGCTTGAGGTGTGGTGGTTGCGGCAAGTCAGCCCATGTTTTCTATACCCGGCATTTTTGAGTTTATCACGAACAGACAAACATACATATGTGGCAGAGAGTTTATATATATATGTATATATATATATATATATATATATATGTTTATTTATCGTAGCACGACAAAGTGACTGCACAATGCATGATGGTAAGCATAGTACAATCCAAAAACAATGGCAATCATCAAGAGATGCATCGCCAGTCGCCGCTGTCATGCTGGTTTGCGTAAGTGTGTCTTCACGTTACGCTTAAAGGACCCCATGCCATAGGAAGGAAGGAACATATTGGCCGGGAGATTGTTCCACAGCTTCATGGTACAGAAAGACATGACGTTGTGAACTTTTTAGTTCGTACCCAGATACAATTTACCGTAAAACCGTTGCTCCGAAACCCAGCGCGCGTGGCTCGATTGTGGAAAGGGGTGGAAGGGATTAAATTAAATAATTCAGAACACTCACCGCGATAGAGACGGTAGAACCATCTCAGTGAGGCTATGTCCCTGCGTGATAGAAACTGCTCTATATACACCGTTACGTCTGCATCATTCACAATATAAACAGCCCGTCTCTGCAACCTGTCTAGTGTATCATAGAGGTACTTTACGGAACAAGCCCAGAAGTGCGAGCAGTATTCCACGCCAGCCCGAACTTGTGCTTTATAAAGGAGATATAGCTGTTCAGGCGTGAAAAACCGTCGCACCTTGTTCAGGATTCTGAGTTTCCGAGAGGCAGTGGAGGATTCTAGTGATATAGGTGTTATAAAATTGTCGTTTCTGCATCTGTCTGTGTACTCCCTTAGTTTTTTGATAGTTTTTACTATTGTCTAGATAATTTACTATGATTCATCTATACTATAATAAAATTGTAACAAGTCGAAATCTGTACATTAAATATTTTTTGAAAATTTTAATCAGGGTAGACTATGTTATCGATATAGAAGCTAAAAATAATCTTTTTACAATTTTTGTCTGTCTGTCTGTCTTTCTGTCTGTCTGTCTGTCTGTCTGTCTGTCTGTCCCTATGAACACGCATCACTCTGAAACTACTGAACAAATCTTGACGAAACTTGACATAGTGATAACTAATACTACGAGATTACATCAAATATACTTATTGTCCCATAAAACGCAAAGGGTTCTCCAGGATAAAGGATTAAAGTCTAGAATCTAAACCCGTATTACTCTGAAAGTACTGAACCAATTTTAACAAAATTTAACACAGTAATAACTCATATTACAAGGCTACATCCAGGATAATTTTTGTCCCATAAAACGCAGGGGGTTCTCCAGGATAACGAAAAACAAAAATTTTTAGTTAACGTAACTAGACTTTTTTGTGACACTTTAGTACAAGAGCCGGCAACGTTGAAAGAACGTGAATTTTAGAATACCTGGTTCTTTAATATATCAATATATTTTTTTTGTATCATAAAAGGCAAACGAACAGGTGGGTCACGTGATGTTAAGTGACCACCACCCTCTATAGACACTAGCAACACCGGGGTGTCGTAAATGCGTTGCCAACCTGTATATTGGAGGAGGGTAAGGGAAGGCTAAGAAGAAAAGGAGAAGAGAGGTGAGCCTCCGGCGCTCTTACTGACCAAACGAAACACTACGATGCAAGCACTATTATTTCACGTCGGTTTTCTGTGAGAGGTTGGTATTAGCCCGAAAGGATACTTGGTAGCCGGTTAACATTGTATTTTTAATGCGCATTTTGATTTAATTAATTTTGATTTATGAATAGTTTAGGAACATATTTTTTCAGTAACTTTTAAACACAATTAAAAGCATGAATTTATCACAGTCAGACACATTTTTCTATAAACAATCATATATATACCCGCTGATATATTTAATAAATAAAAATGATAAATTTCAAACCAATTATTTTTTTTAGCAAAGAACAAATTTCATTTTATTGAACATTATTGGTATTAAGATTTCACCATATACAATGAAACAACGATAAACGTAAATGTATGATTTGGGATTGACGCCATCTTAAATATATGCGTCGATTATCAGGCTACACGAAACCGAAGTACCTTGGGCCGGCGAGGTGAAATATCTCGGCGTCACTTTAGATAAACACTTAAATTTCGATTCACACACATATAGAGTGCGAAACAAAGCCGTTATGGTCTTGGGTCGTCTCTATCGTTTGCTTTGTCATAAGAGTAAAATGTCCCCCAGACATAAACTCACTTTATATAAAACTTGCATCCGTCCGATTATGACGTACGGTTGTTCGGTCTTTGCACATGCGCAAAATCGTATTCAAAAGTTGCAGGTTCTCCAGAACCGAGCCCTACGTAAAATCACCGGTGCCCCATGATACGTCCGGAATAAGGATCTCCACGGGGACCTCATATATAAAAAATCACTCACACGTAGTTATTTCGAATAAGCCGCGAATCATCCCAGCCCTTTAGTGGTTTCCGCCGCGAACTATGAACCCGTACCCAACGCTGCGCAGTATAGAAGACGACTGGGACACATTTTACCGACCCTCCTGATTCAATCACGTCAGCTAAAGAACAGTACCAGCCTATCTCTTCAAACAAAGCGTGTTCACGCCCACGCCCGCATAACGACAGATTACGCCGCCGTGGTCTGGGGATAAATTTCGCTCCCGAACACCAGATTAGGCCCCGCTCGGCAACGGCTCAAACTTAAGTCCATTCCCTCGGCGGGGAGCCCTTGAGTACTCTGCTCACGCGATACAGTGCCACAAAACTTTACATCAATGCTACAACATCACCTATACACACGTGCACGCCTACACGCTTACACGCTGTTTTTCTTTTTCAGAGAAATAGACGACAAAGAGTTCTACCCTTATTTTTCTCCATTCTATCCTATCTTATATAGTTAAGAGAAATTTTTCCGATACAAAATACATACAGGAGTTGTTGAGGCACACATGCCCGGTACACATGCATGTTTCAATAACTTATATACGTATATCTAGATAGATTAGCTTAAGTTAGCTCAGATAGGACGCAGTTTTTGCACAAAATAGGCAACAGCCCAAGCCGAGGTGTGCCGTGCACACTTGAGTTGGTCGCTCAAACATCTCAAGTCGATTGAGTGCTTTCAGCGCTCGCCTCAATAGTTCGATGAAGCTGTAAAGACCATTCCAGGTCAAGATGCGTATACATTTCGAAAAAAAAAATGCGTCGATAACATACGCTGCCACAATTATCGCTATCTTTATCGTGCAGCCAGTAGTACTGCACTAAACTATACCTATAGCTATATTCTATACACATATTATTTTTATAGCAATAAATCGGTGTAAATATTGAGTTAATAACTGAATTTGTTTGAAAGATGAAATTTGTACTTATTTATATCTAAATATAATAATAATAAAATTACTGCTGTTCTAGCATGGGTTAAGACTACTTTTATTTTTATTTCCAAAAAATAGCATCAAGCACATTATTGTCAATACCATAAATGTCTTTCAATAATAATTCCATTTTAATAACGTTTCAAAGTTAGTGAAAAAATACATCCTAAATTTTAAAAATCAATATTTTTGTCTGTAAAGGTACGATATACACAAATAAACGCAACTCTTACCGGCAGCCAAGTAGCCCGTTGTTCGGATGAATATAATATATAAAACTGGCTTGATTGATTCTTTCCGGTATGGCCTCTGCCTATGTAGGTATTTTCGCCAATATCAAGTGTGACAAATACACGATATAAACTTAGTGCCAAATATTTAGTGTAACAATTTAGAATAATCTATAATAGAAACATATCAACATGGATAAATTACCAAAAGGTGATGATAGGTACTATGTTGTGAGTGGTACAGAGATTATTTATAAAAATATATTGGAAATATATTTAAAATACGTATTCGAAACAGTTTATAGCTCTTAGATAATAGTTTCAAGCAAGTGACAGTTGACGGCGTTTCGACGCGATGTTTGACGCTTCGATACGGTGTTCATATATTTTTCTTTAATACAATGGAGTATAAAAAGGTTTTAATACAAGTTGAGAATAGTTATGATAAAGTAAGTGGTAGAAATGTTTATTTAGTTTTATGTAGGTTAGTTTTCATCTTAATTGATCCTGGTAGATGTTTTTTTTTTTTCGAATTGACTACGCTATTGACCGAGCAAGGTCTTAACAGCTTCACCGGACTACAAACATTGAAGTGTTTGATGGTGCTACGAACGGGTACTAGGCTTATTAAAAAAAAATTACATGTAATCTGGGTATATGTTTCAGTGAATCCGTGGATAGTTTGGATTCACAATTGGAAACGGTAGTTGTGGCTGCAATCGGGTATCAGTTTTATTCAATTTTTCGCGTTTAAAAATACAATGGAAATCAGTGATAACCAATTTGGTGCAGACGAAGTACCACGGGTCAGCTAATTATCAATACAATGTTCAATACTCGATGAAGTAGCAAAAGTCAGCTGACAGAAGCTCTCATGCGTCACATATTAGTCAAATATTGAAGTTATAAAGCCAAAAGTCAGTTTGAAAAAAGAAAGATTCTTATCGTGGTGCTTCACTGAATTTTAGCAACTCGACTCTGTGTTGGTCACAGTATAAATATAAGAAACAGTATGGAAACTACAAACAAACGCTCGAAAATGGCACACTCTCTCAAACATAGGGGTCTCGTCGATGCGCATGTTTGTGCGAGCGTTTATAGGTAGTGTTCATGCTGTCTGTTATATGTACTGTGGTGTTGGTGGATTGCGATAGCTGATGGAGAAATTCAAGGTATGTAGTGCATTGTTTTTGCCAAAATCATGTATTGAATATAACATATCTTAATCTTTCTATACCAAGAGTAGCCAGGCCACTAGCTGTTTCAATACTTTACGAGGGCTACATACAGAACATCGTCATATTATAAAACAAAGCTATCCGCCGCGTCTGTCTGTCTGTTCGCGATAAACTCAAAAACTACTGACCTGATTATGATGCGGCATTCACTAATACATAGAGGGATTCACGAGAAAGGTTTAGATATATAATTTGTTAATTGTATTCTCATTTCGGTTGAAATATAGCGATAATTGTCAAATATGTCGGAAAGTAACGCCTCTTGGGAGCTTTTATCAAAACCAAATTCATTTGAGATATAAGAAAACAATTGTTATAATAAACGACGCAGGCGGAGTCACAGGAATAAGTTAGTTGATAATAAAAAAGAGTGTTGTTTAATCATTCAGCCAAAATATTTGGCATAAATATCAGAGGTATATTTAATGGTCTTTTGAATGAAGAAGGTCAATTTTATTTTGAAACATGAAAAACTGGCATTCAGCGTAAATTATTTTTCTTGAAAATGAACCATAAAAACAACTCGTTAAAGCTTAAAGCAATAGTATCGAGGCGAGGCGAGAGACATCTCTTTAATTGCCCGTTATTGTAATTTCAAACGTAATATCTAAATCACAAGGTTAAATTTCAAGTGTGAAGATATGTAGTTTCTAATCTATCTGATCCGACGTTTCCATCCGTCTCTGGGCACCGATGAGAGATTACTATTAGTGTTATTGTGTAATATTATCGAGGTATGTATATCGACATATGTAGATATATTTTTGTATTTCATAAATTATGACGTGATAATTAATCGTTAGTGTATGCAACTAGCGGTCGCATATAAAAAATGATTTCTGGCTTTGATAACTTATTTCAAAAGAATTCAGGAACATTATATGCAATCACGCTACGATCTTTAAAAGCGGAATAATTACCATAAACAATATGGTTCAAAAATGTATGCTAAATTAGAATGAACATATAATGGGGGTAGATCAAGTGTGGCTTAGCTGCTCGAAACAACCAATCATTACTGAGGGAAAACCGACTTTACAATTCCTGTCAGCTAGGTACTTCACCGCGCGGCGCAGTCGCATCGTAACCTCCGTAGTTAACAGTCGTGCTTTATACATAATTTATTTAATATGCGTTAAGGAGTTTCTGATGGGATCTTGAAATGTCATGTAGCGGTCTTTATATTTTATCCATAATCTTGTGTAATTTGACTCCATACTGTGTAATGTTGGTGGTGCTTTACGTAATATAGTTTGGTTATTGTGCACAAGTGAAGTGGATCGGGAATATTACCACGGAATTCAAAGTTCTAAAGTGTTGGCCATTTAAATTGGAAATTATATCTTGTAATATCGTTACTCACTTGGCAATGACAATAATAGTCTTTTACTAAAAGAAGACTGGTTGCCAAAAATAAAATAGAAGAAGAATATACATTAACAGTAATAAAAAATGTAATTTAGGGTCAAAGCTAGTGTAATATAAAAATAATGTATGGGTATTAATCTCTCACTTTTTGAATAGAAAACTTCTTTAACCGCGTTGAGCGATTTTATAGTTGTAAGTTCGCATCACCGATGATCCTGACATACCCATCACGTATTGCGCTGATGTCAGGCTGGCGACACAGTATAAATATAAGAGACATATCATGGAGACTCCTAAGCGGTTTTAGCGGTGCTTTTCATGGAGTACCTTTTAAAATCACTCGTTGATGCGCATGCTTATGTGAGTGTACCGTTTTCGAAGGTTTATTGGTGGTTTCCGTAATGTCTCTCATATTTATATTGTGCCTACGTCGTTCGACGAGATTACCGATAGGTTATAAACTAAGCCATCATCCCTTCAAAAATTAGTATCATTAGTTATCATCGTTTTTGCAAATTAATGTTATTCCTCGTTTAATAAAATTATTTATCGATATCGATTAAAAGTTAGTACATCTCTATGCGTATCGGCAGCTGATAGTAGGGGAAGAAGCTCCTTACGTTGCGGTTAAGTGGCCGAATTTTATTGAGTTGTTTCGATTTTATTTTATTGTAATACAAGTATAATTTGCTTTTGACTATAATGTTAGTGTATTCACAATGATATATATGTATAATTAATTTATGTAGTATTTTGAGGGTAGAAATAATACTAATTAGTTTTAATGTCTATTTACGAGTGCAGCAAAAAAAGAAATAACCGATTTCGATATTATCAAAAACCCATAAGGCACTAAAAAGCGGAAAATAAATTAATAAAATTTAATTTATAGAAACATTGTAACTCTTCTTGGTGTTTCCATTCTGGCCTATATTTTTATTTTACTTTTGAGCATAAGTCTACTATTAAAGGGATTTCCATTTCCGTAAATAGATTTTGATTTAAATGTTTACAATTTAACAACGATACTAAGAAAGAGAGGTTTGTTTTGCGAAAACGTAACTGATTTTTTATAACAATGGCGGTAGTAGTGAGATGAAAATGAAAGAGAAAACTATATTTGATTTATCATTTTATAGAGTGAGAGGCACCCAATCGATTGTAGTCCGGTGAAGCTCTTAAGACCTTGCTAGGTCAATAGCGTAGTCAGTTCGAAAAAAAACCCAATCGATTAAACTCCGATATCGAACGTCGTTCTCGTAGGGAAATTTAAAAAAGAACAGCTATCATGCTTTTACCAGTAATCATACTTAAATGAGTACTAAAATATTTACGTATTTTCAATATTCAGATAGCCGCTATAATTCGCTATTTTTTTTAAGTCGCTAGATTGAAAAAAACTCGTAAACATATCCAAAATCCGCTAGATCTAGCGGACGCTTCGTTTGACCACTTTCATTTAGCATTACGCCCGCTTGTCACAGTAGTCTGGTGAAGCTGTAAAGACCTTGCAAGGCCATCAGCGTAGTTAGTTCGAAAAAAAAAACCGCTGATTGTCATTATAGACATTAGTAGTGGTAGAGCCAAGCTGAAGCTATTATTGTTTTCAGAACTAATGGGTCAGCTCGCCCGGGGTAGTACTACCTTCTCACAGAAAATCGATGTGAAGAAACAGTGCTTGCATTGTTGCGTTACGTTCAGTCAGTGAGAGCGTTAGAGGCCTACCTACCCTCACCTCGCCTCTCTCCTTTACCTGTTGCCTCCAAACACAGGCTGGTAACGCACTTGCGACTCCACTGGTTGTTGCAAGTTTCTACGGACGGCGGTGACCACCTAAAAAAATTTTGCCATCGATATTACAAGCCAAAAATAAATTATTTATAATTTTTGTCTGCCTGTCTCTGTGAACAAGTATCACTCCGAAAATACTGAACCAATTTTGATGAAACTTGACACAGTTATAACTATTTTTTTTTATTCAAGCACGACAAAGTGACTGCACTATGCCTGATGGTAAGCATAGTACAATCCAAAAACAGTGGCGACCACCGAGAGACATATCATCCATCATCGGTCGCCGCTGTCATGCCGGCCATAATGACGAAAGTCACCCGGTACTGGATATGCACAGGCTGATCCCGAAACGCGACGCGCAAAAGCCAGTCACTATGACGGGCTTTTTCGCCATATGCATGGTGGTTGCGACCCAGTCGGGCTGTTAAACCCTACCACCCCGCTATCGCCATTACCTCGTTCGTTGATCAGCAGGGTGCACCATGTGCAGGTGAGGTTGGCTTGGGTGTCTCAAGTCTTAAGATGTTACTCGACACCCCTTACACCCCACAATAACTAACTAATATTATAAAATTATATCTAGAACACTTTAGACCCAAAAAACGAAGTTTGATAAATTTTCTTTGCGCTATAGCATACAGATTAGCTAAAAATTCCAGCTATATTTCATTTCCTTATGCTTCTTCATTACATTACCGCCAATGTATGTACTTTAATTTTGCAATGGAGTTCTACGCTTATTTTAAAAGATTTCTCACATAGCAACTGGGTATATGTTTGAGTGAGTCTCTTGGTAGTTTGGATTCACAAATGGAAACGGCAGGTGTGGCTGCAATGTACTTTTAGGTTTATTAAAATTCTTCACGTTAAAAAACACAATTGAAGCCGGTGATAATCGATTTGATTTTTTTTTATGTCATAGAAGGCAAACGAACAGACGGGTCACCTGATGTTAAGTGATCACTATCGTTAATAGACACAACAGAGGATTCGACAGTACGTTGTCAGCCTGTGTTTGTGTTTGGGGAAAATGGTAAGGGCAAGGGAAGGAGGAGGGAGGGACGAGGGGAAGGGAGGTGACCATCCGACACATACAATTTTATTTTATGGGTGACAAACGAACAGGTGGATCACTTAATCTTAAGTGATCACCTCCGTCTATAGACACTTGCAACACCAGGAGAATCGCAGGTGCGTTACCAGCCTGTGGGAGAGGAGAGAAAGAGAGGGGAAGGGTGAGATGAGGTGGGCCTCCAGCGCTATCACTGACCAAACGAAACGCAACAATGCAAGCACTGTTACTTCACGTTGGTGTGTCTGTGTGTCGGGTGGTACTACTCCGGGTGAGTCGACCCATTCATGCTGAAACCAGTAATAGCTTCAGCATGGCTCTACCACCTCTAAAGACGGAGTCACATGGGTCAGTTAGTATCTTATATAATAAGTGATTATTTTTATAAAATGTGAGATAGAAAAATCGAAAAAATAATAGAGGTCTGGAGGTCGCAAAAATAATTTAAAATATTTTGTAAAGGAATGGAATAGCATTATAATCTTCAGGGATTTAACAAAATTGGATTTTAGAAGATAAGTCACTGCATCATCACTGGTTACTGAAGGTATTCAAATTATGTCATTTTCGGTAACGTCTAGAATCTTATAAATTTACCTGTTATACTACCACACGGAAACAGCGAAGTTGCGATGTAATTCAACGTTTACATATAACTACTGCGATATATTGGTCACCTGCAGCACAAGGCATCAGTACGAGGAATTACGGACTCGTCACCAACTTTGGATAGATCGTATATTTTGAAGACACTATTTATTCAGACTTCGAGCGATAGTTTAATCTCTTAGATTAAGTTTTAATAGGGTTAATTTTATGACACTATTGTCTTACAACTCGAGCTTTAGATAAAGGTGTCTGTTTACACCAGTTAGTTTTTACGTAAATCACCTGATCTTGAGTGTATATCTATTTTGCCTTTCTCGATATAATATGGGCCAATACAAAGCACCTATTTTTTAATTGATTTAGAACCAGAAATGACTAATTGTTGTGTAAAAATATTACTGGCGTCTTTCCTAACACCAAGTAAATAGATAGAAGATATATGGAAGGAAATCAAAGTCAAATGCAGTTTTTCTTCTAAATGATCGTTTTTCAATATAACCGCGACATTTGTAGCGACTTAGTGATGTCCTTCGGGAGTAATTTGTCACTCATGACACGCAAGTTTCGGTCTGAAACGGGACGATAGCGGTGCGATATCGCTGCCAATTTACGTTCTGGCAGGATTATGAAGTTTATCGTTGAGGAGCCATGTTCACTGAACATGTGTGAATTTGAATTTGAGCGTCGACTATCGGATTAAGTTAGTATGAAGTAAAACTAGTTAACGTGAAAGGCCATTAATGTTGACGGATTATTCTGTTTATGGGTAATTCACTGATTTATAGGTTATAGCGTTGGATCAAAATCTCACCAATGTTAAATGACCATGGGATCTAAGACGGTCAAAACCCTAAAGCTATAGGAGGACTTTTGAAGTTGAAATCTGTAATTTATCATGGTGGACGAGGAGCAAATCTCGTTAAGTCATCGGCGGGACGGTGGCCCTGACCTTCCATTGCAAAGTTTCAGCAGACTTAAAACCGGGCTGCTTCAGCGGGGTGTGGCGTGAAAACGCTTGCCGTCGGAGGGCGTTGCGGAGCTTGCTCACGCACCCCCGTGACACTCCCCATAGTGCACCTCAGGGTTGTCGTGGAGTATTATAGTCGGTTAAAGTCGCTCAAAGGCACCCTCACCGGTAGTCCGGAGAAGCTGTTAACACATTGAGAGGTCAATAGCGTAGCCAGTTCGAAAAAAAAAGCACCGTCACCGCTGCGTCCCGTATGCAGGAGTCGGTCGACTCAGCTCAGGCCCCCGGGGCCTGACAGACCATGAGGATTTTCCCTCCCCGTAAAAATAAAAAGATGAATAAATAATTTCGCCTTATAACATATCAGTAAACGTGACCGGACGCATTGCGCTTGCGCGACTTGCATCAGACTAGCTACACATAGTATACGGACCTGTCTACATATAATATTGATATACAAAAATAGACTTTATTTATTTCTTTTTTTATATCAAAGGTGCCAAACGAACAGATGGGTCAACTGATGTTAAGTGATCACCATCGTCCATAGACATTAGCAACACCAGGAGAGTCGTAAGTGGGTTGCCAACCACTATATGGCTGAAGAGGGAAGGGAAGAGAAAGAAAGAAAAGGAGAAGGGAGGCAGGGAGGTGGGCCTCCAGCGTCTCACCGACCGAACGAAACGCAACAATGCAATCACTGTTACTTCACATCGGCTTTCTGTGAGAGGGTGGTACTACCCCGAGCGAGCCGTCCCATTCATGCTGAAATCAGTTATAGTATCAGCGTGGCTCTACCACCTACAACATATAAAAGGATATGTAATTACTGCTACTATGACTATGTTACTGCTACGCTGCGACTATGCTACTATGTAAATACTGAAATTTAAATATTGTAAATTGAACCGCCTACCGTGAGGTCCTCCCAAAAATAAAACGGCGAGATCGAGTTGAGACGTATAATGAAAACTTAAAATTAATTTTTTTTTTCTCGATCTGACTACGCTATTGACCTAGCAAGGTCTTAACAGCTTCAACGGACTACAAGGGAACAGCTAGTTTTATAATAAGGCCTCAAAGATTCGTCAGTTATGATTTAGCTGTCAGTCAGAGTCGTAATTATTTTAAAATCCCTTAAATGCTTTGACATTAATGATCACATGCTTTAGAAAATTATCAAAGCATTTGATTGCAGACACCTTTTCTATCAGTTCCGGGAAATGGGCGCTATTTCTCGCGTAAGAATTCGAAAATTCGTGGAGAATATGCCCATCCACTGCCCATTATTTAATTTTTTTCCCACCTCTATAAAAAAAAAGATATGAAAGATTTAAAATGCGTGAGCTTACATCCGAAAAAAAAATTGAAAGTCTTAAGTTGGATTCTTGAAGTATATCGTTTGTCCACTCTGTCAATGCTTTGGGAGTGGATTTTTTTTTAATTATGGGTAAAATGGATAATCCGTTGACATACTCTCTACGAATTTTCAAATTCTTACGCCATGAATGGAGTCTAACCTCTCGGAGTTTTTTTTCTATCAAACCTAAAACATTGATCGTACATATAAGAATATGCTTTAGTCTGTTCGTACTAAATTTGGGGTACACTTGAAGATTCCTGGAGAACGGGCTCTGATCTACAACTAATCGAAATATGCTTAGCGATAGATTTGTTACATGGGGGTGGCAACTAGTAAGACGTAGAAAATGTACTACCACCATGCTTTTTCCTTCTCAATCTTGAATAAAGAAACTTCACTTCAATAAATAAGATTGTAATCTTATTAGCTGAAAACGTGCATTATATCAAAATGAAGAAAATTTGTTCGAGAGGAAAAAAGTTCAAAGTATTTAGTGAAGAAGATGATTATTTTCTTTGAAAAACTTAGATATTGTTTTAAAATTGGCGTGCTTTCTTTGTAAAAAATAAATTCAAGATAATAAAATTGCTTGAATGAATAGAAACAGCTTTGGTTGAATTAAATCACGAAACTCTTTTTTTTCTGTGTGGAAGTCAAAACGTTTTGACGTCTCAGCTAAATTTATTAATTACCAATATTATAAATGCGATAATGAGCGGTGTAGAAAACCTGAGAGGTGTAAATAGCCCAGGTGCCGTTGAATATGCGGTCGACGGGGCTGAGGGACATAAACACTTATAGGAGTACAATAATTAGTGAAACTATAAAGTAATACCAAGGACCGAAGACAACTATTCCTGTTACGATAGTGAGGCGGGTTTTCTTAATGAGTGGAGCGATGCGGTAATACAGTATTAAGTGTCTGTAAGCGTTATATTGCAGCCTCGAACAACAACATACTCTGGATGCGAATGCAGAACTGCGACTGACTGTTTTCACTCATGAAATCGTAAGCGAAAAAGGGGAGTAATTTTTCGCTGCGTCAAGTGACACTTAAAATTTCGCATCTCTTGTTAACGTGAGAACTCAGTAGCTGAAAGCCTCCCTGATGCTTATTCTAATACCTTAATCGTTTTAAGATTATTGACGATAACACCCTTCTCTGTGATGACATATCTGTGCAAATTTTAAACATTTGCTTCAAGAACGCCTCAGGTTTAGCACAAAGAGACTAAAGCACATAATGTTTTGTGATAATCTTCGTAGATGTATATTCGATCTTTTGGGCTTGATGGAGAAGAACTCTGCTGTTAAATCGTTCGATAATTTTGTCAAGTAAGTAATTGTTAATCTTAAGATATTTAACGGACTTTGAAATTACAACGACCCTTTGACTTACATCTATATCATTCTCAAATAACCAAGACTCTCTGATTGTATCTAGAAGATGACTGACAAATCTTGGTGACTTATATTGAGTGGATCGTATCAAATTGCGATCACCCAACTCTCCCTTATATTGCCTATTCCAAATGTTTCGTGTGAAACCAACAAAATTGAGGGAAAAGAACACTTATTCAAATAATGTTTTTGTGCCGAAACAGTGAGTTTCTTGGTTAGTTACGTTTTCACACCCTAAGGTCAAGGTCATAGAGTTTTACCTAGAAAATGTACCGTTCCTAAGAAACAGAACAAATTTTCAATTACACGAGCAAAGCCATGAGAAAAGCTAGTCTCTTATAAATCGCAAAATAGCTAAATACAATCTGTTACAATATAAACTTATGTAAAGCTCGTGTTTACGGCCACATAAAACGTGACCTGTGGATATAAGTTGTATTACTGGTTGCAACGAATTATTTTTTTAAATTAATAATATCTTTATGAGTTATTTGTTTTTTGTACGAATATTTTTTTTGTTTAATCTTTAAGCGGTTTTATTACACTGTTATGAATAAGTTAGTAGGCTTTAGGTACTCTCAAATGGTTATTTTATGGTGGTATTTTGTGGAACGACAGTAATGTCTGGATATAACCACCTTCCATTACATCAGCACAACATAAGCTTTTTATATTCTCGAACTGACTACGCTACTGACCTAGCAAGGTCTTAACAGCTTCACCGGACTACTAAGGCGAGTTCTTAAGGCACTCAGCAGATTTTATTTGGACACCTAGCTCAAGGGTACACGGCACACCTCGGCTTGGCTGTTGCCTGTTACATGCAAAACCGCGACCTATCTTACCTAACGTAGGCTAACTAACTATTCATATATGTATGAGTTGTTGAAACGTATATGTATACTAAGCATACACACCTCAACAACTCCTACATATATTTGTTAACGGAAAGTTAGTTATAAGCGAAAATTAATTTATACGGTTTTAGTAAAAGGAGAAAAGACAAATCAGATCGAATTTCTGACCGGTTTTTCTGCATAAGCGGTATAATTCCAAATTTGGGGCAGTGTGTTAATATTTCCTGAGTGGTCTAATATCTCGACCACTCAGATCGCAGACGGAGCCACTGATAATGACCCAACACTTGCCGAAAACCCAGATGCAGTGGGCAGGCAGTCCTTGTTCCCCGGCGAATATATGTGTGCGATACGGCATCGTGGCATTTTAGACTGCGAATAGGACATAAGCCATTATTACTTGCTCGGGTTACCGTTAGGGATTTTTCCATGTAAAAAAGTGTTTTAACGTTAAAAATCCCTTCATAGAGTACAAGTTACTAATAGTCAATAGCTGAACTGCCCACGTGTTCCTGTGGCTTAAATTAATATCTGAATTGAGTTGAACAAAACACGTGATACGTTATTACGTTAAGATACTTTACACGTATTAATATGTTAACCCCAATCTTGAAACATTCTTCATTGATGATCCGTTTCTATTGGTCTTACCGCGATGATATATAGCCAGCCTTCCTCGATAAACGAGCTATCTAAAACTGACAGAATTTTTCTAATCGGACCACTAGTTTCTTAGATTAGCCCGTTAAGCTAGCAAACTCTTCAACCTTATAAAGTTAGTATAGATATAAACGACCCATGGTGCGATGTCAGGTTTGTTCTGGACATCGCAGTGAATATAAGGCATAATAAAAAAGAAGCAATCTATTAGAGAAATGTAAATCACTGATTAGAGTTAACTATAAGTTTACACATGATACTGTAAAGATCGTTCTCTTCGTGTATAAATAAATAAATATTAATGAAAGCGATATCCATATATATATCTATCTATCTAATACCTTTAATCGAGCAATTCTTGTATATTTTTATATTTGTATATATTCCGGATCTCGGAAACGGTGTCATCTTTTTTCCTGAAACTTAGTATGTAGGTCGTTTCGGGGACGATAAATCGATCTAGATAGATTTTATTCATAGAACTCACTTTTTTAACTGAGATTTCAGGCAATGAAAAAAAATAGATAGAATATGAAGAGAAATTTTGTCGCCGCTATCAAAACAAAAATAGCTCAGAAATTCGTTGCTTCAAAAATCCGTGTAACCCCAGTTCGAACCTGAGTATATACATGTTTTATTTAATGATAATTTTGTAAGGAAAACCTAACAATTTATTTTAATTAAAGTAATAATTTTAATATTATAATTATAAGAGGAATATCTTTTTAAATATTTTTTTGTGACAAAATGCTAATTTTGTGAGGCAAACCTGACAGTTTATTTTATATTAAAAATGTTTTTTGAAGAACCGAGCTAGGCTCGGTCGCTCAGGACTTTGACAATATACACACAGAAACACACAAATATAAGCGAAATAATTGCAATATTATTTTACATGTATTGTTGTTTTGTGTTGGTAGCTTACGAAACGTTGCTCTGACCATTTTATAAATCTTTCTCTATATGATACCTATGCTCAAGTTTTGCGTTCATCCTCGATATACGACTGACCTACGTAAATAACTTTAATAATAAAAAAAATAAAAACAAAAAATCTGTGTAAAAATTACCAACCTGTTTCTAGATGTTCTCACAGGTAATTGGAACAGATAAAAATATACTTCTCTCGCAATGTAGTCTATCTCGTTCTTCATGAAGCTGGTCTTACATCGTACGTGAATCTACTTTTTTTTTTATTGCCATTCTTATAGCCTTCGAGGTGGAGAATACACGTCGTTTATAACAAACGGGCTATTTTGTTTTTTTTTTTAAATAACGTCTGCAGGAAAATGGTAAGGATTTTTTATGCTATTTTGTTACAATGAATTTTATGTGTACTGTTTTATCCGTTTTTAAATTACTTTTAAACTAGTTCCTATGAAGTGATTCTGATATTTGTTTAATTAAATTATAATATAATTAAAATATTTTGAGGCTCAATTACAGTATTATATTTTAAAAATCGTTACAGATCTGATGTTAATTTACGATGATACAATATTATTTTGCAGTAGTATTTCCGTAAGTCATATCTTGTTCGATACAACATTCTTTTCATTAACTTCTTCCCATAGTATCGTCTAGAATTTATTAATTTACCTTTATCTACGAACTAGCCTCTGCCCGTAACTTCGTTCGTGTGAAATAGTTACTTTGGGCTAACGTTAACATACAGCGGAACTTCTGAAAAGGAAAAAGAAATCCGATTTTGAAACATTCTTCATCTGTGTTCCGATCCTATTGGTTTACCGTGATGATTTTTTTTTATTGTAGCACGGCAAAATGACTGCACTACCCCTGATAGTAAGCATAGTGCAATCCAAAAATAATAGCGACCACCGATTGACACACTATCCATCGCCGGTTGACACTATCATGCCGGCCTACAAAAATCTGGATATGCACAGGTTGATCCCGAAACGCGACGCGCAGAAGCGAATCACTATTACGGGCTTTTTCGACATATACATGGTGGTTGCGACCCAGTCAGGCTGTAAAACCCTAACACCCCGCTTTCGCCATTGCCTCGTTGGTTATTCAGCAGGGTGCACCACGTGCAGGTGAGGTTGGCTTGGGTGTCTCAAGTCTTATGATGTTATTTGACACCCCTTACACCCCCTAATAACCTAACCCTATATAACCTATAACCTTCCTATAACCTTATAGGCTTTATTTATATTATTTATTATAGGCTTCATGCATTGCTTTCAATCTCTATGTCTATGTCTGTCTCATACTTACACTTTATTATTATGTCTTCATTAGTGTATACATCAACGGGAACCATCTTCGTTTTAGGAAAGAGACCGTTCGTGACTTATGAAACGAAATTTTGTTTCAAAGATACGGTTACAATGCGCACAGTGTAACTAACCATAAGCATTTAGGGAATAAACATGATAATGATTGCTCCGACCGATTTAGGCCATGGCGACTATTCTGACCCCCTAATTAGAGAAATGGCGCTAGTGTACTCGATGATGGCTTATGTAGCCTATCTTCGCGGCGAAACTCCGTGCACGATAAGGACACGTTAGTACGCCGTTCTCATAATGATAAGGCAAATAAACATAGGCAAACTTGGGACTGTGTTTTGTGAAAAGGCGTTTTTACTTCCCAGATGTGTAGAGGTATATTATATGCGATGAGATGGCCCTTAATCAAATCTGCATAGCGAAGATATGAATTCCCAGGTTTATGACTTTACACATTTCAACTGTGAATAAAACACAGCCTTAGGTACCCTAGAGTCACTCATGCGTACATTGCACCATTCATATGTTTCTACATGGTGTCTTTCTATTTAGCATACATTTAGGTCTATATAAATCGTGTAAATACCAGCATATGCCGTGGAAGTGGGAGCGAGAGGTATACCAGCAAAATCTCTCTATAGCCTGCTCAAAGACCTCGGTCTATCCAGAATTGCAGTAAGTTCTATAGTAGGACGAACCTCTAAAGCCGCACTAGCAGGCTCTTACCAGATTTGGATAGGCAGGGAGAGAAGCACGACTGTCAATGTACATTCGAAAGGGGCCCCTAACCTAACCTACACCCGTATCACAAGTTTCGGGAACTACTCAGAGTTTCTCTCGTTGCCACGCGATGGACCCGGCGCCCGCACGGTTCATCTATGGTATGCTAAGTGTACGTCTCTCTCTTTTAAATGTATACTTATATACGAATAGCTTATATTTGTTTTTATATTCCAGAAAAGGGTTTTTGTAATATCCACACTATTGGCGCTAACTTATCCTACTTATGAACAAACAATACATGAACCGACATGTCCTAACACCTTAGAGTATGAAACCACTGTTGCGGAGCCCGGCCGGTGGTATGGAGTAATACATTTAACTACAAACGTGACACTGCATTCTCTTTGGTTAGACATAGTGTTGGATAGGAAAGCTAATATATTGGGGGTGAGTATTGCAACGCTATGGTCTAATAATTAACTAACATGAAAAGTTCGCAGATAACTTCGCCATTTACAAACACATTTGGAAAATTATTTTTTTATCGAAAAGGCGATAGTTTCAACGGAGTCTCATTATAATGTCATTAGTATTGGATGTTGATTTTTTGAAGATATACCAGAGAACCCTTCAATATCGAATAGTAAATATATAGTGACTTCTTTATAGGTTTAGGACAATTCACGACCAAGTAGGTGCCTAACTATAGGCAAGAACGTTCTGGTAAATTTATTAGGAATTTTTAGGACAGTTTTATATTGAACAATCATCCGATTATAAATTGGAGCAGATCACATTTCATTGTCAATAATTGATATCATTTTTTATTACGTTAATGCGAATATGTCTAACTCCATTATTAGTTGATTTTAAATTTACGTACTTAAATTGTACTTATGGCAATCATTGTAATACATATATTTTAGATTGTTAACAAATCGTGTTTCAATGTATGGGCGAGACTAATCCTAAAGAATGTCGACCGTATTGAAAACAATATCATAATACTTTAAAAATGCAGGAGATCCGAATTACATTACTATTTGTGACCATAAACAAATTTTTGTACACAAGATTATGAGAAGTCAAAGTAAAATTTAATTTTGATTTAATTCACCAGAACTGGGTGGGCGAAGTTACTACAAAAGACAACATTGACTACAAAATAGAAAACACGAACATAAGAATTCATCCCGGTTCACCGTTTAATATACGCTTCTATATCAATTACAATGAAAAAAATCCTCGGCCAAAAATCATGGAGATTTGGCTGAACGGTAGATTGATATGTAACACTACGGCTCTTGAAGTAGTGACGGAAAAACCTGTGACGACAAAACAAGCGCAAATTTTAGAACAAAGGTATTTTAATACGATTATTAACTTATAATATGTGAGACTTATAAGTTACTATCGTTTTTCTGAATTGTAATGACGAAAAGTTATTAGTTGAATCGAATTGGAATTTCGTTCAATCGATGACTTCACGCTTCACCTCTTTTAACCTCAATCTTTGTAGACTCTGTGAGCACAGATATTCCTCAAGTCTGTCTAGGTCGACCACGTTTCCACCTGCCTTGGAAATTCCAGTTCATTGCTTGATTAGGGATACGTCTGTTATTCCTTCGCAGAATGTGGCCGATCCAGGTACCCTTTCTGACGTTACACTTGATAGTCTATGGTATATTCATCACACATTTTTCACAACTCTGTATTGCTGATTGTCTCTGGCTAGAAGATTTTCAACGTAGGCTGTGGTTAACGAAGACTTGGAGCTAGTGTGTGTTATCTACCGTAGTCTTCCATCTCTCATACCCATACAGCAATCCGACTTGACGTTAGATTTAAATATTTTCAGTTTCACACTTCTGGATTGATATTTGGCAGCCATAGGGGCGAAAACACGCGAAGGCGTACTTTGCTTTAGCGATCCGAGATGTAATTTTAAGCTCTGATCCTATAGTTGGCGATACGGCATGCTATACTTTTGCATAATTATAGAAAACTTTTCTATTTTAATTTTTTTAATATCGAAGAGCTTCCTGGTGTTTTTTACCACGAGTCACTTGACTCTCATCTAATAAATTTGATGTATAGAATTTGCATATGCCAATAACATGTTATACAATATGCCAAAAATGTGTTCCTACTTTTCGATCTTTTCTGTGCCACAGATTTGTCACTTAGTAATAATAGTCGACAATATCTATTAGAAAAGTATACTGAGGGCCAGGCAAAGTAGGGGAATTTAAGTAGGAAATCTGACCCTGGGACGATACCGGAAAAGTGCTAAGAAGAAGAAGACAATTAGTACAAGAAATTAGAAAAATTAGAAAAAAAAAATTAGACAAAAAATTAGTATTGCTACGAAACATATTTTTTATGATTTTTTACTATTTCGTAAATTTTCTGCTTTTGTTATTTGTTTTAGTACTCCGGGAAGTCTACCCCTAAAGATAGATCCAATAAGCTCAACAACAACAAAAAGTATAGGGTTAACTATGCCTGTTCGAACAATTATCACTCCTACGACAGAAGCTACTGACGATGGAAACTACAGGTAAATATAGTATCATTCATACATAGCTTGCGGGTATTATTTATACTTGATAAGATTTAATATTTCATAACTTCACCATATATTAAATGATAATGTAAGGTACAACATGCTAAAAATTGAGAACCGGCTTCGAAGTACCGGAATAGCGACAGATGTTAATCTTAAAGTAACCACGGTTGGGTGATCAACTTTGATCCCGCACACCTATCGCGGCCCCACTCAGCAGCGTCTTAAGTTTATGTTCGATCTCCCAGATTGGAGCCATCGATTATATTGCTAGCGTGATACAATGATACCGCAATCACTAGTCTACACATCCTACAAACGTGCACACTCCCACGGTACATTCTGACGTACTTTGAGAGACCTTTTTCTGGTTAGTTAGCCTTAGCCAAAATTGTTAGATTCGAAATACATGTACGCTTTTGCGTGACACATATAAAGGTATGCATATGCATCTCACTTAAGTATACAGTACCTGGGCGACCGAGCCTAGCTCGGTTCTTTAAAAAGTATTATTAAACTTAAATAAGCTATTAGGTTTGCCTCACAAAATTACCATTTTTTAACAAAAAAAAAAAAAATGAAAAGATATCTTTTTTTGTTGTCACTCGGATTGGAACTGGGGTTACACAGATTTTCGAAGCAGCCGATTTTCATCTGAGCTATTTTGTTTTGACGGCGGCGGTGAAATTTACCTTTATATTCTAGCTATTTTATTTAATTGCCGAAAACTCAGTAAAAAACAGTTTTCTATAAATAAAATCTAGCTAGATCGATTTATCGTCCCCAAAACTACTACCGACATTACCAAGTTTCACGGAAATAGATGACACCGTTTCCGAGATCCCAAATATATACAAATATAAAAATATACAAGAATTGCTCGTTTAAAGGTATTAGATGTACAGGTAGCTTAGCTCTCGTAATTAGTTTTTTTCAATTCGCATTGTTATATAGGATACAGCCCAAGCCGAGGTTTGATCATTTTGGCGCCCTTCAGCATGTTGCCATTCGGCGGAGTATCTCAAGCGTTTGCTTTTAAAGTCTGGTAAAGCTGTAGAAATAACTAAGATATTTAAAAACATCT
The DNA here is from genome assembly GCA_014332785.1 of Antheraea mylitta. Lineage (NCBI taxonomy): Eukaryota > Metazoa > Arthropoda > Insecta > Lepidoptera > Saturniidae > Antheraea > Antheraea mylitta. The sequence goes on from JACEII010000096.1 coordinate 827,142, forward strand.
TAACATGAGATATTTATTTCTTTCAGTGACGATGACTACATCAGTGGACCGTATAATATCGTGTGGAGACCAGAACCGGTAAATAATAAATAAAAATTATCTTTATAACAAGCCTGGCGGACCTTGTCCAGCCCTGATAATAATGAAAACATAACTTAAAAATTTCTAACGAAGACGTTATTTTTTCGTAACTCGACCGAAATAGCAGTATTATGCAAATGGGAGTGCGATCAAGTGTTAATATATTATAATTAAAAAAAAAAAACATTCGTCCAAGCGTGGAACGTCAGTGACCTACAGTAACAGCGAAAGGAAACTGATATTAAATATTTTACGTTATAGTGGGATTTACCAGAGCGACCGGTTCCATTTGGACTCGAATAATACCCGATTAATTTTAAATATTTTTACACTAGCTGACTATCATCCGCTTTGTTGAACATACAAGAATATGGCAAAAGGTTAATCGAATCCAAAAAAATAAGTAGACTGCATCTATCTACGTAACATTCTGTTTTGAACGTTCAGTAGTCTTGCTTTGAACCTCAAAGGTACTACATATATTTTTAACAGCTTCTGCCCGCGATTTCGTCGGCGTGGTATAGTTACTTTGGCCTAACACTAATACGCAGCGAAAGCTCTCAAAAGGAAAAAAAACTCGCTTTTGAAACATTATTTAGTGGTTTACCGCTTCCATTGGTCTAAATGCGTGGTATTGGTAGGTGGTAGAGCCACGCTGAAGCTATTACCGATTTCAGCACGAATGGTTCGGCTCGCCGGGGATAGTATCCTCTAACAGAAAACCGACGTGAAGTAACAGTGCCTGTATTATTGCGTTTCATTCGGTCAGTGAGAGCGCCGGAGGCCCACCTACCCTTCCCCCTCTCGTCCATTTCCCATTCCCCCCTCTTCTCCATTCTCTCCCGACTCCCCTGGTGTTGCTAGTGTCTATTGACGGCGGTGATCACTTAACATCAGGTGACCGGTCTGTTCGTTTGCCTCCTATGACACATAGAAAAAGGGAACTGGTTCACTAATGTACCTGTGGGAATGCTTGTGCTCGACGATAGATTTTTTTTACTTGAGGATGGTAGCTATCCAGGTAGGTTTAAAAAAAACCCTATCATTATACCTATAACTTCATTATGATGTTTTCCTTCTTGGGAAGCTCCAGCTTATTTGGAAGATTGGAACCTACGTCGATCGTTACGTCTGGAAATAATATAGCTTCGATATGAATATAAAAAATAAACCTGAATGATCTTACAGGAGCAATGCGGACAGGTCCTTGTTAACAATGCGATTCCACTGATTTCGAACGGCACTCCGACTTTGGAAGGCCAGTGGCCCTGGCAAGCAGCTTTATACCACAGCAGGTTACGGGTGAGAACGTTAATACTTAAAAAAAATGCATATTGCAACGCTCAAGACGTCGTTTATGCCTTTAACTTATTGAGGATTTTTATTTAGAAATTTAGAAAGAGTATCAAGTACTGAATATCCTAAAAAATATTACTGACAAAGTAACCAGTCACCCAGGATATACAATTTTTGAATATATCCTAAATTGGGTAGAACTGTGAAATTTAAAAACCTGATAAAAGATTGCATACTGTATGTAAAATACAATAAAAAAACTGTTCAATACTTGTGATATTGAATTTTACCCCACCTACTTTTAGTAAACTGTGCTGGAGATTAACCGAGTGAATGCCAAGAGGGAAGAAGACTTTCCAATACTTTAAACACTCAAGGCACACTCCATCTGTTGTTAGTGAATCGTGCTAGATATCAATGGAATAAATGCCAAAAGCTAGGTGGTAGGATAATGCTCCAATGTATCATAGGAATTACACTTTGTTAACAAAAACTCGTTTAACAGACCGTGGACAATAAATACATATGCAGCGGTACGGTGGTATCCAAGCAGCACGTCATTACTGCGGCTCACTGCGTCACCCGTAAGAACTCCAAGCGAATTGTCAACAAAAGTACTCTCACAGTTTATTTGGGAAGACATAATCTGAGAACTTCCATCGATGGTGTGCAAATAGAATTAGTAAGGTCATTTTTTTATTATATTAAATGATTATTATTAAATATAAGTACATAATAACATCCACGTGGTTCTCCAGTTGCTACTCTTAAGGACTAAGTTAGAACCTGTTGTGAGCTAATTAAACAGGAAATTATAGCAAGTTTAATGTAATCGGATTGTCATGAATTATTTTTATCTCATCTATTTCACTGAGGATACATAAATCGTGGTATGTTTAAGAGAAAAGGAATTACTAGAACTACTTTTTTTTTCATGGAGAAAATATTACATAAGATTTCCACCTAAACGCCGGAACGTGGAGTTGCAGTATTTTAGATTTTTATTGACTAAAATCCCTAAGGTGTTTTTCGCACACCTTTTGGCTGGGTAGCGGGGACTCCCTATGCATTTCAGGCCGTCGACTCGAACTTTGACGAAATGATGTGCGGCTACCACCGAACAATAAAGCGACTCAAACTTCAAAGGACGTGCTTGTGTCCCATGGCAGCCGGAGGTTGTCACCCTTCTTAAACCGCCATCTTGTTCGTTGTCCAAAGGAAGATAGTTGTGATATCTGTCTCCCTCTAAGAGGATTACTCGAGCAACGTTTATTAACTCTTTTGAATTTTACGTAAAATAAACAATAAACTCTACAAGGGGTTTCCGATCATGCTATTCTTTTAAATACCTTTTTTACATGGGCAAATCTCTTATGATTACCCATTCCGCATTCTTCACATACCTTTTCGACCGGGGAGAGGGAACTGTGCGTGTATTGCATCCGCCCAAACCTTTTTAAGCTCCTCAATTAAGTACTGTATTGTATACTATTTGAGAAATAGCAGTAATGCATGAAATTTTCCATGCTTAATGCGTATTTTGTTTACGGATAAGTGATGTGGTGGCTTTTAAAATATCCATGCATGAATATAAAATCTACGGTAATTATGTAATCGTATAATACCTCAATAGGCTATTTATCTGTTATAATCGTCGAATTTATGAAGAACAGTAAACGCTATCGACGCTAATAAAATGTATAATTAAATGTAATGTAATGAAAAATATTATAAGTACTGTTACATAAAAACTTCTAAGGACAGTCGTAAAATTATAATGTTATGATTCAAGTTACTTTTTCATTTTTATGCAGCAGAATTTGTAAGCGCAATAGATATATAAGCGTGCTATTATGTGTTATTTACAATTCAATTATGTATTTATTTACAGGTTAATGACATAATAATATATCCAGACTATGAGCCATCTACATTCGCACGAGATCTCAGTATCTTGAAGTTACGTAAAGCTATATCTTATACGACCTGGGTACAGCCGGCGTGTCTGTGGCCGGATGATGCAGTCGACGAGTCTAATATTATTGGGAAAAGCGGATCGGTATTTAAAAGTTTATAGTTTAAGTCTTCCAGCCATTTTTTTCGCCCGCAGCGATTCAAACCCTGGTTTAACGGAAAGGTGCCTTCTGGGATGCTGCTTACGGAATACCGTGACAGTATCGTTAGCTTATAACATATATAGCGCTGCATTTCTCACCTAGATTTCCACATAACGCAAATTATCAGACGAATTAAATACCCGTATATAATATAATTATACACGTTAGTCAAATATATGAGAGAATAGAAGACGTCGAGGTTTGCCTCCTTTGAGACCATCCCGCTAATGCCTATTTCAGATGACTGCTTTTTGCATTCACCACAAGTACATGCAAGTAGACAATGTTAGTTAATTAAATAAAACTTTTAACCTCTAGGAATAATTTTGATATTTGACATTGGAGAAGAACTTAATCAAATATATGGCGTCTGACATGAAATGGGTAATTTGGTGCAAGTCTTGTGGTGTAGTTTAGTAATGTAGCAATATGAAAAATAGAGTATTAGTCATATTAAAGTTTCCTGAACATAAATGTAACTGATAAGAGCCTCAGCAAAGTAGGTTTTATTAACTTGTTTTAGTACACCCTACATTATTATTGACTCCAGGTCTGTTCTTTATGGAATGTATTAGATTGATAATGGATTTTAAACGTAAAATGAAACTACTGATCATTCACTTTTATATTACAAATATTTTGCAGGTTGTGGGATGGGGTTTCGATGGGACAGGTGTAGCGTCTGAGGAACTGACCTTAGTCGAAATGCCTGTCGTTGACACTAACACGTGCATCAAATCTTACAGCATATTCTTTAAACGATTCACATCAAATACCACATACTGTGCTGGGTACGGACAAGGCAAGTAGTAAAGGATTTTAATTGTAGTAAATAAATTAGACAAAATAGTGGTAGTTATTTTATAGGCAGTTAGTTTTTTTTTTGTAATCCGCGAGGGCAACTCCTGTTTTCCCCTACGCCTTTCCTTCCTTAACATACCATTAGAGGGCATTTGATAGTCCGCACTGCCATTAGCGTGTAAGCACCGAGTGATTAGCGTACACGCCGTGAGAATACGTGAACGCTCTGTATCGCAATTAAGTGCGTAGGACATGCCGCGAGTGATAATACATTTTCAACCCGCGTACTCACTGGATACGGAAACAATACCGGTGATTACAGGAGAAACAAGAGTTTCTCCACCGCAGTAGCGCTTAAACCAGCGATCGGACTCACTATATATGCCAAGTAAGCGTGTGTGTTTCTATTACCCAGCTCAATCGATTATATACCCTTAGATCCTACGACTGAGCATATATCCTGTAATAAATAAATACCCTTGCTCTCGCAGACTGCAGAAATACAGTCCACATCTGTCCTTATAATAAACACCGCAATTAATGGAGGTGAAAGGAGTCAAATGATTTGACCAAATTTGACAGCCTATTCCCACCAAGTAGTAAAACGCAACTTTTATAAAAATACTGTGAGTTGCCATATACTTTTACTAATATATTTATTGACATTTGCGTTTTGTGCTTCGGTAGATCTCTAGATGCTAATTTATCTCTCAGTAGGTAATAACTAATTTACAGTCGTGATAAACAATATGTTTTGTAGGTGGTAGAGCCAAGTTGAGGCTATTACTGGCTTCAGGATGAATGGGCCGGCTCACCCGGGGTAGTACCACCCGACCAATAAAACCGACGTGAGGTAACAGTGCTTGCATTGTTGCGTTTCGTTCGATCAGTGAGAGCGCCGGTCACTCTTTACCTTCCTCCTCTCCTCTTCTCTTCCTCCCCCCTCCCTCCAACACAGGTTGGAAACGCACTTACGACTACCCTATTGTTGCAACTGTCTATGGACGGTGGTGATCACTTGATCACTTAACTTTAGGTCACCCACCTATTTGTTTGCTTCCTATGATATAGTTTGAATTTTGATTCGATGTCTGCAGCTTACAATATTGAAAATATTCGTAGTACTATTGCAACTTCCATTTCATCACCAATTTATTTATTTCGTTTTTTTAGGTTCATCAACATGACAATACCCTAGTAAATATATAAAAATTAAGAATATTATGATTCATTATAAATGTAGTCATACAGACAATCACGGCATGCTCCAACACTTAATTAAATATTCATAAAAGTAAATAGCTAATTTGTAGTCAAAACAAATATCGTAAGAGAACTTGAAAGCCTAATATTTATTCTCTTTACCACAGAAAATAAAGGGTATAGACTAGATTACTAGGATTTTGAAAAACGGTAATACGTCACGGGTTGGCATGTTAATTAAATTCTACTTGGATGCATAAAACTGGAAATCAGATTAATAATTAACAATGTTGGTTATTATTTAAGAATCTTTAAAAAATTTCATAGGATCTACGCAGTAATGATACAGTTAATAGAGGTAACTTAAAATCCTTTAATTCGTTAACCTGGCAGAAATATTTATACAATTTCCACGAGAATGAGGTCTCTAGTAAATTACGAAAATTTTAATTCTAACCTCTATTCCATGTTTGGGACTTTTCCTTTAAGTAAAATTTAGCAAAATAGTTATTGGATTTGGACCAGCGGCATCAGTGTATATTGCCACTATAATGCTAGTCCCATCTCGGTACCGGCGAATGCAAGTGCGTTGCCAGCCTGTGTTTAGGGAGAGGGGGAGGGGGGATGGGAGGAGCGGAAAGGGGAGTTGGTCTCCGGCCCTCTCGCTGACCGAACGAAACGCAACAATGGAGGCACTGTTACTTTAAGTCGGTTTTCTATGAGTAGGTGGTAATTACCACGGGCGTACCGATCCATGCATACTAAAACCAGCTATAGCTTCAGCGTGGCTTTACAAACTACAAGACCTCTATATAGCGTCTGTGAAGTTCCTGTGATATATGTAAATACTGCCAGTGCAGTTACCACGTTGTATTTATCGTCACACAGCACGTGCCTTCCAACCAATTACATTATTAAAAAGTGTATATATGTTACCTACGTCATATTTTACAAAACAAATGGCACGATAACGCACACATACGTAAAATAATATTGTAACGCCACACTGTATTAGATAAAATGTGGAAGTAAGATGGCATATTCATAAAATCAGCGGTGAAAAAGAATTATATTATTATATGTTGCTTAGAAATGTGCGGATTGAGGGGCAGCCGCCAAAAATAAGCTAACTAGCCAAGTTTTAACAAGGCGCTATTGAAACGCTTATGACGTATCTATTGTTTTCTAGTTATAATATTATTGTTCCTCACACATGTATTTATTGCTACAGTTGTGATGACACACGCAGGTATGGGAGTTAGTCAAAAGCATTCTTCTCTCTATTCAGGTAGTAAAGTATGCAACGGAGACAGCGGAACTGGCATGGTGTTCAAACGAGGCAGTTCTTGGTATCTTCGCGGCCTCGTCGCTTTGGCAGTGACGACATCCTCGAACTCATATCGCTGCGACGCAAACCATTTTGTAATATTCACAGACTTGGCCAAATTCTTACCGTGGATAAGGAAAAATATTGATATGTAATATAATCTATTCTTTATAATGTTTCCTTTTATTTCACGTGCTGCATCCTCTTACCCTTTTTTAGTGTTTAGTGGTGGTAAAGCCATGCTGAAGCTATTACTGCTTACAGCACGGAAGGGTCGGTTCGCCCAAAGGTACTAGCACCATCTTACAGAAAACCGACGTGAAGCAAAAGTGCTTGCATTGTTGTGTTTCGTTCGATCAGTGAGAGCGCCGGAGGCCCATGTCACCCTCCCTCCCCTCCTTCATCTCCCCCTCTCTCTGCTCCCTTTCCCCTTCCCCCAAACTCAAGTTGGCAACGCATTTGCGACTCCCTTGCTGTTGCTGGTTTCTATGAACGGTGGTGATTACTTAATATCAGGTGACCCGCCTGTTCGTTTGCCGCCTATGATATAAAAAAAACCCTTATCCCACCTAAGTAGGGTTGGCTCAACATGTTTTTCTTTTTCACTTTCCTCTGTCAGGTGCTATCTCAGTATTAACACTTTTCAAACATAAATCATTTTTCACACAATCCATCCATACTTTCTTCGGATTTCCTTTACTTTTTTATCCGTCCATCTTTATACTCCAAAGCCACGATATTTAAATGAATTAATAATTCTTAACTGTTTATATTTTTTTGAAGTCGTGGCGATCATGTGATTTTACCCATGGAATGCCAATTCAATATTCCAGCAGAATTGTTCAGAATTCGCGTACATTTATTATCTTATCTTTTACCTTTAGACGAGCAATTCTTGTATATTTTTATATTTGTATATATTCAGGATTTTGAAAACGGCGTCATCTATTTATGTGAAACTTAGTAAGTAGGTAGTTTCGGGGACGATAAATCGATCTAGTTAGATTATATTAATAGAGAACTTTTTTAACTGATATTTCAGGCAATGAAAAAATATAGCTAGAATATGAAGGTAAATTTCGCCGCCGCTGTCAAAACAAAAATGTACACATCAAAAAAATCTAAGCAACATGCGTGATATTACAAATTTTACCATTTATATTAATTAATTTCTAAGTATTTACTCAAACAAAGTGCGTAGGTAAGTAAACTTTTTTGTTATTGATGACATACTGGCTGGTTGTAAAAAAAAATTTGATTATGTTTTGTTTTTTAATAAAATTCAAATGACTGCGAATTTGTTTGAATTTAAGTGCATCTTAATTGCTACGTTTAGTCTTGAGTTTATAATTTTACCAACCATTTAAATAAAGTTAGCGACAAAATTGAATTGCTAGATATTATTTACGTCATGAAGCGACGTCATTTGATGGCAGATGAAATGCAAAGAGCTGTAGGGATGTTGCAAGCGGGAAGTAATCAATCTCAGGTATCTCGACATTTTGGCATTCATAGAAGTGTTATTTGTCGTCTTTGGCAGCGCTACAATAATACAGGAGAACCCGCTGAACAGCATCCAGGCCTTAAAAGGAGTACAACCACTCGGCAAGACCGGTACATGCAACTGACTGCTAGACGCCAGCCGATGTTAACCGCTCGAGAGATAAGTTTGAGGCTACAAATTTCAAGTGGCGTTGATGTAAGTCCTCAAACTGTGCGAAATCGACTGCATGAGAACGGCCTACGAGCTCGACGCCCAATCAGGTGCCCACCGATAGGCCACGGGAATCGCGCTCGTCGATATGAATGGTGTAGAGAACGCATAACATGGACCCAGGAACAATGGGATAAAATTATGTTTTCGCGATTCAGGTTTAAGCCTGATACAAGAAGGGTACGAGTGTATCGCCGGCCCGGAAATACTAAAAGGCTCAAGTGCGTTCAGGAAGTTCATCCATACAGCAGCTCAACAGTTATGTTATGGGCGGGTATTATGAAGAACAGACGAACTGAGCTCGTTTTTGTAAATGGAAACATGAATACTGAAAATTACATTGAGGATATTCTCAGACCTTATGTCTATCCATTTGCACAAACCTTTGGCTCCGATTTTAGGTTAATGCATGACAATGCGCGTTCACATACAGCTCGGCGAACCAGTGAATACTTTGCAACGGAGAACATCCGGGTATTGTCCTGCCCTGCACAATCGCCAGATCTCAACCCCATCGAGTACGCATGGGACATGCTCCAGAGACGTGTTTTGAAGGACTTGGACGGAGCGACAACAACCCAACAGCTGAAGGATTTGTTACAATTCCATTGGGAGCGAATACCGCAAGATGACATAAACAGTCTCATTAATTCAATGAATAATCGTTGCCGACAAGTTCTGAATAGCAGAGGAGACCGTACCTTGTATTAAATTGTTCTATTCTTTCACAATAAATACATTTTCTTTACAAATTTTGTAAAAAAAAAGTTTAGTTTCTTATGTATCTTAGTTTCTACATTATATTCTAATATTGTTCATTTCTGTTATTAAAAGTACTTATAAAGACAACAGCTGTTATTTTTACATCATAGAACCCTAAAGATATTATTTTAAAAATAAAATACAACTTTATAATGTGAAGAACCATCCTAAAATTTAAATTAGTACATGTTACTTAGACTTTTTTGATGAGTGTAGCTCAAATGGAAATTGGTTGCTTCGAAAATCCGTGTAACCTCAGTTCGAATCCGAATTAAAAAATTTTTTGTGAAAAATGCTAACTTTGTAAGGCAAACCTAACAATTTATTTAAATTAATTAGTATAGTTATAAGAGACATATCTTTTTTAATATTTTTTATGTGTAAAAATGCTAATTTTTTGAGGCAAACCTACAGTTATTTTAATTAAAAAATGTTCTTTGAAGAACCGAGCTGGGCTCGGTCGCCCAGGTACTTTCAATTTATACTAGTATTATAAAGAGGTAAAATATATGAGTTTATATAAGTTTATATAACAGCCCCGTGATTTCTGAGTGCAATAGGCTATAATTTAACAGGAAAAACAAAACCGGAGGAAATTTTCTAAACGACAGCGAAAACCGTATCAAATTGTATTGGATAATTTAGAAGAACTGTGAGAACAAGCTGACAGACGCGAAATGCGAAATTTTATAATAACATTTATGTATCTATACTAATATTATAAAGCTGAAGAGTTTGTTTGGTTGAACGCGCTAATCTCAAGAACTACCGGTCGGATTTGAATGTTTCTTTTAGTGTTAGCTTATTCATCGAGGATGGCTATAAGCTACATATCATCACATTAAAACCAATAGCAGCTGAGTACTAATGAAGAATGTCTCAAAATCGGGCTATTTTGGAAGCTTCCGCTGCGTGTTAATGTCACTATTATATGCGTTGCCATGGTAACGCGATAACATTTTATCGAAAATATTTTCATGGTTTATTTTGTGTCCTATTCAAAAAGTTTATTCTACATTACTTTTGATTCCAATTTTTAATTATACGTGGTACATTTGTATCGGAAACATTTCTAAAGTTTATTTTTGTTGCTATTCAAAAAGTTTAGTAGTAATAATTTTCGACCAATAAGATAGTCGAAGGATTCATACTGCCAATTCTGAAGTTGTCAATATAGGTAGTTTTCTTCTATGTCCAAGATAATGTAAAGGTATAAGAGCCAAATACTCTATATAATATTTCGTAAATTTTTATTTTCTTAATTTTGAAGACCACAGTATTCATGCTCCGTGGTATTATTTTTCTTTCATTTCACTTATGCACAATAAACGAACTATATTACATAAAACGTCACCAATTTAACTCAATATAGAGACAAGTAACACAAGATTATGAATAAAATATAAAATCCACTACATGACGGACTAAAATCCCGCCAAAAACTCCTCAAAAACTTTATTTCTACGTTAGTTTTGTTCCCAATTTTTAATTTGTGATATATTACATGTAATAAAAGTAAAATGAGTGTATTTTATATTAGAAGTATATGTGATGCTACAAATATATATTTTTTTTATTCTATCGATGTGTCTGTTTTTTTTATTTGTTCCGGGTAATCTCCGAAACGGCTAAACCTATTTGAACGGGAATTTTACGAGCAAATAAGTAACTAATTAGCTGTTTTATTTTAAGCTTGCGGGTTCAGCAGACGTTGCCCGCCTTGATAATAAGACAAACTATACCTATACCTTGCCCAAGAATCATTTTATATATTGGTGAAAACGACATGAAGATGCGTTCTGTAGTTTTTGATCTTATCGCGAACATACATATAGACAGAAGTGGAATAGGACTTTGTTTTACACTATGTAGTGATAAACTGTTATCCAGGCATTCGTCGTTCGTGTAACGTGCGCTGTACTGGACTTCAAGAATAAATATATATGCCAAAAAGGTAGCAAACAGGCTGACGGCCCATCTGATGGTAAGTGGTTACCATCGGCTATGAACAACTGTAACACCAAGGGCATCGCTGTTGTAATTGAAAGTCATATGTTTATATGTGATTTAAATTATAGCAAGGTATGATAATAACTTAATTATATCAACACTATGGACATATTATATCTACATAATAAAAGGTTTAACACATATTGTTCGATAATGTTTAGCTTAATATTTTCATTACTTTCTTATATAGTGTAAGTGAGCACTGAGGGTGATATATAACAGTTTAAAGTTCCAGTTATGTGGCTGATGATAAATCCCATCCCATTCGATTCACTATTAGTATTCACATATATAATGTACATGTTACATGGTATAGTAGATGATGTGCGTGTGATAATTACAAATATTTTTGAAAGAGTATTATTGTAATTTACACTAGATGTGTGATCACAATTTTAAATTTATTTAATATATTTAAAAAAACGCGTGCGAAGCCGCGGGTAACAGTTAGTAAATTATAAGATACAAAAGATTAAGAATCAGTATAACAGAGGAACTTTAAAATAACACCAGTGACGGAAGTTGAGTAGTAATGGGTTAGTATGGTACGGCCATATTACGAGAAGAGATTAGCTATTCAATCTGATCCCTTCCTCTCCTTTTCATAACCGTACCACGAGCGATTGTCTTCGGAGCCACAGTTTTACGGTAAATCCTATCTGGGCACGAACTTAAAAGTTCGCAACGTCTTATCTTTGCTGTACCGTGAAGCTGTGGAATAATTTCCCCGCCAGTATGTTTCCTCCTTCCTATGACATACGGCCCTTCAAGCGCAACGTGAAGAGACACACGCAGGCCGGCATGACAGCGGTGGCTAGCGATGGATATTATGTCTCTTGGTGGTCGCCACTGTTTTTGGATTGTATTGTGCTTACCATCAGGCATAGAACAGTTACTTTGCCATGCTACAATAAAAAAAGATGAAATTCATATAACTAGAAAAGTTTTGAGTATAAAGGTCGACGGATATAGGAATTAAGGAAGGCCGACAAACGTATGGATGGATTGCGTAACAAAATTATATGTGTATGAGAGGTGTGAATACTTAGATGACATCTGTCAGAGGATTGTGGAAAAAGAAATCATATTCTGCCGACCCTACTTAGTTAGGAAAAGGGTATGATGAATAAATAAGAGTTTTTTTCTGCCCTTATTGATTTAACCCTCACAAGTACTTTCGCATAGCCTAAAGTAAATAAACGATTTTTGATTCCAAGGTTTACAATATTCCGATCGAAGATCTGTCAACCAAAGTGATTCATATTAAAACAGTCCATGTTTGCAACCATTGATAAACTTGTGTGGAAACCTGTTTACGACCGAAATAAAACGTGCCTTGGACATGAATTTTGCCACTTACCAATCTTTATAGGTCGTTATTGAAAAAAATCGCAGAATTTTTTATGATTGTACGTAAAAATCATGAGTTTTATAGCGTCGAAATATGTTAGCCACCCTTGAAGCGTCATGGTCGAATATATATCAAGTATATACAACCATCCTTCTATAACTAGGCCCATAACTAATCCACAGGTAAGGTAATTGTGAATCAATTCTACAGTTACGAAATCATAAAATATTAAGTAAAGCTGCAGGCTTGCATCACCTAAGTATAAAGTGTTGTATGTGTCGTAGCCATTTTTTATATAAAGAAAAACTGAGGCGTCACAGGACGCCTGGCAAATGTGAAACATCGAAATTGTTTTGTATAAGTTATATGCATAAAAGAACAGATTACGTCATGAATCAGGTTGGCATAATGGAAAGATAAAACGTTACAATTTTTTCTGTAAAATAATGACTTTATTCATTTTATTACATAAGTATTCATTTTAATTATTTTTTTAGGTAAAACATAAGTTACCTTAACATGTGTAACGTAGTAAGCAACACTATATACACTATAGGTATGCGAGCTCAGTACGGCAAGAGGGATTGCGCACAGTCGCTTGCTCATGGCATCGCGTCGCCATGTCTCGCCACGCCTACAAACAGGTTTACCCTCGCCCATAGATGTTTCACATCAAAAATAAGATCAAATCTTCTCTTTCCAGATAGGTGCGGTGCAGGTGTTAGTGATGCACTTATGTACATTCAACAATTTATTGATATAAAACATCTATAGGCTTGCGTAAACCTGAATGTTGGCATGGCTACGTGGTGGCGATGGCATTCGCAAGTGACTGTGCGTAATCTCTCTTGTCCCACTAAGCTCGCATACACATCATAGTGTAATTTGAAAATTTCGATGTTTCACATTTGCCAGGCGTCCCGTGACGGCCCAATTTAATTCTATTCATATTCTAGCAAGCCTGGAGGAAGTTATCCCTCCCTAATATTAAAAAAAATTGACAAATTATATACCTAAACCTTCCCCATGAATCACTTTATTTACTGATGAACACCTGATGAAAATTCGTTGAGTGACTTCTGAGTTTATCGCGAACAGACAGACAATCGTGGTAGAGAACGTTATTTTATAAATATGTATTGATATAGAATATAATTATCAATTTATGTCACTACTATCTATTATATTAAAAAAGGAAGACCTATCGTCATATGAGTCGTATTAATTTACATAATTGTATCTAATACCTTTAAATGAGCAATTCTTGTATATTTTTATATTTGTATATATTTAGGATCTCGGAAACGGCATCATCTATTTCCATGAAACTTAGTATGTAGGTAGTTTCGGGAACAATAAATGCATCTCATCTAGTTAGATTTTATTTGTAGCAAACTTTTTAAACTGAGATTTCAGGCAATGAAAAAATATAGCTAGTATATGAAAGTAAACTTCGCCACCGCTGTCACAACAAAAATAGCTCAGGTGGGACGTGGTTGCTTCGAAAGCTGTGTAACCCCAGTTCGAATCCGAGTGTATATAATGTTTTTTTTTTTTTGTATAAAATCATAATTTTGTGAGACAAACCCAATAGTTTCTTTTAATTTTTTTTTAAAGAATCGAGCTAGGTTAACGCATATAATTTATCGTGTGAAATTATGAGTTTCGACGGAATTCTTAAATTTTTGAAAATTATAATAAGGCAACGAAATACAAAAGCTAGTTCTTGTGAATGTATTGGTCTGATGTGCCAGTAATCTTAAAATATAACGGGTTTTCCCATTTATCACGGTTTGTGAAATAGCACGGATTTTTTAATTTCACTTCAGTTGACTTAACTATAATTCATATTATTTGTTATATGTTTAGCTAACGATTTAAACAGCTCGTTCCTGATAATATATTGGACAGCTAGTATGTGCTTGTGATCGTAAAATATAGCGTGTTTCTTCATTTATCGCCTGTGAAATAGCAGTGATTTTTTTTATTTTACCTCTAATCACTTGTATTAAAGTAACTATGATTTCTGTATCTAACACTGTAAACAAGAGCAAAGGAAATCACGTGTTAAAGAGCGTTTGAACAGATACAGTATTCGTATTCATATGTATAAGAACGCATTTTTAACGCCCTGTGAAAAGTTGTCCGGTTTTCGCCCACGCGAAGAATCTAGATACGCTTCAGGTTTTGCAGACCCGGGCTCTGCGTAAAATCACCGGTGCTCCTTGGTTCGTCCGGAAGGCGGATCTCCACAGGGACCTGGAGATGCCGTCTATATGGGCGAATATAAAATCACTTACAAATAGCTATTTTGAGCGAGCCGCGATTCATCCCAGTCCGTTAGAGGTATCCGCCGCAAATTACGAACCCGTGCCCAACGCTGGGCGTTATAAAAGACGTCCGCGACACATTTTCACCGACCCACCCGACGATATCACGTCAGCGAACGATCAGTACCAGCCTGTCCCTCGTAACAGAGCGTACTCACGCCCACGCCCGCGTAACCACAGATCGCGCCGCCGCGGTCTGGGCGTTAATTTCGCTCCCGCACACCCGATTAGGCCTCCCACGGCAGCGGCTCAAGCCTAGGTTCGATCCCTCGGTAGGGAGCCCTTGAGTGCGTTGCTTGCGCGATACAGTGACACACCCATACATCACTGCTACAACACTACACGATCACCTCCACACACGTGCACGCTTACACGCTACACATCTTGGTGGAAGGGTTATTTTTGTTAAATTTTTTCCCTTATTTACTTAACTGAAAAACTCTCCACATTTTCGACAAAATATATGGAAGAGTTGTTGAGGCGGATATGCTTGGTACACATATACGTTTCAACAACTCAAACATATATGAATAGTTAGCTAGGTTAGCTAAGTTAGGTAGCGATTTTTGCATGCAACGGGCAACAGCCAAGCCGAGGTGTGCCGTGCACCCTTGAGCTGGTTGCCAATATAAAATCGGCTGAGTGCCTTAAACGCTCGCCTTAGTAGTCCGGTGAAACTGTTAAGACCTTGCTAGGTCAATAGCGTAGTCAGTTCGAGAAAAAAAAAAGGCCCTGTGAAAAAACAATTACAAGCCTTACAGAATTCTTCGGCTCAAAGTTCTCAGAAACATTATTATAACATAAAGTAAAGCTTGGTATAATACAGAGTTTTATAAAGCTATACTAATATTGTAAAGAGGTAAAGTTTGTGAGTTCGTGACGTTGTAGAGGGTAAGCTCAAGAACTACGGGTTTTATTTGAAAAATTAGTTCAGTATTATATAGCTTATTTATCGAGGAAGGTTATAAACTATATATAATCACGCTAAGACAAATAGAAACGGAGCACTAATGAAGAATGTTTCAAAATCGGGGTTTTTTTCCTGTTGAAAGCTTCCGGTGCATGTTAGCGTTAGTCCGAAGTATCTATTACACGCGGAAGAAGTCGCGGGCAGAGGCTAGTAAAATTATATATTTTCTCAAATAACTCATAAAAAGTAAAATATATTTGGATAGTCACTAATCTTTATCGAGCGGGAAACTTAGTTGTGGACTTCTCAGAGCGATGACGTCAATTATCCCGCAGAATTATTTCAAGTATTTAAAGTTTTTCCGGATCAAGATTAGTAAGTACTTGTATAAATCTAGTTAGAATTTGGAAAGTTTCTCTTCAGACTTTTTTGTTATTTTTTTCCTCTCAGTCAAGACTCTCGAGAAATTGTTTAACGTTTTTATTAATTACATGAATTTAAAGTATTTGTACGTAACTAGGGGGCCTACCCAACTTGCTTATCGACAATCACTAACGCAAATAGAAAACGTTTTTCCGTTTTAAAATCACGTGATATAGCGTTCAGATATGTCATCTCCATACATTTTTCCGTTTTCTATTTGCGTTAGTATATGTCATCTCCATATATTTTTCCGTTTTCTATTTGCGTTAGTGATTGTCGATAAGCAAATTTGGTAGGCCCCCTGGTTTTGTGTATGCCGTGATGCATAAATGTAGTTAGATATATTTATGTTTTCTTTGAGAACGGTACTATCTTTGTGAATTGAAGCTCCCCTATGCCCTTTTCTATATTTCTGATGACGTATGTGCAAAATTACATGAAGTTCGGATGAGTAGATATTAGGCGTGAAATGATAACAAATAAATGAAATCATCTCGCATTTATAATATTAATTTAGGACGTTTGTTTTCAGTTTTTATGCTTAAAAGTACACCAATTTTTTTTTTTTCGAAATGACTACGCTATTTACCCAGCAAGGTCTTAACAGGTTCACCGGACTACTAAGGTGACCGCTTAAGGCACTCAGCCGATTTTATTTTGGCAATCAGCTCAAGGGTGCACGGCACACCTCGGCTTGGCTGTTGCTTGTTGCATGCAAAATCGCGACTTATCTTAGCTTACCTACCTAACTATTCATATATGTATGAGTTGTTGAAACGTATATGTGTACCAAGCATACACGCCTCAAGCCTCAACAACTCCTCCATATATTTATTACCGGAAAATTAAGAGTTTTTCAGTTCGATAAGGGCAAAAAAGTAAACCCTTCCACTTTGCACGTGTGTGGGGTGATCGTGTAGTGTTGTAGCAGTGATGTATATTGGTGTGTCACCGTATCGCGCAAGCAACGAACTCAAGGGCTACCTACCGAGGGATCGAACGTAGGCTTGAGCCGCTGCCATGGGAGGCCTAATCGGGTCCAAATAGAATTAACGCTAACTGTGATATTAGGAACCTTGTGTTTTCTTAACCATTTGTTTCTTCTTCCTACTGTGACTGATTTAAAACCGTTTCCGCAATGCTAAGCTCTGCGTTACAGACAACTTCTATACATATAATAAAACTGTAAATCTAACGTGTCTGTACTTTTAGATTTTTGTGGAAAAAAAAATGTTGCATGTGTCTAGGAATTATTTTAGAAATGTCTGTGGGTTTGTGTGTCTGTTTGTAATAACACTCATCACTGCTAAGTTACTGCGTATATGATAAAACCTTTTTATAATTTTAATATTACTATTTTATATGCTAAATGTTACCATGAAGTGCCATATCCTAGAATACTGCGAGTGTTTAACCTATCACTTGGTATAATTTGTCAAGGTTTTTTACTATCAAGGCTGGACAAAGCCCGCCGAGACTGTTATTTAATTCTATAAATTAACAAAAAGTTTAGATAGCGCTCGGGGTGTAAGGGGTGTCGAGTAACATCTTAAGACTTGAGACACCCAAGCCAACCTCACCTGCACGTGGTGCACCCTGCTGATCAACTAACGAGGCAATGGCGATAGCGGGGTGGTAGAGTTTTACAGCCCAACTGGGTCGCAACCACCATGTACATGGCGAAATAGCCCGTCATAGTGACTTGCATCTGCGCGTCGCGTTTCGGGATCAGTCTGTGCATATCCAGTACCGGGTGACTTTCGTCATTATGGCTGGCGTGACAGCGGCGACCGGTGATGGATAATCTGTCTCTCGGTGGTTGCCGATGTTTTTGGATTGTACTATGCTTAACATCAGGAATAGTGCAGTCACTATGTCGTGCTTCGATAAAAAAAAAGCGCTAAGAGATTAGCAAATGTTGCTTAATAAAATGTTTAAATAAACTTTATAATTAAAACAACGTATCAGAGTGTAACAATATATTTATTATATAAAAAAATCATATACAAAATGAAGGTACGTGTGTTCATTCGCATACTGCTTCGTGCATCAAAATAGCGCGACGGACGTAACGAAAATGGTAGAAACTGAACACGACGACAAACGAAAAAAAGTATAGAACTGTAACAAACGATAAACAAAAGACTAAAAAAAGTGATTGTTTAAAGTTTAACATTCTTCAATCCTTTGGTAGTCCATATGAAATAATAATATGAAAACAAATACTAATAAACAACAAAGAGGACCTTAGTCAAAATTTGTTCTAAAACTTTTAAAAGTAAGGGAACGATACTTTTAAACATAAAAAATCACGTCTAGATTCAATGAACAACATTAAAGGAGGTGGTTTTCAAGGTTAATCATTACGTAACTGTTTATCGTCGGAATGCCACGCGGTCGAACAAGCTGGGACTGCGCGGCACGATGTGATTTACTACTGTCATTCTTATTAGATCAGTTGGTTTTTGCGTAAATCACCTGATGTTGAGTGTATATCAGTTTTGTTTTTCGTCAGATAATTAGGTCAAATATTAAGCACTTATTTTTTTAATCGATTTAGAACGAGAATCGACTAATGATCATCCTGTAAAAATATTGCTGGCGACTAAACAGTCGCACTGTATATATTACATGATAATAAAAATAACACTCTGGTCTCCCTTTCACACTTATTGGTCGTTGCGTAATACTTGCTTGTTCTCACGTTGTCAAAACTATAACCGACCATTGTTATTGCCATTAATAATTACGGAAAATTGATATTCATCAGCAGAATAATTATGTTGAATGTATTTTATTATCCATTGTGTAGAAATAATTAATTGGTATGTTTAAATACCAAATGTGTAGTTATCGAATTCAAGGTAAGCCTGTTAAAGGCATAAAAACATTGTATTTATTTGTAACTGCGTCTATAGTTTCCTTATTTCACTTCACGTGAAACTATGTGGCGATAATTAGTGAGGTGAAGCTTCAGCGTTGTTTTGAACCCTGCAATAATATGTTTAATGCATTTTATACAGGTACGGATTCGAGATAAATTGAAGTGTACCTTTATAATTTATTATCATCTAAATAATGTTACCAGTAGAGAAATAATCAAAAGCGTGGCTTTTTCCAACACGAAAATAACATTTGTTAAAAATGTCAACCACAGCGAACACGCAACTAACATTTGATAAAAATGTCAACCACGGCGCCATCTACCGGGTCCAGTTGTGAATCTAATCCATTTTCGGATCCATTGAAAAACGCACACAACATTTCATCAAAATCGTCCCAGCCGTTTAGGACGAGTTCAGTGGCATACACACGTACAGAAGAAATTTATATATAAAGAAGATTATTAAGATTATAAAGTTTGTGAGTTTGTGACGTTGTAGAGGGTAATCTCAAGAACTACTGGTCCGATTTGAAAAATCCTTTTAGTGTTATAAAGCTCATTTATCGAGAGAGGTTATATATCATCACGCTTAGACCAATAGGAAAGAAGCACTAATGAAGAATGTTTCTAAATCGTTTTTTTTTTTTTGTCCTTTTGAGCACTTCCGCTGTGTCCGCGTTAGGCCAAAGTAACTATTCCACGTAGACGAAATCGCGGACAGAGGTGAGTATATACAATAAAACTTTAATTGAAAATTAGATTTTTAAAATAGATACAAGTTTAATGTTCATAATAATTCCAACGTACCTTTAATGTAGCGTGCGGAAATAACGAAATTAATACTTAATACACACCTGTATAATTTGCTAACATTACTGTGATTGAAAAACCGATGTACGCGAATTCATAAAGACATTTTGAATACATTTTTAAAGCAAAGTTTAAAAAAACCAATCTGATGCTTTGTCTGTCATACTTTACATACTTTTACAACAACCGTTAGTTATCTCTTGTAAATTTGTGTATCTTTACATATACGTTTCGGCTTAAAGAAATTTATTTAATTTAATATGGTTCACTTTATCTATTCTATATCTATCTATCTATCCAATACCTTTAAATGAGCAATTATTGTATATTTTTATATTTGTATATATTCAGGATCTCGGTAACGGCTTCATCTATTTCCGTGAAACTTAGTATGTAGGTAGTTTCGGGGTCGATACATCGAATTAGCTAGATTTTATTCATAGAAAACTTTTGACTAAGATTTCAGGCAATGAAAAAATATAGCCAGAATATAAAGGTAAATTTTGTCGGCGCTGTCAAAACAAAAATGACTCAGATGGAGATAGGTTGCTTCGAAAATCCGTGTAACCCCAGTTCGAATCCCAGTGTACATATACATATATGATAATAAGAGATACCTTTTTTTAATATTTTTTGTATACGAAAAATGCTAATTTTGTGTGGCAAATCTTATTTTTTTAATTTAAAAATGTATTTTAAAGAACCGAGCTAGGCTCAGTCGCCCAGGTACTGATACTTAAACACTAAATGGTGATATTACAAAAAAGTTAAATACGTATTAAATACTTGATTTAAAAAGGTTTGGATACTTTCGTATTAAATGCACCACGCTTGCCGAATGCTGCCGAGGAAGGTGCGTTTTTCTTTTCGAACTGACTACGCTATTGACCTAGCAAGGTCGTAATAGCTTCACCGGACGTTATCCTTTTTCGCAAAACTAACCTAGCCAAAGCGAGATAATAGAGCAAGATGTCAAGCGGCTGGCGAGCGCGGTGTATTGAATACGAAAGTTTATCCTAACATTTCTAAAGCAATTATTCAATACGTATTTAACTTTTTTGTAAGACCACCGTAATAATATTTATTGAAACTAATCATTCAGTGCTACAGAACGTACAAAGTCATCCGGTGACCCGTCTGTTCGTTTGACTGCCATGACATAAAAAAACTAAAACTTATTTGATCTACAATTATGTCAGAATAACCGCCTTACACGGTCTTTAATCTTTTTTGGCGGAAGTACCTACACTTGTGCTACATAGACTATTTTTTTTCGATCTGACTATGCTAGTGACTCAGCAAGATCTTAACAGCTTCACCGGACTACTAAGGCGAGCGCTTAAGGCACTTGATATCACGTGATATAGCGTTCAAATATGTCATCTCTATACATTTTTCCGTTTTATATTTGCGTTAGTGATTGTAGATAAGCAACTTGGCTAGGCCCCCAGGGTACAATACTCACGCGTTATCGTTGTGGTCTTCAATGCCATTAAAACAATCGAATTACTAATTCTAATTTGTGATTTCATGTAACAACGAAACGTTTGTCGATACTGAACTTACCTGACCTGAACATTGAATATGTAATGATTGAATAACTTGGTCATTTTAATTACTAGCAACAGACGGAAAATACCTTCAGCTATATATAATTCTAGAATTGCTTTAAATTTTAAATATTTAGTTAATTGACAGAAACTATGTTTTTAATCTATAGGTACAACTAAAGTTCTTATTTCAGCTACTTTGCGATACATCTGAACTGATCTGGACAAGACTTTATACATTACTAGCTGACTTGCGCAATTTCGTATGTTTGAAACCGGTTACCTACCAATTCCAACCGTATTTCTAAACTTGAAAAATCTTAAAATAAATTTAGAGCCTGATTACGACTCCCACAGTCTCCAATTGTGAAACCAATCAATTCAGGGACTCACTCCGTGACATACCTAGTTGGCTTAGTGAATGCCATACGTATGTGTGAAAGAGATTTCGATGAGACAGACGTACCGCCGTCTGTCATTTACAAAAATGAATAATTTCGATTATTTTGTTTAAAATATGAATGACCATTGAATCATTTGGATAAAACTAAGCTAAAGCTATTACTGGTTTCAGCATGAATGGGTCGGCTCGTCCGGGTACTACCGCCCGACTCACATAAACACCGACGTAAAGTAATAGTGTTTGCATCGTTGTGT
Source organism: Antheraea mylitta (assembly GCA_014332785.1). Lineage (NCBI taxonomy): Eukaryota > Metazoa > Arthropoda > Insecta > Lepidoptera > Saturniidae > Antheraea > Antheraea mylitta. The sequence continues at coordinate 849,368 of JACEII010000096.1, forward strand.
TTCGTTCGGTTAGTGAGAGCGCCGGAGGCCCACCTCCCTTCCTCTCTCTCTTCTTTCCCTTCCCCTCCCCTCTCACCTACACATAGGCTAGCAACACACTTGCGATTCCACTGGTGTTCCTAGTGTCTATGGACGGTAGTCATCACAACATCAGGGGTACCAGCCGTTCGTTTGCCTCCTTGGACAGAAAAAAACATTCGAAGGATTTCCCTGGTATATATTTGAAATATAATGTCCAAAGTTACGAGGACCTCCATGAAAATACCACTTTTCCAATAAAACAAAACAATTTTCCATATCAGTTTGTAAATGATGTTTATATATGATCTTTTCTGAAGTAACAAACATTAAAAGAAATACAATTGAATTGACATCCTTATCCGCTTTGAAGTCAGTTCAAAATATAATCGTCTAGTCGTAAAAACACAAACAACTTTCACACACAAATTACCTCCCTACATTTCCGCATCATTGTAATTAATGAATAAGCGTTCGACTAAAACGAAAGAGTTTGCATCTACATAACCTCATTCGGCGACCTTCAGATCCCTCCATATATGTACAAAACGGAACTCAAACCAGGATATTCTATACGACTCCTATAAAATTCTCCAGAATTCGACATTGTTTTTCACAAAGTCTAATTTTATCGACGGCATTTTGTATTGATAAATGCTTATATTACTTGGAAACCAGTTTTTATCCAGTTTGTATTAATTAGCTGTTTTTGCCAGAGGACATTTTGTATCTGCCGTCTGGGAGACAGTCGACGTGTTCCCGGCTGTCTCTTTTTAGAGCAGGAGGGCCTGTGGGCCGACCGCCGGGATGACATGGTGCTAGCTAGCACTAGCCCGTATCGTTCTCAATACGGCGGTTGCACCCAGCACTGTGGGGTTTTAGTCCTTGCGAGTCGGACATTACCCACTCTTTCCCCGAGAGGGTGGCGTATCCGCTAGGGATTTCTCCACTTTGATAAAAAAAAGGGAAAATTTTTATGTTATTTTCCCTGACAAATACTCAATATTTTAATAGCTCAAAACTGGATAATTATGCAAGAATACGAAGTAGGTAAGGAAAGTAAAAAAAGAAGATATATAGTTGATTTGTGAAACATTCATTTGGCAAATATAATATTTTCTACTATATAAAATGGAAATAAACTGAATTTGTAGTGAATGACGGCATCATCTGTGAGGTGTAGGGTGTGGGGAGATTCAATGAACACATGACTGTACCGGATAATTCTCTGATTTATTCTGTGCCATACATGTTTCCCGCTACATATGGCTGGTAAAATATTTTTTTTGCTCTGTGTTATTATTTAATGAATATCTAATGATAGGTTTCGAGAAACGAGCCTAGTCCTTCCTTTCTCAAGGGCCGGCAACGCATGTGACTCTTCTAGTGTTACGGGTGTTCATGGGCGGCGGTGATTACTTATCAACAGGTGACCCGCATATTCGTTTACCATTAATGTCATAAAAAATAGGGTAATTTGTGCAATGGAATGATAATGATACAACAAAATATAAATCACACTATATTTTATTATAGTATTACTAACTATGATATTTGATATTATTAACTCTATTATTCTAATAATGTAAAAAATGGTTTTATTTTTATACTACATAATAATTAGATTGAACAATATTAGTTGTATTGACTTTTTTTTTTATTTCATTGGAGGCATAGGAACAGGTGGGTCACCCGATGTTAAGTAATCACTGTCCATAGATACTAGTAACACGTGGGGAAGTCGCAAGTGCGTTGCCAGCCAGTGTTTGGAGGGGAGGGGAAGTAGGTCTCCGGCGCTCTCACTGACCAAACAACACGCAACAATTCAAGCACTGTTACGTCACGTCGGTTTTCTGTGAGAGGGTGGTACTACCCGGGCAATCCGACTTATTCATGCTGAAACCAGTAATAAGCTTCAGCGTGGCTCTACCACCTACAAAATTTAGGTAGGTATGCGGCTTATAGGATAAAAGAAATTACCTGCACCAAAGAAAGTGAAAAGTCCGCTCACGCAAGCCAAGTTGGCGAGTCTGTGCTGTTCATCTTTTATTTTAGGCGCTGTAACCAAATAAATAGAAACAACATTAAATAAATACCATTTTTTTATATCGTAGGAGCAAACGAACAGATGGGTCACCTGATGTTAAGTGATCACCACCGTCCATAGACACTTGCAACACCAGGGGAGTCGCAAGTGCGTTGCCAGCCTGTGTTGGGGGGCAGGGGGGTGGGAGAGGAGAGGGAAGAAAGAAGGGGACGGGGAGGGTAGGTGGGTTTGCGGCGGTCTCACTGACCGAACGAAACGCAACAATGCAAACACTGTTACTTCACGTCGGTTTTCTGTGAGAGGGTGGTACTACCCCGGTCGAGCTGACCCATTCATGCTGAAACCAGTAATAGCTTCAGCTTGACTATACCACCTACTAATTTATAAGGTCTAGAAAGGTGTCTGGGGTCAATGATGTTATAACTAAAGAGCTGTAAATACGTTACCTATATGATATTTTGACAAAACAAATGGCACGATAACGCACACATACGTAAATTAATACTGTAACGCCATACTATCCTAGATAAAATTTGGAAGTAAGATGACATTCTTAATATTTTGTCATGAACGCAGTACTTTAACAGTGATGCGTCTTCGACCAAACACACAGACAGACATTTCTAAAAATGATTGGAATGTATTTCATTAGTTATTGCAATACAAATGCAATTTTTTTTTTTCACAAAAATCTAATAATTCAGATAAATTAGATTTATATTCTTATTATATGTGTATATATAGAAGACAAAAAATGAAAAGTATAAATACACCAAAATTTAAATGTCTGAACAATATTTTGGAAGCTATGACATCACGTTCTATGATTGATCTTCATTTTCACGTGATAACAATATATATTAATTTAGTAAGTGGGGTGTAAGGGGTGTCAAATAACGTCATAAGACTTGAGACACCCAAGCCAACCTCACCTGCACGTGGTGCACCCTGCTGAATAACGAACAAGGCAATGACGATAGCGGGGTGGCAGGGTTTTACAGCCCGACTGGGTCGCAACCATCATGTATACGGCGAAAAAGCTCGTAATAGTGATTCTCTTCTGCGGGTCGCGTTTCGGGATCAGCCTGTGCATATCCAGCTTTTTGCAGGCCGGCATGATAGTGGCGACCGGCGATGGATAGTGTGTCAATCAGTGGTCGCTATTATTTTTGGATTGCACTGTGCTTACCATCAGGCATAGTGCAGTCATTTTGCCGTGCTACAATAAAAAAAAATAGTAAGCTCTTACCAGCTTCACCGGATTACTAAGGCGAGCTTAGGGCACTCAGCCGATTTATTTGACAACTAGGTCAAGGGTGCACGGCACAACTTGGCTTAGGCTGCTGCCTGATACGTGCAATTCGCGACCTATCGGAGCTGATCTAAGCTAACTTTTCATACATATATGAGTTGTTGGAACATTTATGTGTACCAAGCGTACATACCTCAATAACTATTATTAATATCTCGTATCGGATAATTTTCTGAACTATTCCAGTTCGATAAGAAACAAAACCCTTTCACTTTCATGTGTAAGCGTGTATGCGTGCACGTGTGTGGAGGTGATATATGTAATGTTATCGCAGTGATTTAAGATTTTGTGTCACTGTATCGCGCGAGCAGCGCACTCAGAGACTCCACGCCGAGGGAACGGACCTAGCCGCTGCCTAGAGAACCAAATCTGGTCAATAACTTAAATATTAATAATTGAAAAGAAATTTTGAACATGCGAATAGCAGTATATGTTATTCCTTTTTGGTCTAGTTTCTACCTACGACTTTATCCGCTTGGTATAGTTGTTTTGGTTAACGCTAATTGTAATTCATAACTTTGTTTACCTAGAAGGTGAAAATACATTTAGATAATACGTACGTTATCTCCAATTTTAAAACATACTTCATTGGTGCTCCGCTCCAATTGGTCTTACCATAATATATAACCTGTAGCCTTTCTCGATAAATGTTAATCTAACACTGAAATAATTTTTCAAATCGGACTAGTAGTTCCTGAGATAAGTGCGTTCAAGTACAGAAACTCGTACGGTGTTGTTACAAAAAAGTTAAATAAGTATTTAACACTTGTTTTAAAAGGTTTCGCACTAAATGCATCGCGTTCGCTTGAGGCAAGTTCGCGTTATCCTTTTTTTGCAAGTCTAACCTAAACTAACCTAACCAAAGAAAGACAAAAGGGCAAGATGGCGGACATTCAGCGAACGCGGTGCATTTAAAACATAACCTTTTTAAAGCAAGTATTCAATACGTATTTAAATTTTTTGTAATAACTCCGTTCAGCTTTATGATATTAGTATAGAAAAACTACAGAAATATGTAATTATTTTCGTTTAATGTTTTTAATTATATTATTGGTATAATCAATATTACTTGTTGGCAATGGAATTGTGTTTACCTACAAACTTCATATATAAACTTTTCATTCATTGAATATGTAAATGATTTTTTTTTATATCATAGGAAGCAAACGAACAGATGGGTCACCTGATGTTAGGTGATCACCACCGTCCATAGACACTTGCAACAACCAGGGGAGTCACAAGTGCGTTGCCAGCCTGTGTTTGGGAGGAGGGCGGGGGGGGGGGGACAGGAAGGGAAGGAGGAAGGGGAAGGTACGTGGGTCTCCGGCTCCCTCACTGACCGAACGAAACGCAACAATGCAAGCACTGCTACTTCACGTCGGTTTTCTGTGAGAGGGTGGTGCTTCCCCGGACGAGCCGACCCATTCGTGCTGAAAACAATAATAGCTTCAGCTTGGCTCTGCCACTACTTACTTACTACCACTACTTTGATTTATTAAATGTATATAATGTAACTCGAATAATTAATATTGAAATTTCTTACTGTTCGTATATTTATGAATTGTGTAAAGTATCTCTAAAGTGAATTATTAAAATGTTACTATACCTATATACTATATGCCAGGTGAAAAGTTAACAACTCGCAGTATTCTAGGATATGACACTTCATGGTAACATCTGATATATAACATAATAATATCAAAAGAAATGCTAATAAACAACCAAGAAAAGCTTAGTTCTAATACTTCCAAAAGTATGAACACAATCGTAATAAACCTAGGTATAACGACCGGTCTTCAATAGATACAGTGGCCGATCCGGCGTTTATAATTTTGATAAAAACGAACAATAAGTTCTTTTCTTCTGTTCCTGATGTTACCACGTTCATTTCCAAGTAAAAGTGAAATTACTTGATGGTCATTGACACTGTGCCTTAATATATACTCGTAGAGGATTGTGTGTATTTTTTGTATTTTACTAGATACTTAGGTAAAAAATAAAGCACCTATTTTTATTGATTTAGAACGAGAATCGAGTGTAGACTATCCTCTATAATTATTGCTACTGTCTGAACATTCAGCTTGTATATAGGTACGAGATTTTATATTACAGCTTTTATTACTATTTTCAGTGAGATGGAATTTAGTAATACATTTGAAGAGACTCCCAAGCGACACACACAAATGAGGTACAATGAATTTCGTAGAAAAATACGAGTTACTTAGTGTATACGTCTAACGCTTATTTAGCTATTATGTTTTTGTCTAAATCCCACTTTATTATCCGGGGAAATGCTTTAGTTATAAAGCACCAAAAATGTTAGAAAGTAAAATTGCATTAAATAAAAGGCTTTCCAGAGATATATTGTTCAACATATATAATTTTTTTTTATGTCATAAGAGGCAAACGAGCGCGTGGGTTTGATGTTAAGTGATCTTCACCGTCCATAGACACTAACGACACCAGGGGAGTCGCAAGTGCGTTGGCAGCCTGTATTTGGGGGAAGGGGCAGAGGGGAAAGGGGATGGGAATGGAGGTGGGTCTCCGGCGCTCTCACTGACCGACAGAAATGTAACAATGCAAGCACTGTTACTTCACGTCTGTGTTTCTGTGGGCCGGGTGGTACTACCCCGGGCGAGTTGAGCCATTCATGCCCATTCATGCTGAAACCATAGCTCCAGCGTGACTCTACCTCCTTCAAAAAAACTAAGTCGTCACGAGACTCCTGGTAGATGTAAAACATCAAATTTGTTTTGTATAAGTTATATGTTTAAAATAATAGCCTACGACAGGAATCAGTTATGGCATAATAAAAATATAAAGCACTAACTGTTACCCGCGACTTCGCACGCGTTTTTTTAATACATTAAATAAATTTAAAATCGTGATCACACATCTAGTGTAAATTACAATAAAACTTGTTTCAAAAATATTTGTAAGTATCACACGCACATCATCTACTGTAACAGGTGACGTGTATATTATATATGTGAATACTACTAGTGAATCGAATGGGATGAGATTATCATCAGCCATATAACTGGAACTTAAAACTATATATCACCCTCAGTGCTCACACTATATAAGAAAGTAATGAAAATATTAAACTTAACATTATCGAATAATATGTGTTAAGTTTTTTAATTTATGTAGATATTTATATGTCCATAGTGTCGATATAAATTATACCTTGCTATAGCAATCTAAATTTAATTAAATTTAAATCTAATTTATAATTAAATGATTTTCAATTATATTTATTCTTGGAGTCCAGTACAGCGCACGTCACACGTGCATGTTTACAGTGAATAACATATTTTTGATTATTTGCACACGAACGAATGCAAGGATAACAGTTTATCACTACATAGTGTAAAATAAAGTCCTGTTCCATGTCTGTCTATATGTCCGTTCGCAATAAGATCAAAAACTACTGAACGCATCTTCATGTCGTTTTCACCAATATATAAAATGATTCGTGGGCAAGGTTTAGGTATAATTTGTCTTATTATCAGGGCGGGAAACGTCTTCTAAACCCGCTAGCTTAAAATAAAACAGCTAATTAGTTACTTATTTGCCCGTAAAATTCCCGTTCAAATATTACTTGTAGTCCGGTGAAGCTGTTAAGCGAAGTCATTTCTAAGAAAAAAAAAAACGTTCAAATAGGTCCAGTCGTTTCGTAAGTTACCCGAAACAAATAAAAAAACAGACATATCGACAAAGGTAAAAAAAAATTATTGATATTTGTAGCATCATCATGTATTCACCAAAAAATATTAATTTTAATGTAAATTACACTCACTTTACTTTTATAATACGTAATATATCACAAATAAAAAATTGGGAACAAAACTAACGTAGAATAAAGTTTCTGAAGAGTTTTTGCCAGGATTTCAGTCTGTCATGTAGTGGATTTTATATTTTATTCATAATATTGTGTTATTTGATTCTATATCGTGTAGAAATTGGTTGCGTTTTATATAATATCGTTCGTTTATTTAGGCATAAGTGAAATGAATGAAAAATAAAACCACGGAGCATGAATTCTGTGGTCTTCAAAATTAAGAAGATAAAAATTTACGAAATATTATAAAGTATTTGGCTCTTATACCTTTATATTATCTTGGACATAGAAGAAAACTACCTATATTGATAACTTCAGAATTGGCAGTATGGATTAATTCCTTCGACTATCTTATTGAACGAATATTATTACTACTAAACTTCTTGAACAGCAACACAAAATAAACTTTAGATATGTTTCCGATATAAATGTACCACGTATAATTAAAAATTTAAAACAAAAGTAACGTAGAATAAACTTTTTGAATAGGAACACAAAATAAACCATGAAAATATTTACGATAGAATGTTATCGCGTTACTATGGCAACGCATATAATACTGACTGACATTAATATGCAGCGGAAGCTTCCAAAATAGCCCGATTTTAATACATTCTTCATTAGTGCTCAGCTCCTATTGGTTTTAACGTGATGATATGTAGCCTATAGCTATCCTCGATAAATAAGCTATCTAACACTAAAATAAACTTTCAAATCGGTCCGGTAGTTCTTGAGATTAGCGCGTTCAACCAAACAAACAAACAAACTCTTCAGCTTTATAATATTAGTATAGATTATAAATATACTCCATAATATAATAACTGTTTATATATTTTATTACATAAATATTCATTTTTATTAAATTCAAAAATTCGACTAGGTATTGGCTCGGTTTGTTTAGCGACATTTATCAAAGGGCGCTAGGTCGTCGGCGCGTGCCGTGTAACACTAGTAGAACAAGTGGCCTACAAAATAGGATTGCAAATGTTTAAGAGTATTTCATTAATAGACCAATGTTTTTGTTTTGCGTCGCTACGCCAACAATCAGGCTTCCCTCCGCCTATAGACGTTTGACATCAAAAATATATACATTTAAATACATAATATTAAAATACCATTAGACGTGATATATTAATGCGTTAAAATAGTTATATATGCAATTTCTTGTTTTCAAATACAAAAAAAAAATCGCTTTTCGTGTTTGGCTGTGAGTTCCCTTAATTCTTCAAAACTAGGCAACGGATACTGATACGGTTTCTAGTATCATAGACAGTATTTCTACCAGAAGTTTATATTATATTACATGCATAATATCGATATTTAGTAAAGTTAGTTTTTTTTTTTATAAAGTAGAGAAAAGTGGACGTATTCCAATGAAAGCGCAATAAGTAGTTGTCAGGCGCTTGCCACTTAACGCTTATTTTAACTTTGTACGATACAGAAAAGTAATGTAGTACAGAATTGTACATATAACAAATACCTAAAAAAGTGGTTTGTATATGTGGTTATATATCTCTTAAAGATTATTATTATTTCTACATTTTATCATTCTATAACATAAAACAAAATCTCCTATCATGTCGGTCTGTTCGTGATGAACTCAAAAACTAGTGACCGGAATTTCATGTGGTCTTCACCAGCAGATAACGTGATTTATGAAGATTTTGGTACATAATTTGTAAACGTTTTCTTTTATAATCAGGACGGGACAACGTCTACCGGGGAGTTTTTGGCGGGATTTTAGTCTGTCATGTAGTGGATTTTATATTTCATTCATAATCTTGTGTTATTTGACTCTATATTTTTTTAAATTTAGTGGTGTTTTACGTAATATAGTTAGTTTATTGTGCATAAGTGAAGTGAATGGAAAATAATATCACGGAGCATGAAATTCTAAGATGCCACAAAAACTCCCTGGAAGGTTCTAACAAGGGATCCACCATCTTGTTAGAATATTGATTCACACGAGGCATATTTTAATGATCGCACGACGCTTGTAATATTATTGACTACGTGACAGTGGCAATAATAATCGAAAAGACTGATTGCAAAAAATAAAGTAAAAAATAAAACGTCTACCGGACCCGCTAGTTAAAAAATAATTCTTTGTTTGCGACACTGTTGACAAACATATGTTAACCCTTATCCAGTTAAATATAGTCATAGTTGTGTTGTGTATTATGTATTATATTGCGTATGTGTATTTCATGCAAATCAACATTGCCTTTTACGACATATTATAGCAAAGAACATCTTAGACGAAGTTGCAGATTTTAAATTACATTAAAAAAAAAGAACGCATTATTGCCGGCGTTACTTTGCACGTCCTCCTGGAACTGATTAGTTATTACCACGTCTCACTCTAACAAAAAACTGCAAAGTAACGTCCGCTATAATGTTTAATGATGGGTTTCTGCAAAGTAACACCTTCATTTATAAAAAAAACTAGAGGGCCTGACGGACGGCATCCCGGCCTGATAAAAAATACTTAATAAATCATATACCTAAACCTTCCTCATCAATCACTTTGTCTAATGGTGAAAACCGCATAAAAATCCATGCAGTAGTTTTTGAGTTTTCGACTTAGTTTTGTAATATGGACTAAAGTTATCTATGAGAAGATCCCTAAGTAACTTCTACTATTTTGATGAACTTTATCTGATAATGATTAACTTTATATGATGGATATCAAAGTGCCAAAACTGGAAGTGAATTCCTTAGACACCTACGACGCCACATTAGTACGATGTAAGCCGCCTCGTACGGCTTGCTGATATTTATCATTACATTTGGAAATATTTGTACCAAATTAACTAATGAATATATATATGGTTTATACAATGAATGACATACATTTGAAGCTAAAATATAAGAAAATTATTAATTAAAGGTAATACCATCTTTGAAACGAATACATGCTCGACCGATCTTGGTAATGGCGAGAGAAACAATACCCATCCATACTATTAAAGCGACAAGCAGATAAACCTGAAATATAGAAATAAATCCTGATGATACAGCATTTCCAGATACTTCTAGTACAGAAGAATGCTGTTAAGACATTTGATACTTTAATATTTTTTAATACTTTGGTATTTTAATAATATATTGCATTTGTACAAGTTGAAATCAATTAGAAATATTTATGTTGAGTTTTAAGATTTAACCACAATCACTTGTGATGTTAAATAATTCTTGGGCACAACTATTAATCTAAGCATATGACATAAGCAGACTGACAAGAAAAACTTTTAATTTTATATGGGAGATCCCACATCGGACACGCAATGCTTCGAGGGAAAGATGGATAGTGTCAGACACCTACTGATTAAAACCCTACAGTGAACCGTCTGTCCCGTGCTATTGGGATGCCACGGGAATGCGCAAATATGCTCCGCAACACCCCAGAGGCAAGGCACAGTGTGAACACCAGGCCACTTGCTGATCGTGACAGCAAGTTCTAAATGCCTCCCACTGAACCATTGTAATGGAAGATAAGGTCCTTCGCCCTTTCCCACCTTAGTCTGACCTGACAATAGAGGAGACGCTTCCTCCAACCGCCACATGCCAGTGTTCTGTAATGAAATTGTCATCTCACCCACTGTAAGTTCACGTGGTTTTCTCTCACAGTATTTTTAAGAGGGGGTTTTAACTCCACACTATCAAGCAAAACTGCATGTTAATGCTAAAAAACGTTAAAGATAAAATGCTAGTAAGTATATTACAATAAATAAGTAAAATCTGATCAGTGTGATTTTTATTTATATTTGAAACCGCTTTAAATTGGAATTAAGATGGTATAAATGAAGATTTGATACAGTATAAAAATTAATTCCCTTAAACATACTGGAAGAATATTTACCAGCATAGCTCGGCAGTTCTCAGTTAGAGCCACTATGATCAAAAGAACACCAGCACCAGTTACTCCGCTGAGCACAGCTCCTGTTCCCACACTCATAACTGGAATAGTATAAAGATTATCTTTTATTACAACTGTAAACAGAATCAATATTGTAAAATTGTAAAAGCCGATGCAAATCATGTTTTAATAACAGAAATGATTGAGCAAGTTTTCTTGAAATTTAGGAGTGTTATTGGCCATATCTCTCAACATGTTCTCAACAAGTATTATATATGTAAGAGTATATAGGTAATGTTGCTTATCACATATTATCACTTTATCAAACGATAGCTTATTAAAATGCTTTTTATCGTCAATACTTACCGGCCTCTAGCCTATTAATCGGCTTTTTATCGCCAACACTTACCGACGATTAGTTTATTAATCAGCTTTTTATCCCCAACACTTACCGGCCGATAGCCTATTAGTCGGCTTTTTGCCGCCAACTCTTAGCGGCCGATAGCCTATTAATCGGCTTTTTATCGTTAACACTTACCTGCTGATAGCCTATTAGACGGCTTTTTGTCGCCAACACTTACCGACCGTTAGACGATTAATCGGCTTTTTATCTCCAATACTTACCGCCCTCTAGCCTATTAATCGGCTTTTTATCGACAACAATTACCAACGGCTAGCTTATTTATTAATCGGCTTTTTGTTGAGGCTACTTAAAATAGCCTATTAATAGGTAGCTATGTTACTATCATATTGTATTACCCTATGCTATACCCTACAATAATGAAAAAATGGACAATACTATCTGTGCATATGAAACGCATAGATACGACCGTGCGATGTTCTAGATTAGGCCCGAAAAACAGCCGGTGCCAGGAAACACCTGCAGCTAAGCGGTCAGATGGATGTGCGAATGCTGTTAAATTGCTATGGGTTGGTAAATTGTCAACATAAAAGTATATGGAAATATTTACTGTATATTTATGTAGGTGGTATAGCCACGCTAAAGCTATTATTGGTTTAAGCATGAATGGGTCGACTCATCCGGGGTAGTACCACCGGTCTCACAGAAAACTGACGTGAAATAGCACTGCTTGTATTGTTATGTTTGGTTCGGTTAGTGAGATCGCCGAAGGCTCACCTCCCTTCTCCTTTCCTCCTTTCCCTTTTCTTCCCCTCTCTCCAACCCTCATATACAGTCTGGCAACACACTTGCGACTCCCGTGGTGTTGCTAGTGTCTATGGACGACGGTGATGGCTTAACATCAAGTGACCCACCTGTTCGGTTGCCTTCTATGTGATATAAAAAAACGCCCTTTGTATTCAACTTGGAAACTAATCTAGCAATTATTTACTTCACAGATATAGGTAAACAAGAATCTATGTTGTCTAATACTGAATAAAGGGAAAAAGAAGTGAATCATATCAAGTTGTGATGATCCCTCTCCCCCTTTATATTGGCAATTTTAAATAATCTCTGTGCAAAACCAACAAAATTAAACTTAAAAAAAACGTACATTGACTTGTTGGTGTTTGGTGCATCTCATCGTATTGCTCCCCATGGCTTAATATGAGAGTGAGGAAAATAGACCCGACAAGAACTTGACAGAACGCGATCAAAAGTACCCCAGGGAATAAGTTGCAAACTCCGCAGCAGCTTTCAAAGTGACATCCCGGTTTGTGGACAGCAAAATGTAACGGGACGTTGGTAGTTCTACTGGAACTTCTTGATTTCTTTTCATTGGGTTTGGAAAATTCATCCGTTGAACTTTTTGTCATTTTGAATGCTAAAATAATTCCCAATGACAATCAATGACGTGATATGAAAGACTTAAAACATATATATGTCATTTATAAGGAGTATTTATAAATAATTAATATTTAATTTTATTATATTTAATTAGTCACCAACGGTTCCACCTCCCCTATAAATATCTATATATAAAATTAAATCGCCGGATATATGTAATCGCATTATTTAGAACAGCTGGTTACCTATATGATCAATTCTTTCTATGTTATATTTATTAGTACTCACTTTTTTTATCGAACTGACTACGCTAAGGATCTAGCAAGGTCTTAACAGCTTCACCGGACTACTAAGGCGAGCATTTAGGGCACTCAGGGGTACTCACACTTCTCGTTGATGCTCAGTTTTTGTCAGGCGGTCATTTTCAGTCCCCGACATCCCGCGCCGCACCACTCTATACTATTGCGTATTACTTTACGCTCGCTTACCGTACTTTTTTTACCTAAAATTTATATGGTAACTGGTTTTCTAGAAATAATTATAGCGTAAAACATTTATAGACTATTTAAGAACATATCCTATAAATAAATAAGATATAAAATGTGAATAAGAAATTTTCAAATTTGACGGGCGTATTCAGAGACGTATGCGTTCAAACAAACACTTGATTTTTATGATATTATAAGTATCAGTATAGAAATACTATAACAAAAAATTAAACCGCCGAAAAAACTGAAAAGCAAAAAATAATA
>JACEII010000096.1:867946-941852 GCA_014332785.1 Antheraea mylitta
ATCAATATTGAAGTCGGTTAATACTTTTGTTTGAAAATTTACTTTATTTTTCCATTTTTAGTGTACATAATTTTTTTTTTCTAAAACATGCGGGTCACCTGATGGTAAGTGATCACCGTCGCCCATGGATACCTGCAACATGAGAGGAATCACAGATGCGTTGCCGGCCCTTAAGAAAGGAGTAGGCTTGTTTCTTGAAAGTTGTGTTACTTTGTCACGGATCCCATAATCAGAACCTAACCAAACTCTCATCAAACTACCCTTGAAGAACATCCTTTACAATAAAAAAGGAATCATCGAAATCGGTTGGCATGATATTGAGTTATTCGTCTATTTGTCGTATACACACCAAATGCAAATTTAACACTTATACAGTTTTGCACTGGATGCCGTTGACAGAACTGGACCAAAAAAAAATGGGACCACACGGGAAGCACTAGCTTTCAAATAAAAAAAGAATCATCAAAATCGGTTTAGCCAGTCCAAAGTTATGAGGTAACAAACATAATAAAAAAAAAAAAAAAAAAAAAAACATACAGACGAATTGATAACCTCCTCCTTTTTTTGAAGTCGGTTAATTATAAAATTACATCAATTAGATAGGAAGCTATTATTGAGAAATTCAAAATTTTTTTATGTATTTTTTTTATAAGGCTTACGAACAGGCGGGTCCTCTGATATTAAGCGATCACCGCCGTCCATAGACATTAGCAAAACTAGGGGATTTGCAAGTGCGTTGCCAGCCTGTATTTGGGGGAGGGAGAGGGGAGTGATGGGATGGGGAGGAGGGAAGGGAGAGGGGGGTGATGATTCTCCGGCACTCTCACTGACCGAAAGAAGAGCAACAATGCAAGCACTGTTAATTCACGTCAGTTTCTTTGTGTAGGTGGTACTACCCCGGTCGGGCCGACCCATTCGTGCTGAAAACAATAATAGCTTCAGTGTAGCTCTATCACCTAAAAAAATATGATCCCACATGAAAATTTAATATATATCTACCGTAAGATATAGTGTCGTACTGCTTTAAAAAAAGTACAAAAGGTGAAGTTTTGGATACGACAGATGGTACTACTGTGTTTAAAGTAATAATGGGGTGTAAGGGGTGTCGAATAACATCTTAAGACTTGAGACACCCAAGCCAACCTCACCTGCACGTGGTGCACCCTGCTGATTAACGAACGAGGCAATGGCGAGAGCGGGGTGGTAGGGTTTTACAGCCCGACTGGGTCGCAACCACCATGTACATGGCGAAAAAGGCCGTCATAGTGACTCGCTTTTGCGCGTCGCGTTTCGGGATCAGCCTGTGCATATCCAGTACCGGGCGACTTTCGTCATTATGGCCGGCATGACAGCGGCGACCGGCGATGGATAATCTCTCTCGGTGGTTGCCGATGTTTTTAGATTGTACTATGCTTAATATCAGGTTTCGTGCCGTCACTTTGTCGTGCTTCTATATAAAAAAAACTACTGAAAACCTCAGAACTTATGAGAAAGAGAAGGGCAGCATAATACATTCTCTATTTATTTATTTTCATGCAGATATAATTATTTTAGGGCTTTTTTTTTAACTATTGGTGGTAAACGAACATGCGGGTCACCTGATGGTAGGTGATCACCGCCGTCCATAGACACCTGCGACATGAGAAAAATCACAGAAGGAGTAGACTCGTTTCTTGAAAGATGCTAAACTGTAATAGTCCGAGAACACTGCCGCTGGGAGTTCGTCCCAGAGAACTGACGTACGTGGGAAAAACGACCGTGAGAACCACACAGTAGGGGACAATGAAATATCATTGATTTTAGGGACACTACGCATTTTCTGAAATCGACGTCAACAAGCTCCAGCACATGTGGATGATAGAACAAGAGTACGGCAGGATCAAATGGATAAACGAGGTTTTCTCCGAAGCGGGAACTATTATTTGCTGGGAATATGAGACAGTCGTCAAACCTGCAACCAAAAATTAATAAATATTAATCGTTTTACTCTGAAAACATACGTAGAATATTGTAGATCATCTACTAAAAACAAGGAATAGTTACGGATATAAAACTTTTTTCGCAGTACGTAATCATAATTTCATTTCTGTAACGTCAACATATTTTCCACCAACTTCAAAAACAAATTTCGCAACGGTTCGCAAATGGGCTGTGTTTTTTTTTTGTTATCTCAGAACTTCTTTATTTATAATGCCACTAGCTGCTACGGCCACGCGTTGCTGTGGTTCAGTCATTACACGTTGAATTGAAAACCTCACAGAAAACCGACGTGTAGTAACAATGCTTGCATTATTGCGTTTCGTTCAGTTAATGAGAGCGCCCGAGGCCCACCTCTCCTCTCATCGCACCCCCAAACACAGGCTGGCAACACACTCGCGACTCCACTGGAGTTGCAAGTGTCTATGGTCGGCGGTGATCACTTAACATCAGATGACCCGCATGTTCTTTTGCCTCCTATAACATAAAAAAATGAATAAAACACGTGCACCATGAAAGATTGAATTGAAAAAAAAAAAAAAACAAAATTAAAACGTGGCGCCGTCTAAGAGATCTCTATAACAGTCGGTTCCATATTTTGCTGTCAACAAACTACTGTAAAGCGCCATCTGTTTGAGACTGATGAAACTTACAATCAATAACATTGAAAATCATTTAAATGGTAATTAAAAAATATTAGGGCCATTAATCGAAATATAAATTATGGTATCTCTCAAGTTAGACCAAACTATACGTAGATGCCAACTTTAATAAAAATCGGTTGAGTTAACTACTCAACCAATGAACTGGAGTTCATCGCGGACAAACATCATGACACTGGATTTGTTTGTAGTCCGGTGTAGCTGTTAAGACCTTGCTAGGTCAATAATGTAGTAAGTTCAAGGAAAAAATGATTATTTAGATTTGGAAAACTATTTTTTCTTGGAAATGGATTCTTTCAAGGGGGTTCCATTATAATTTCATTAGCACTGGATCATAGATTACGGAGCAACACCAGAAAACTCTTTGAAATTGAATAGGAAATGTGATTGAGACACTGGCAGGCTTATGAAACTCCGAGATTACGTGGGTATACAGGCATTATGATATTACTTCGTAGTTTGACACTAACTGCCATGTGAGCTTAAAATCGCGCAATATCTTTACTTTATCGTAATCTGAAATATCGGAAACGGTATTTGACTAGTACGTAGTGGTTGTAGTGGTAGAGTCACGCTGAAGCTATTACTGGTTCCAGCATAAATAGGTCGGCTCGTCCGGGGTACTGTGCGTTTCGTTTGCTCAGTGAGAGCTCCAGAGGCCCATTTCCCTCTCTCCCCTCTCCTTTTCCTCTCTCCCATCTCTCCCCTCCCTTCACCATTCCCCCCAAACACAGGCTGGCAAAGCACTTGCGACTCCGTAGTTGTTGCTAGTATCTCGATGACGGTGATCACTCACCATCAGGTGACTCTCCTGTTCGCTTGTCTCCTATGATATAAAAAAAACGTTTCCTCCTTCTGAAAACATCTCGTCTTTCCGAAGGCACAAGACTAGCGATTAACTACAATGAATTAATTGATCAGTGAGGAGTCGGTGCTATTTTAGTCTGTAAGCCAAGTAGCTATAAAAAAAGCAAGTAATTAGTGTGTCTCAATTTAGACTGGACGTTGGATATAGTTTTGTGTATACGGAACTTTATTTTACCGAGAACTCACTCTCAGTCCATGTGGTTTTAACAACTGTATGGTTCTATGCACTAGCTGATATTAACTACTTTAATTGTACTGAGCGAGCTTCACTGGAAATTTTATACAGTTTTGCGGTTAGAGTTAAGACCCTAAACCTAAAAGAGAATTATTACCCATCAGCTGTAACAAAAATACACATTTTATGTAGATATTTAATGTTAGACTTTCTTCGTTTTTTTATGATAGGAGAAACAGGTGAGTCACCTGATGTTCAGTGATCACCACCGTCCATAGACACTTGCAACACTAGAGGAGTCGTAAGTGCGTTGTCAGCCTGTGTTGGGGTGGGGTGGGGGAGAAAGGAAAGAGGAGAGGGGGAAGGTGAGGAGATGTGGGCCTCCGGCGCTCTCATTAACCGAACGAAACTCAAAAATGCAAGCAGTGTTACTTCATGTGGGTGTTTCTGTGGGTCTGGTGTCAGTCGGTCGGAGTACTACCCCGGGCTAGCCGACCCATTAATGCTGAAACCATTTATAGCTTCAGCGTGGCTGTACCACCTACCTACTTGATAGTTTAGCCGCTATGTTGTGGCTTCATCATGATAAGGTTCCTCGTATGATTTAAAACGATCGACCTTATTTCCGAATTGGTTATTTGTTAAAGCAATGGCTTATAACCAAATTATAATAATTGGTTAAAGCCATTGATTATAACCATTCGGAAATGATTTTGAAAGGGTGACACAACGAAAGAGGAGCTAAATTACTCATTTCGTTTATTTGTTCTTTTCATCTAACTTGTTTTTTATATAATTGTGTTTTATATATGTATATTGTGTTTTATATCTTTGACATAGTTTTATTTCAAGGAATCCACGTCTTTTATTTAGATAAACTTAATTTCTATATCGATGTTATCCATTTTAAGTTATCTCTGTTATATTTTATCTTTATTACTCAGATTGTTTAGGGTAAAGTGTAATGATGTGTGGTATGTAATAGTATGTTGAAAAATCTCAATCTCAGCTGTCATTAAGAGTCAAAGAGAGAAAATAACAATTTACAGTTACTTTAATTATATTAATACTTTATATAGTTTTTATTTATAAACAAGAAAAACAATTTTGAACGAATATTGCAATAATTTATTTTATATCTTTTCAATTAAGGTAATTTTTATTGAAACAAATATACGGTATACAATATTTCGAGGTATTCTTATAATTCATAATTAAGATTTCGAGTATTCGAGGCAGTTGCTATTTGGATAATTTCGGACGAATTTCATTCGGTAATAGCAAGCACGAGTGGGTTCGCCGTTCCTGGAATGTGGTCCGTTTCTCAAATACGTTGTTACGGTGAAATGTTAGAAACAGAACAGTTTCATATCTTTTGTTTACTTCATTACAGTTTATATTAGTAGATCCATCAACTTAAATATACTATTTGTATTACTATTCTCTCGTATTATGAGCGCTCTAAGAGTCAGTATGTAGGTAGTTCAAACTTTTATATTATGGGACAAAAAGTATCTTAGATGTAATCTCGTAATATTATTTATCACTATGTCAAGTTTCGTCAAGATTGCTTCAGTACTTTCAGAGTGATGCGTGTTCATAGGGACAGACAGACAGACAGACAAAAATTTTAAAAAGATTATTTTTGGCTTCTATATTGATAACATAGTCTACCCAGATTAAAATTTTCAAAAAATATTTAATGTACAGATTTGACCTTGCTACAGTTTGATTATAGTAATGTGGATAAGCAAGCTGTACACGCGGCTCCACACACCTCTTTTTAGATTATTTTGATGAAACATTTGTAAATACAACACATAAACCATCTACTGTTACATGTATGTGTAACTCACCTGCTGTAATTCCAGCTATCTATCAATGAAACTCCCGTCAAAATCGTTTCAGCCGTTAACTAAATTACCCGGAACAACAAGACGAAAATTTGAATTTAATTTTTGTTATCAGTTTCTTGTATACTTTCGGCGTAGTCGTTATTTTGATATTACATGCATACACTTCATTTTGAATATATTTAAATACCAGTTATAAATCTATACTAATATTATAAAGAGGTAAAGTTTGTGAGTTTGTGACGTTGTGATGTTGTGACGTTGTAGGGGGTAATCTCAGGAACTACTGGTCCGATTTGAATAATTCTTTCAGTGTTATATAGCACATTCATCGTGAATGGTTATAGGTCATATATTATCACGCTAAGATCAACAGGAGCGGAGCACAGATGAAAAATGTTTCAAAATCGGGATGTTTTTTCCTTTTGAGATTTGCTGCGTGTTAGTGTTAGTGTATATGTAATAGATATTCCACGCGAACGAAGTCGCGGGCAGAGGCTAGTATCAGATATAGATACCAGATACTGTCATATTTTTACATATTTGCAAGGCTTTTAAAAACCACTGAACCAAATAATTAATTTAAAACCATAGCTGTATATTATAAACACATTTTAGTATATATAGTGTTGTATTACGTAAAACAAGGTCAAATTTATGCGGTTAGTAAAATCGATACAAAATCATCAATAAATTGTGTTGCGATGTTTCGCCTAAAGTGTTAAATATTAAACAATACTAAGTTCGATCATAATATATTAATTTCTCATATTTTATTAAGGAAAAATATGAACGATTTCAATTTTTTTTAGAATTTGTTAACAATAAAATTTCGCGAATAAGTTTTGAAACAGAAATAATAAATCTGTTTATATAGAAAAATAAATAACACAATAAAAACAATATTATAATAAAAAAAATGATAATACTCAGAAAGACTTAAAATAATCTGGCGCAAGAGAAAAAACACATCACCAGCATATCGAGATCATTAGTGATGCGAACCCATAAAATTTTCTCCTACCAAAATAACTCAATGATGCTAAATAACTTTTCATAAAAAAAAATGTTAAACCAATAATGGAAAAGTTATTAATTAAATAATATCATTGGGTAATTTGTAGGGGTGTAAAGGGTTCAAACAACACCTAGCGGACCCAAGTCAACCTCACCTGCTCGTGGTGCACCCTGCTGGACAACAGACAGGCTCTGGCGATTGCGATCCCCCTCGGGGTTTTGAAGGTCAGACGGCAGTCGCTTCTTGTAATATCACAAACCTGTCATTTCTTATGGATAAGTTATGAAAAGAATTTTGAGTGCTGTGGCTAGGGCGTCGCCGTATAACGACGCGCAGGCACATCGCCCTACACCTGCGACAAGTGGACGAGGGCTACCGTGTCAAGTACGGGCACGGCTAAAGACGCAAGTACTCAAAAAGAAACTCCGCTTTGCCACTTGGAACATAGGTTCCCTTACTGGCCGCCATAAGCGAACCCTGGCATTAAGCCGGGAAAACGCTAGGAAGAAGAAGAAGAAGAATATCATTGGGTAATTTATTTTAGATTATATGAACAAGATAACACATTAATAAGACGCTATTTAAAATACCTATTGTTTTTTAGACCGCTTTATTACAACAATTCAATTAAAATCGATTCAATTAAAATCGATATTGACATGTTGCGAATTGGCTCCAGATTTGCATTCTTATATTCGGCTTTATCCTGAAATGTTACACGAAAAGTGTTTGTTTCTCATCACGATATGTTTTAAGGATAGAAAGAGATAAGTAGATGAAAAATAATCCCTTATCGAACTGAAAAAACTCTAATTTTACGATAAACGATATATGGAGGGGTTGTTGAGGCGTGTATTCTTGATACACATATGCGTCTCAACAACTCAAACATATATGAATAGTTAGCTAAGATAAGTCGCGAGTTTGCATGTAACAGGCAACAGCCAAGCCGAGGTGTGCCGTGCACCCTTGAGCTAGTTGCCCAAATAAAATCGGCTGAGTGCTTTAAGCGCTCGTCTTAGTAGTTCGGTGAAGCTGTTAAGACCTTGCTAGGTCAATAGCGTAGTCAGTTCGAAAAAAAAAACAAAAATAAAATAATGATAACGGTAAATTAATTCAATTAATATTTCTCGTCAAAGTTTAAGTGTACATACACATGACCACGTTTCGCAAAGATCTATGGAAATTTATTAAAGTAATTTACTCACTGCTGCACGTACCACAGCCACTGATAAGAGAACTCGATTTGATTATGTTATGATCTCGAATTATTATATCGGTATCGAGAATTCTGGTGAAAACCCATTTCGGATTATTTGATTTTGAACCATAACAGTAACGATAATCAAATACTTTAATAGAAAATCTGAGTACAAGAATTAAACCACCAAAAACGAAGGAAAATATCATGAACATAAAAGGTAAAACATTAAACTGGTATTACACAGAGTTATTATAAACTAATTGTATAATAATATTGAATAACGCTTTTAAGCAAACATTAACACTCAGTCTTCGATCCTTCTATATTTAATCTATACTATATACTATAATATTATAAAGAGGTAGTTTATGACATTGTGACGTTGTAGGGGGTAATCTCAGGAACTACTGGTCTGGTTTGAAAAATTCTTTCAATGTTATATAGCACATTTATCGAGGATGGTTATAGGCTATAAATCATCACGCTAAAACCAATTGAAGCGGAGCAACAATGAAGAATATTTAAAAATCTGGTTTTTCCCTCTTGAGAGCTTCTGCTGTGTGTTAGTTAGCGTTAGCCCAAAGTAACTATTCCAGGCGGACGAAGTTGCGGGCAGAGGCTAGTTTATTAATAAAGAAGAGAAAAAGGGTTTTGAGAATTTATGTTACGATTTATACGAGGTTTATGATTATTAATATAAAATACATAAGACACATGGAATTATAAGTAGCTAGAATTTTCTGATCTTTGTGGACATATGAGCCCATCTTATTGGTTCATTATGATGGTCAGAATAAGAAAAAATAATTTGAAGGATTAATGTTTGGTTTTATTGAATAAAAGTTATTCCTAGAGACTAGACAGGGCTTGTGAATGAAGTTTCATATATTTTTAAAATAAAATATTGTCTTAATACATAAACTCAATAATTTATAACCATAAGAAAAAATGTTAATTATTACACATGATTTTACTAGTTGGTAAAGAAAAGGCTTACAAAAATAATGTAAAAGTGATTAAAGAACAAACGCAAGTGAAACAATGCAAAAGCGTGGCAGTAAAGCACAAAAGATGGCGTCCATATTTCACTAAGAATTACGCATATTTATTAATTTTAAGTAATATATCAAATGACTGTCTTAAACATTTCTGATCGCCGGAAAATGCTCTCGGTACCATGCCGTCATGAGTATTTTCAAATAAATATGTTATCATAATGCTACTCCTATATCTGCGAAATGAAGCTTCGAGTACTTGTCGCGCTAAAATTAA
Source organism: Antheraea mylitta (assembly GCA_014332785.1). Lineage (NCBI taxonomy): Eukaryota > Metazoa > Arthropoda > Insecta > Lepidoptera > Saturniidae > Antheraea > Antheraea mylitta. Next base: position 876,975 of record JACEII010000096.1, read on the forward strand.
CGTCAAAAATCATTCCAATAAAGACACAGATTATACGTTGCCACACTTGTGTTTCTAATGACTCGACATTAGCATCCGCTAAACTCCTTTGATGTGTGTAAAACCGCCAGCCAAGTTATCGTGCTGCGTCTATCGTCACGCAGTCCGCTATTGCTATTCGTAACGCATGACGATAATATCTTCCCACATCTGCATTTAGTGTGACCATAGACAAAACTTCGTGCCGATACATGCAGGTATGGGAGTACTATTACGTATTGTTGTAAGGAGCCACTAAAAAGTTTCAATTGAAAATGAATTACATTTACAAGTGATCATTAGTTTAATGGAATCAATTTCGGATCGAGAACGTGTAGTAACGTTTGAATCATGAAAGCTAAGCCTAGTGAATGGCTGGCTCTGGAAAACGCCACGCACCTATACCCAGTATGTACACAGTCATCATTAAGAAACGAGGATTGACATACTGCGTGTATATGGAGTTCATTCACGTAGACTTATGAAATATATAGAGTTGAAATTTACTATTATTGTAATGTTCTAAGTCATAGAATCATTAAATAATTATATGAAATTAAGATTTAAATGCATCTGTTTTGTAATTTGTATTTAAATTAATGTATTTCTGTGCCATTATTGGCTTAAACGAAACTTTGTATTGAAGTGTAATGGTGAAGATGAAAATTATTTTAGTTTGTAGAAAAATAATTAAGTAGATTTGTAGGCTTAGTATATTAAATTACAGTTATATCAGTAATATTTATATAATTACATAAATACTTCAATTTCATGTAAATTTAGGAATTATTAATTTCAGGAACAAATGAGCGCAGTTGCTAGAACTGACTCGCAACTGATCTACTACTCGGCGACAGATTTAGGGACAAGTTAAGAGATGGTAGATCGCCAGGTGGGTTTAGAAAAAAAGCCTTATCATCATGCTATGGCTTGATAGATCGAAGCGGTTGTCTAAAAATTCAAACCAATGAGTCTTATTAATTGGTGTAAAAAAGTTAAATGTTAATTTCAGTAAAATGAGTCCAGGTTTAATTTTTTTTTTTCAAATCATATAGGAGGCACATGAACATGCGGGTCACTTGGTGTTAAGCGATCACCGATGCCCATAGACATTAGCAACACAAGGGGACTCGCAAGTGCGTTGCCAGCCTGTGTTTTGGGGGAATGAGGGGAAAGGTGAAGTGGGAGAGGAGTGTGATAGGAGGGAGAGGCGGGAGAGAAGGGGAGATGGGGGGGAGAGGAGGTGAGATGGGACTCCGGCGCTCTCACTAACCGAACGAAACGCGACAATGCAAGCGCTGTTACTTCACGTAGGTTTTCTGTGAGAGGGTGGTAATACCCCGGGCGAGCCGACCCATTCATAATAAAACCAATAATAATCTCAGCGTGGCTCTACCACCTAATGCATTTAAACATGTATTTATGAAGATATTCAAAGCTGATTGATAAATACACACACTTAAACCTGCCGCTGTATTGAAATTTCCAATGAAATATAGTAAAATATTGACACTGGCGAATGCATCTACGGGATAAACAAGAAAAAAAGGCGTCGCGTTACGATGTATAAATTTAAATCTTCCTTATGTTGGTCAATTGGTTAAATTATTTATAATAGAGTTATGACTACTAATAAAAAGAAAATAATAATTAAGAAACTTCAAAAGCTGCAATTTTCACTCAACTTAATATGTATGTTTGTTTACTTTATCATAGTTCTTGAAACGGGAGGAATGACAGAGATGATTAAAGTCTGCAATACTTAATAAAACGTAACTAGATAACGCTATTAATGTTATTGATAAAAATATTATAATGGACGTTAGGTTTCACGTCCGTCTGGCATAGATTGGCCATTAACACATCTTACTGCAACAAAAACCTTTGAATTTATTTGGTCAAGTGTGCCTGAAAAAGAACTAAAACAATAAAAAAAATACCTTCCTTGGTTGATGGTTGTCACTATTATTATGTACCTGTTAATATGAATATAAATAATCACAAAAAATAACACGTGTTTCGCTAACTCAATTATATTTAATGATGGATTCCCGTAGAGTAACGCCTTCTTTAATCAATAAAAAAAAGGAATTGATGTTATTCCAACATTTTCATGATTGTCCCACGGGGCGTCAGACGTAAATGGCCACTAAACTTGGTGTCCATTAACCAATCTATCAATATTTCCCTAATGTTGTCTGTCTCACTCTTACACTCGTTTTCATTTAAATAGTATTCAACCCAAAATTTTCGGTTTTCCTAACGATTTTTCAAGGATTATTTTTTACATAAATCTTATTCTGATAATTACAAACACAAGAACAAAAAAAGAATTAGGCAAGTGAGGTGATGCGCTTACACAAGTATTACATTTTTTAAAATTTATATAGAAGATTGGGCTGACTAATTCTAATCGTATAAATTTACCGGGGGCTATAATAACAGTCCCTGCGGTATCCTTTCACGCACCCCAGTGAGCCAATAGATCATTGTCCTGTCTGAATATACATTACTCTGTGTTACGACTTCAAGGAAAAGCTGAGTGTGCATGAACCCTGTTATAATATTAGCTACTCGTGTATATTTTGCTTATAAACCCTTTATATGTTTACTTCGTTTCGATACTTTTGTGTCACTGGCTACGTTTAACATTCAAACCGATTAAGACCGGAGTATGTTGAGAATTAGCTCTCACTGTATTAAGATAAGCACTTATTTTAGTATTAGGAAATGATAATTATTTGACTGAATCACGACATCCATATCTCGAATCTTGATATTTGGACGCACACACGCACTCGTATAAAACAGAAAGAGAGTAGGATGCATGGAGGGGTCATAACGATTTTTCCTTACGTGACGGATTCTACCAGTCAACTCCTATCACAAGCCGCGTTAAGGAAATTCATTTAAATCCTTTTAAACGGTTGGACCGATTTTGATGAAATTTTGTATGCGTGTTCCAGTGAATCCGAGAATCGTTTAGATTCACAATTCACAATACCGGGTAGTTGCCGCTATGGTAAAGTTTTAGGATGTTTTTATTGCCAAAGCAGAACAACGTCCGCCTGGACCGCTAATTATGCTATAAAATGCAAGAAGTGTTTTTAAAATCTAGCTCATAGTAGCAAAGGTTAGTGACCTAGTAATAATTAAAAGAAAACCTATTTATATATAATCGTTTGATTTTTTAAAGAACATTATATGAACAAATTCGTAGCTTAAGTATAAATTGTTCCTTAGGTAATTACGAGTACTGTTCCCAATCCAGCGCCTGTCTCACGGGTATTCGATTCCAGAGACTCGCTGTCACCATTTTCCACCTCGCACGATAATTCAGTATCACGGTGACAGGATTGTAGCTCTGCTAATTAACGCTCCAAAAGATTGCGCCTCGGCCGAGACTTAATAAATTTAAGAACATTTTTTTGCGTGTAGATTTCTATCTCTAACAACCTACACATTTTTACTTTACATTGGATTTATAGATGCAATTTGTATTCATCTCAATTTTTAATAGGGGTCGATTTTAAGACCTATCAAATCAGTTTTATATCAATTTCCTGGTGTACAATAAAGAATGTTATATTCTTTTACATTTTAATCACACGTTAACGAATACTAAACACATCAATCATACGTTAAGGTAATTATTTAAAACATATTCACAGCTCAGCGTTTGTACGATCATAAATTGTCGCTCAAGTCGACACGATGACGCGGTGGCGACGCGTAGCGACGGGCGGCGCTTTAAGGTGCGAAAATGTCGCCTCAACGCAATCACTAGCATAACACACGCACTGGGTTGTTTAACCGCTCAGTTTACAACGTGACATTATCTTTTTTTCACATTTAATAAAGATATTAATGTCAAAAATCAAAAATGTATTTAATTTAGGCCCAGAGAAGGGGCTTGTGAACGTCAAAACTACCACCGTTTCAGAAGATAAGCCAAGGACAACCGGCAAGAACCTCGAATTGGTTTATCTTTTCATAATAAATATACAAAAATAGATAGTTATTAGTAGAAATAAAAGTATTATTTTAAAAATTTAAACTATTACACCTTAATTGAATTTGTAAAATCACAATTATTTATTTTATCGTATATTCTAGATACTTTAGTCGAGATATGACGGCAGTAGGTGATATGAAATTTATAGAAAAGAAAACTATTTTCATTTATATTTTTTACTGATAACAACACTAAAGCTCTTCAATAACTACCAAAAAAGAAATTTAGTTGACAAAGAGAGAAAGAAGATGTGCTTAAAATATATCTGCCTATCCATATAGAGATTAAAGAAAATGTACACTTACTGGATAACGTTGGAATTATAAAGGAAAGTTAGTTGAAGTTTACATCCACGAAGGGGTCATGCATCTGTTTGTATATTTTGTTGTTTTAAACTTAAGTCGAGAGGTAAATTACTTTCTAGGCTTCTATGCGTTCTAGACTTATTTTAAAAGGTTTCCTACATACCAACTAGGTATATATTTGAGTGAGTCCCTTGATGGTTTGGATTCACAATTAGAAGGGGTTGGTGTGGCTATAATGGGTTCTAGGTTTATTAAAATATTTCGCATTTAAAAATATAATTGAAACCGGTGATAACTGTTTTGGTGCAGACGAAGTTGCACGGGTCAGTTAGTAGTGTAAATCAAAATGCAATAAATTTCGACGTTTTTTCGACTGAGTGGGTGTTTATTTTGCTTTGGAACATAAACGTTCCTTTATTCTTTCATCGACTTTAATTAACATTTCTGTACAGACACTCCTAATTATATTTCATGTAATATTATTAACTTTGTAGGTACGGAATTTATTGACTTTATACCTTTACCTATAAGTAGTCAAAGTATTTTTTATCCGAACACGCAAAAGAAGGGTTTCTCTAGTGTATATATCTATCTATCTCCATCTATCCCCATAAAACGATCTGTAACTCAAACGGTTCGATTGATTTAGGCATATAAGTTGTTATGACATTCGGCACTCATTGTGGATATTTTTATTTAATAGATGCACTGGAACGTTCGGTCCGTTTTTTGTACAAAATAAGTTACAAATATCTCTTACGATTATCAAATTTTATGGAATAATATAATTGCCATTATTATTCATGAATTCTTGCCAGCTTGAGGTCAATTTGGATATCCCATTTTCGATATGTGTTTCGTATTTTCATAAGAAAAGTTGATTCGGTCTTCTTTATTTGGTCTTCTTTATTTCCAATTTTTTTGGGCGTCAAAAAATGTTGTAAGAGTAAAAAAAAGTCATAGCCAGAATGCGATAAATGCGGGGAATCTGGTCCTATAATCTACAAGCTTGTTTAGCATTTGTACCTCGTTGAAATTCCTATAAAATACAGTGGTCTAAATAAACATGGACACACTAACGCTTCACGCGTAAGACTAACTTGAATTGAATCAACTTTATTTTAGTTAATTTGCTAGTTAAGTATGCAAACACTAAGCAATACAAATAAAGAGCTTAACAAACGTCGAATCAACATTAATGTTTTCGTGACTAAAACTGTCTCATAGAATCTGAAGGAACTTTCAGGTAGACTTAATATATACTTCTTTTCTACCTGTGTTTGACACTAAGCCCCTTCTACACGGCTAGATCGATTTTTATGAGATTTTGTCTGTTTGAGTGAATCTCCGGATGGTTTGAATTGTAATCTGAAACCGGTAGATACACAGCAGCGTGCGTTTGATTATTTGTAAATGACGTATTATAATAAAAAAAAATAGAAATAAAAATAATTCCATTGATATAACTAAATTAATGTAAGTCATTTTTATATCTCTAGTGGATAACCGCGGTCCCGGTTGTCTCGCCCTGATACTAAAAAAAACTTTATCTATTGTTTTTTTATATCATAGGAGGCAAACGAACAGGTGGGTCACCTTATGTTAAGTGATCACCACCGTCCATTGACACTTGCAACACCAGGAGAGTCGCAAGTGCGTTACCAGCCTATGTCGGTGGAGAAGTGGGGACGAGGAAGGGGAAGGGTGGGAAGGAGGGAGGGGAAGTGGGCCTCCGGCGCTCTCACTGACCGAACGAAACGCAATAATGCAAGCACTATTACTTCACGTCGGTTTTCTGTGGGTTGGGTGGTAGTACCGTGAGCGAGCCGATGCATTCATGCTGAAACCAGTAATAGCTTCAGTGTGGCTCTACCACTTATTAAAATCTGTTAGAATTTATATCAATGTATAATATAATAAGACAAGTTGTGTTTTTAATCGAAGTTCGATATTAGGCTACGTCTAGAAACTTCCAGCTGAAATAGAATATTATAAGCTGTCAACACACCATACGTATACGGTAAATATTTATGATAATGTAATGGACTGAAGTCATGGGTCAGGAGCATCCAGCGGTCAAAACGAAAATACGCAATTAACACACAAAAGCGGACGAATGCCGTGAAAGTTACCGTGGAATTTTTAAATCGTTTAAATTTGTAAATGTCCGGCATTACTAATATTTATAGTTCGAATTTTTTTTTATCTTTCTTATGCTGTGAATATGTGGATTCGACTCACGGTCAGTGTGTACCGTTCCTCTTGCAACATAGGGTCTTTCAAACAAGCCCTGAAGAGGCATTTTTGCAGGTCGGCATGATAGTGACGGCTGCCGTTGCTGTTTAACATCGACAGTCACTGTTATTTATGGACTGTACCGTACTTTCCATCAGATACTCTGCTGACATTTTGCCGATCCAGTATAAAAAAAACTAAAACTAATATTAAATGGCGTGAGGCTTTGTTTAGTTAAACGTGCTCAGAAACTACTGGTCCGATTTGAAAAATTACTTCAGTGTTAGACAGCTCGTTTATCGATGAAGGCTATAAATCATCACACTAACACTAATAAGAGCGGAGCACCAATAAGTAATGTTTCAAAATCACGGCTTTTGAAAACTTTCGCTGCGTGTTATCGTTTTTTTTTTTTTATTGGTTGACCGGGATCTTAATGTCCCGGTCTGCGATTCACCTCTAACATGGTGGTCAGAGTAGCGAGTTAACGTTAGCCCAAAGTAACTATTCCACGCATACGAATTCGTCCGGTGAAGCTGTTAAGAACATGCTGGGTCAATAGCGTTGTCATTTCGAAAAAAACAGCATACGAATTCGCAGGAACAACAAGTATCTAATATATATCTTCTAATACCTTTAAACGAGCAATTCTTGTATATTTTTATATTGTTATATATTCAAGATCTCAGAAACGGCACCAACTATTTCCGTGAGACTTAGTATGTAGGCCATTTCGGGGACGATAAATCGATCTATCCAGATTTCATTCATAGAAAACTTTGAGTTTTCAAGCAATGAAAAAATATAGCTAGAATATAAAGATAAATTTCGTCGCCGCCGTCAAAACGAAAATAGCTTGGATGGAAATCGGTTGCTTCAAAAATCCGTCTAACCCCAATTCGAATCCGAGTGACAGCAAAAGAGATATCTTTAATATACTTCTTTTTTTTAATGCTAATTTTGTGAAGCAAACCTAACAGTTTAGTTTGATTTAAAAATATTTTTAAAGAACCGAGCTAGCTCAGTAATCCAGGTACTATGAATAAGATGAAGAGGTGAGACGTTGTGCGAGCGATATGGAAAAAATATTAAATATACCTCGATGATTTCATAAATAAACCTTTCGATGGTAAAATCTAGATCAAATTTTTTTACTAAACTAGTGGATTGTCTGCTTTATCGAACCGGCTAACATGACAGACGTTGGCCGAGGCAGAAGTGGCTTTTGGTTTATTTTTTATAGTTACATTACTATCAAATGTATTTGTGTGTTATTGTATGTTTAATTTTGGCTTGTGCCGATTTCCCTGTAACATGGTTACAGTCAAAATTAATTTCAGTACTTTTACAGTCTGTCTAGATGTAGTAAATATTTTACTTTTAATACTTAGTAGCTTTTTCTCCCAGTTTTATCTGTTTATCATTGTGATATATACTACTATATGGTATATACCACGTACTTTCTCTAGTTCTAGGATCAGTTTAGAGCATTGATCCTGGAAATGTAATAGATAGATACTTTTCCATATTCAATATAATGTATTTATTATAAGGTTTTATATTTATAGGTTTTGGTGTTTGACTACAGTTCTGTTTGATGTTAATTGATCCTGTTGCCTAAAATGGTAATACATTTAAACCTATAGTGCTTGAATTGTTGCATTTCGTTCGGTCAGTGAGAGCGTCGAGGGCCCACTTCCCCTGCCCTTCCTACTCCTCTTCCCCTCTCCCTTTCCCCACTCCCCCTGAACACAGGCTGGCAACATACTTGCGAACCTTGGTGTTGCTAGTGTCTATGGAAGGCGGCGATCACTTAACATCAGGTGACCCACCTGTTCGTTTGCCTCTTATGATATAAAATAAAAAATAACCCAGATATACACTGACTCTTAAGCATAATTCCTAGAAAGACTTTTAAGTCCTTCTTAAAAGGTTGTCAATGAGATCAACAGATCCATTTTTTATTAGTTTTAACTAAAACACAAAACCAAACAAACAAACGCAGACAAAAGCATTTTTCTTAAAAACATGGAATATTTACTCCGATCGCGGTTGACAACAAAACAGAACATCCTGTAGTGATTAAGAATTTTAATCGTTCGTTTTATAAACGCTTCATGTGTCCGAACCGCCCAAACACGTAGTGCTTAGCCGCCGGTGTCCACGTTTGCTTGCAGAATATCGACACTGTTAGTTAGTTATCTTGGAATATTTTAAAGGCAAGTCAATATTTTAAATTTATCAGATTTAAAATGTTAGTTTAAATTAAGTTTTTGGTTAATAAATAAAGGAAGCACTCTCCTTTTTCGATACAAATCGGTTTTGGAATTGTGCTTTTCTATATTAAAAATGACTGACACTTTAATTGTCTGTAAAATGCCAGTATAGCAAAATGACAATGTGATCTTACTATAAATAATAAAACCTCGATCTAAAAAAATCTCGAAATTTATTTTGCATTTTTTTCTACTCTGAGTCGCATCGTAGAATTATTATCATCAACGTACTTGCAAAAGTTAACGCTTGATATTATAGTATAATTATAATCACTACATCAGCCAATAGGTGCATTGCAGGGTCATATGCTTCTTCCCGACGAAACTTTGGGTGTAGTGACCACGCCAGCCCGCAACGTATTGCCGATTTTAAACTTCGAAAAGTCCACAGTTCTCTATTTTCCCATATAAGATGATAGATACTACAAGAACATTTTACTCATGATATTCTCCTTCACCGTCTACAGATTATCAATACCTGAACGAGTATTTCGAAAAATTATCACCAATTAAAATCAATTGTTGCATATATATTTCGAAATATTATCACCAAATGAAATCAATAGATGTACGCGTATTTCGATATCACTAATGTAAATTAATAGATGTAAGCGTATTTCGCAAAATTCGTTAGTGCAAGCCAGAATTCGAACCTCATGATAAGGGATTGCTATTCCAACTGTCGGGGAGCTTGATAAAAGTATCTTTAAAAAAACGGACGAATTTAAAAAGGGATATTTATTGAAATATGAAAGGGATATGTATCAAATTTTTGAACATTTATTTTTTTGAACATTTTTTTAACAAATTAATTCATAACATTTATTTCGCATACATATTACACACACTAACAAAATATATAAAACAGCTAAAAATACCAATTAAAGAAAAAAAAATAACAAAAAAAATTACAAAACCGATTTTTTATTTGTTTCATATAAGGATTTACTTAGTTTGGTAGCGGTAAGGTAAAATGTATTTTTTTAATGTCCTTTTTTTATTGACAGTTGTGACGCATAAATAACTTAATACATACGTAATAAGGTAATAAGTTCTTCAAGCTACAGAGTATGGAAAGAAATTGATATATATATATATAGGATACATATATTCGAAAATTGCAACAAAAAATAAACCTATTTTAAATAAAAGCACTGTAAAATTTCGAAGTGAAGATGGCTTAGTTCATAGCGTGTTCGGACGCAACGTTGATAGGCGTAGGTTCGAATCCGTTTAGCTGACTCGTGAGTAAAGTGTGCAAATATTGTTTTAGAAATCTAAAACTGGCACTTATTTATCCTCAATACGTTTTTATATCTAAACTAGCCTCTGGCTGCGACTTCGTTCACATGGAGTTGTTAATTTGGGCTAATGCTAACACCCCCTACAACGTCACAAACTCACAAACTTTACCCCTTTAATAATATTAGTGTGGATTTGTGCTTTGTGCAGTTTGGGGTGTAAGGGGTGTCGCGTAACATCTTAAGACTTGACACACCCAATCCAACCTCACCTGCACGTGGTGCACCCTGCTGAATAACGAACGAGGCAATGGCGAAAGTGGTGTGGTAGGGTTTTACAGCCCGACTGGGTCGTAACCACCATGTATATGGCGAAAAAGCCCGTCATAGTGACTCGCTTCTGCGTGTCGCGTTTCGGGATCAGCCTGTGCATATCCAGTACCGGGTGACTTTCGTCATTATGGCCGGCATGACAGCGGCGACCGGCGATGGATAATCTGTCTCTCGGTGGTTGCCGATGTTTTTGGATTGTACTATGATTAACATCAGGCGTAGTGCAGTCACTATGTCGTGCTTCAATAAAAAAAAAAAAAGTTATAGTCAAAGCAGTCAATAAGTTTGGCCAGACCTATTGCTTAAAATCTAGATTTCAAAAAAAAAATTAACAGTGTCAGTTTCGCTTAAATGAATTCATCCTCATACATTGGAACTGAAGTGGTCACGGACGGTCCGGTTCCAGAAGGGATTCCTCCAACGAACGCTCTGATTGTGAAATGAGCTTCATGCTGAGGTTTTTCCTAAAAACCATAGTAATAAGTTCTTCCAGGGGAAAATAAATAGGTTATTTAAGGGTACGGTGGCGTAGGATCAGTAATCTAATCCGTAATCAATAATCGAATAAGTAACCTAAGGTCGCCGTAAAAAGGACCAGCGGGCGATGGAAGCGGGCACTTCCGTCGCCCTGGCAGATTTTCTGCACAGAACCGTGTGGTTGAGAGTAGTCCGATGAAGCTGTTAAGACTTTGTTAGGTCAATAGCGTAGTCAGTTCGGAAAAAAAACCTCGGGGAGGGCAACTCTCGCCCTCTCCTGAGAGGTCTAGGACTCTGACTCTTCGACCACGAAAAGGTCCCTGATGAGAGGCCGACATTTGTCGGTGAGTAGATGCAGTGCCAGTCGGCAGCTCCTGCTTCCCGGCTTATAGGTGAGTGAAGGCACCATGGAATAAAACCGTGGGAGTTGGATATAACCCAACCTCAGGTGGTTATCCACAAAGGATTTCCCCATCTAAATAAAGGGTTGGCGACACGCATGCAACACCTTTTGTGTTGCAAGCGTCCATAGGCTGCGGTGACTGCTTAACATCAGGCGACCCGCATGCTCGTTTGCTACCATCGTGGTATAAAAAAAAAGAATTTAGGTATTGTTTGATTCAATTAAAAATGTTTTTATTATAAATATCATTAATATTTCATGGAATAGATACTTCATTCTTACATTAATATGTAGTGAAGATATTTAAACGACTATTTATTTGTATTCAAATATAAATGCAAAATTGTTGATCGAAGTAACCTTTGTATGAATAGGTATGTATCGATTCCATTGTATTATTTGATAGGTAGTTAATTGTATACAATTTTATTTAATTAAATCGTAGTTTTCCATACTTCACTTTGATTGTGATTTCTCTTTTGGTAGAGAATCTTTGATCCTCTACCTTATCATTCAACAATCATCAATTTTCACATTTTAGTGTTATAAAGCTGTATGGTTTGTTTGCTTGAATACTTTAATATCAGGCACTACTAGGTCCAATTTGAAAAACTCTTTCAGTGTTAGATAGCTCATTTATCGAGGAAGACTATACCTTCACGGTAAAACCAATAGGAGCGGAGCACCAATAGATAATATTTCAAAATCGGTGTTTTTTTCCTTTTTGAGAGCTTCCGCTGCAAGTAACGGGCGATCGCCAGTTATGTTCTAATATTGTCCGACATTTCCTGTTCTATTTAATTGGTTAATTAATCGGTTATACGATACTTACAACGCATTTATTAATGAAAAAAAAACCTACAGATGGCGTCAACATCTGGAGTTGAGGACAGGCTGACGTCAGGACACCGGCTCTCGCATCCACCACCGGGAGATGAAGTCTACATCACAGGAATGTCGGGTTACTTTCCCGATTCTGATTCTGTTATGCATTTACAGGAAAATCTTTTTAATAAGGTGGGTTTCTTTTTTTGGAACTGGTTAAACGCTGACGAGTCTTTTTAGCTTCGTCGCGGTTATTAAGCGAGCTTTTGAGGCACTCAGTCGAAATGGCGATTAGCGCAAAGGTGCCGAAGTGGTAAACCTTCGCTTGAGCTATTGAATAATATTAATGTTCTATCTTTTATATTTGTTTCATCATATTGCCTCAAAGCTGCGGTATTTATATTTCTATATTGTATATATATAAATTATTTTTATATTGTAAATAATATGTTTCAGGGAGATTTAATTTTATTAGAATAGGACTTATATATTGATTGACATATTGGTAAGTTTAATATAATCCAAGACTAAGTACCTAATTATGTTTAAGGATGTATGTTTTGATGACTTTTTGTTTTTTTTTTTTCATTCAGATTTATTTATTCATTATATAGTATAAAATAAAAGCCCATACCGCGTCTGTCTGTTCGCGATAGGCTTAACAACTATTGAACTATTTTCATGCGGTTTTCACCAGCAGATAGAGTGATTCATAAGGGACGTTTTTGTTTATATTTGTGAAGGGTTTTATTATGTAACAAAATAATAATTACAATATGTATAAGGCTTTTAAATATAATATTTATCCTAAGCAATTCATAGATACGAATTATAGTTTAATTGTTTGTTACTTTGTTTATATCGCTTATATGCATTAGCTACTTAAATAATCTTCATCTTCAATAATTATTACACTTTACCAGGGTTACAAAGAAGTATATAGAGTATCTTTCATCCTAAAGGAATACTAGCGCCGATGGAAAAGGCCAAAGCTTTTCCTTCCTTTTTCAGCTTCCTTGAATCCAGAAAGCAAAACAAAAATATAGCATAGCAATAAGCCTTTTTCTAATGACCATTTGACTACCCATGGTTCAAAAGCTGAAAATGTATCCAAGCCCTTACTGGTGGATAGCCACGTCTCTCAAAATCTGTCGGCAAGTTCCTACCGGTGGCTTCCAGTAGCTACACTTGAGAGCCAATTCCAAGTTTAGCATCTTAAGCCAAATTTAGTGAAGTTATAATCAGATAAAGTATAAGAAACGACACTGAAGGAAGAATGAAGGAACTTGAAGGAATACTAGCCCCGAAGGAAAAGGCCAAAGCCAGTTCTATATAATTCGATGCTAGGTGAAGAATTACAAAATCTTATTGTTATTATGATTTATGTAATGATAAAACGCGGGCGTAGTCGCTACAGTTGTTAGTATGATATTCACTTTTTTTTTAACAATTTTTTTCTGTTATTAAATTAAAGAAATACTTTCATAAGAACATTATCCTGGTAATTACAAACAGAAAAGTGAATTATCCAAATAGGTGTAGCCGTTGTGAAGTGAAGCGCGTACATTCAGCAATTGATTTCTATCTTTAGTTTAAAGTTGTGTAAAAGAGGTGGGCTAAGAAACAATATAATTAAAATGAACTTATCGAAACAAAATTATGTTCCTACAAACAGGTCGATCTTATTTCTGGCGACGGTCGTCGTTGGAAGTTAGCACATCCTGAGATACCTCAGAGGACGGGGAAAATCAACAATGTTAACAAATTCGACGCTTCCTTCTTCGGAGTTCACTACAAACAGGCACACACGATGGACCCCATGTGCAGAATCTTGTTGGAGAAGGCGTACGAAGCTATTATTGATGCTGGTGAGTAACTTTACAATAATAGGGTGGAGGTTACGTTGCGCTTCCGACTGGAATTGATTGGACGGCACCACTCTCGGTCCAACACAGAACATTTGTAAAACAACGAAAAATAATTAAAACCCGTCGTCGTCGATCGACGGATGAACCGAACTTTGGCAGATGGTTGAAGCGTCATTGGTCGACGATTGAATTGAACGTTGACAGATGGTTGAAGCGTCGTTGGTTGATGGTTGAAGAGAACGTTGATCGATGGTTGAACCATCGTTGGTTGACTGTTAAATCAAACGTTGGCGGATGGTTGAACTATCGTTGGTTGACGGTTGAACCGAACGTTAGCGGTTAGTTGGATCGATCGACATTGTAAATAACTGCTAACTGTAAACTGTTCTTACAGATTGACAATAATCTTTACATTTAAATGCGATATTCTCATGATTTCACAAATAATATGTTAAAATAACGTGTCAAGATTTGAAGTGATGATGGCTTAGTTGATAACGTGTTCGGATAAAGCATCGATGGACGTAAGCTTGGATCCTTGTAATTGAGTCGATGCTTTCAGTGAAGGAAACCATAGGATACCGTTATGAACCCGTAGCATAGCATAGTAGGGTGTAAGGGGTATCGCATAACATCTTAGATTTGAGACACTCAAGCCAACCTCACCTGCACGTGGTGCACCCTGCTGAATAACGAACGATGTAATGGCGCAAGCGCGGTAGTGGGGTTTTACAGCCCGACTGGGTCGCAACCACCATGTATATGGCGAAAAAGCCCGTAATAGTGATTCGCTTCTGCGGGTCGCGTTTCGGGATCAGCCTGAGCATATCCAGCTTATTACAGGCCGGCATGATAGTGGCGACCGGCGATGGACAGTGTGTCAATCGGTGTTCGCTATTATTTTTGGATTGTACTGTGCTTACTATCAGGCATAGTGCAGTCACTTTGCCGTGCTAAAATAAAAAAAAGCATATTGGTAAGACTTTTTCCAAGTCCACTTAGGTAGCTCCCACCCACAAGCTGAAAATCTAACGCCAAGCCACCTGTTGGTGTATTCCGGCAGCTGTATTTGAGAACCCGTCGCCTCTAACTTTAGGGTGTTTAATATTCTAGACTACAATGTCATTTAACATTAGATGATATTGTAGTCAAATGCTAAAAACATACGGTGTTATTACAAAAAAGTTAAATACGTATTAAATACTTGCTTTAAAAAGGTTCTGTACAATGCACCGCGCTCGCCCGGGAGAAGTTCGCGTTATGCTTTTTTCGCAATTCTAACCTAACCAAAGCGAGACAAAAGAGCAAGATAGCGAACATTAAGCGAGCGCGGTGCATTTAAAACGTAATCTTTTTAAAGTAAGTATTCAATAAGTATCTAACTTTTTTGTAATAACACCGATAAAGTATATTAAATCACAAACATTGCGTGTATCAGTTTGTACGCTTGGAAGAAATGAAACTTCTTTGGCTTATACGTATCAAATTAATATTATATGCAGACTTGTAATATAAATACTTAACTATACATTTATCCAATTATACCAAATTGGATATATTTGATACACTAGACCGAGATAGACATCTATACAAACTTACACACACACGCACACACACAAATGCGTACCTTATGTTACCTTACATGTAACGCGTCGTAGTCCGGTGTAGCTGTTAGACCTTGTTTGGTCAATAGCGTATTCAGTTCGAGAAAAAAAAATGTAACGCGTAATTTAAAAAAAAAACCCTACTGTGCCATAATAAGTTTTACTTAAAAAGTATCTCCGAAATTAAAAAAAGTGGATTATTTTCTGCTGACTCTGATTTTAATATAGCATAATGATGGTAATCCACCTGATAAGTTTCAGCCGGAAACTCAAAGGTAACGTTTTGCGGCAACAGTCTTGAATAGGAAAAATCCAATATACAATAAATTTAGATTAACAGGACATCGCTAAAGCGAGGCCCATTCGGTCGGAAAACTCGGAACATTTTGGTTTTTCCCGTCCGCCTGAGTAATCAGTTTCATCAGTATCGCTTTACTTGAGGAGACCCGCTATCACACCGTCGTGTAAGCGATTTTTTTATGACAAACATCTATTCGCGGGCTTTGGTACTAATTTGAACCCGCATGCCGTTACGGTAAAATACATGACGCTCTTTTATTCCGTTATATAGACACTCTATACACTTCATTAATTCTCTGTGTCAGCTGCATAATATTTCTATTAAACTATAGTACGCTTGATATGTTTTAATCATAAATTCCAATATATTATTAATTTTATCAAATCGCTAGTAGGAAAACAATTAATAACATGTCTCTCCTATTTCTCAGCTGAATTTCTTCATTCCTTTTTTATTTAGTAGCTATTGATGACTTTTAGGGTTATCAATAAAAAAATGCAAAAAACTTTTTTTTCTCTATGGTCGAAGTTCATCCACTCGACGTATTTTCCTTGACATAAATGTTTAATTTACATCTGTCAGACGTCCCGTGACTGCCAACTTTTATCGCTCCGAATGTATGCAGTTACATTATATGCTATAATATTAAAATATTTAATTATTTTTACCCTATCTTTTAAGTAAAATATTTTGAGGTTTCACTTTTTCGAGATTTTATTTTATTTGAGTGAAGGTTATACAACTTTCCTTGAATGTAACGCGATACATGTATACTTTAGTGAGACACGTATGTATTCTCTCATATGTATCTCACGAAGGCACACACGTATTTCGAGTCTGACAACTTGGAGTAAGACTAACTAGGTTAAAAAGGGAAAGGGTCCCTTACAGAACCTGTGAACGTACCGTGTGATTGTGCACATGTTCACAGTGCAGTGTGCTAGGAACGTTAATGCGATGTCTCTGTATCACGCCAGCAGAATACTCAGGGGTTCCTCTCCGTGGGATCATACGTAAGCTTGAGTTGTGGCAAAGGCGGCCGCTGTGGGTGTGCGTGAGCGAAGTTGTCCGCTTTTTTCGCAACGTCTTTTATTTGTTTGCTTCGTATTCGAGGATACGGCTTAATATTCCTGTCGATACACATTCTTATTCAAGTTACAACTGTCCTTTCTGCCGTGGCATTCGTGGTTAGTTGACGGTGTAATGGTAACCCTTAATTTTATTGAACTCCGATGGATACCACTTCCTTACTTCGTCGATAATGAGACCAATTTCTCTATCCGTTTGTAGCACTCAGATGAATTAAGTTCGATGTCGGTGGTAATTTTGGGGAACTTGACGTTCCTCTCTCTAACGTTAACAGCTATTTATATATTCGAGAGATTTAGTTAATTATTGTTTGATGAGCCGAAATGGATTTCGCTGAGGCGTGTATGAATTGTATTAAATTTAACATTTCGAACGCTGTGTTAATTTAGCCTCGGTAATTTCACTGTAAATAGATTCGAATATGGGAATTGAATCATCGTTAAAATTAACTTAATATATGTGAATATATCACATTTCTGAGACTCATTAAAACTAGTATTAAATAAACTTTTTTCAAAACTTTAATAACTCTATATTAAATGAAGATATCCTGATACTTTTATTTTTATATAAGTACAAAGTATCTATGATAGACGTAAATGAGCCAATAAGTTCTTTCTATATGTTCACAAAGGTCAAGAAAAACTAAAAAATTTGATAACTGTATTTAATATACTTTTAACAAGTTTGATGCGGACTATAAGAACGTATTGTATTTTCAATGTTTATAGTTTACACTAGCCTCTACCCGCGACTTATTTCGCGCGGAATACTTACTTCGGGCTAATGCTAACACGCAGCGGAAGCTCTCAAGAGGAAAAAAAATTTAAACATTCTTCATTGGTGGTCCACTCCTATTGGTCACAGTGTGATAATATAAAGCGTATAATAACCTTCCTCTATATATAAGCTATATAACATTGAAAGAATTTTTCAAACCGGAACAGCGGTTCATGCGATTACCCCCTACAACGTCACAAACTCAAAACGTCACAAACTCCCAAACTTTACCTCTTAATGATATTAGTATAGATAATATGCATCGAATATGATAATATAATTTTAAAATGTGAAACTTACCATGTTACCATAGTAACGATTACCGTATCAAGAGTTACTATGGCAATAGTCACGTATAAGCATAATTTTTTTTTTCACTACCGTGGTGCAAGACGATTCACTTCACGATTGGGTACATCATAAAACTAGCTTTTATATTGAACTCATAGTGTCCGCTTTCATGGAATAAAGAGAATTAAAAATATTAAATATCAGCGGCAAAGCGTTACATTAAAGAAGCGTTCCGTTTAATGTTCTAGGAAAATAATCTTCATAAATTTATGTAAAATTCAGCTTAAAAGAAGTCAAGATTATGCCTAATATATAGATTAATTACATCAAACTTTACAATGAAATCGTTCGATCGAACAAGAGGAATCGTCTTGTTATCTGAAAATCCATTAAAACTTTTACAACGAAGCGTAATTATAACTCAATATTGGCTCCGAGACCATTTTGTAGGCCTGCGGAATTTAAATTTGTCCATTTGACGCACAAACTTGATTCTGCAGATGGTAATAAATTTTACTTCTTTAGTTTCGCAATCACTGACAACAGCTCAGACACTATATTCCTACTACAAAATACTTATATTTTTTGCACTTGCAACACTGGTATAAGTAAACAACAACTGGAGAGTTTTTGGCGGGATCTTAATCTGTCATGTAGTGGATTTTATATTTTATTCATAATCTTGTGTTATTGGACTCTATATTTTGTAAATTTGGTGGTGTTTTACGTAATATAGTTAGTTTATTGTACATAAGTGAAGTCAGAATCCATGCTCCGTAGTATTATTTCCGATCCACTTCACTTGTGCACAATAACTAAACTATATTACGTAAAGCATCACCAACATTACACAATATAGAGCCAAAAACACAAGATTATGGATATAATATAAAGACCACTACATGACATTCCAAGATCCCGCCAAAAACTCTTTTTGGAAAGTTATAACAAAACGGCCAACGTTTTGATAGTTTATCAAAATTATCACTAGTAGTGTAGTAGAATATTTATAGGTATTTAAATAGTAGGAAAGTCCTAAGTCAATTGGCTACAATCATTCTATTATACTAACCGTACTATTTACGTGGGCACATGTTTTTCTGCTGCTGAATTGAGAATAATAGTGGTCGTTCATTTTTCGAAATTAGGCACCATAATTCATTGATCTTCAGGTTACTATTTTATTGACAATTTTTGACAAATACCGTACAAACATAATACATAAGCAATCTTTTTGATTATTAAATATGACGAATGGATATTTATTATTTAAAACTTCGGTACCTTGATAGCATGATAAATTTCTGCAATATTTACACCAAATAAGGATATCAATAGCTACTAATATAAATTCATTAACAAACAGAGCAGTAAGAGTATATTTTAAATTCTTAGGAAATCTTGTAGCTAAAAAAAAACTCGAGACAATCATAAGGACTACCGAAAGATGGGAAAACTAAAACAATAGTATATCGATGTTCTATTTTGAATTTTTCAATTTTAATTATAGTCTGAATTATTTAAATTTCGAAATTTGTACATAGTTTTAATGGTCTTCAGTTTTGTTTATCTATTTGCACTCGGAGCAATAATTACTATACACATTCTCATACAGTTTATTGAGTAATCCAACATATGATGAGTTGCACATTTTCAATAGAGAATACAGATATTAGATGTAGACAGGCTGCTACTACGCACATAAGGCACTAAAAAGCGGAAAATAATAGTTTATTAAATGAACCAAATTAAATAAAACATATGGGTATGGGCGCTACCTAGAGATGTATTGGAAGTCGGTGCCAACGAATGAATGAATCATTAATCGGTTGGCGAGATATTGAGTTATTCGTCGTAATTGTCATCGTAATTAATGCAAATTTAAAACTTATATGGTTTTGCACTGGATGCCGTTGTCTGTTGACCAAGTTAAAATGAGACCACACGGCAAGAACCAGCTTTGAAAGAAAAAAAGAATCATCAAAATCGACTCACCTAGTCCAAAGTTCTGAGGTAACAAACATAAAAAACAATCGAATTGAGAACCTCTTCCTTTTTTTTGAAATCGGTTAGAAATGAACTTCATTGTTTTGTCTCTGCCCATAAGTCATACTTTATCGTAATTGAACTTCTTTATAAAAAGCAATATTTTGATATCTTACTCGTGTCACTGATTCCGTTTATGAAACTCTAAGTTCTTGTACTGAAAATACTTATATAGAATTTATTATCTATGACTCTTGATAAAGATTACAAAAGAAGGATTCAATCTTTTACTAGTCCTGAAAATTCTATCCGTAGACACAATTTTTCACTATACGAATGACGCTTGCGATCAAGTTGATTACGGTGCTTCAAGAGATTATCCATTCCTCATTGCCTTTATTATTTATTCAACAGTCATTATAAACCTTTTTACGTATAATTTTATCTAAATGCAAAATTAATGCTCTGGGAAATATTTGTATTCTTTAGGGCAAGAACCAACGTCTTTTTTATATTTTATATTCAGCAACCAGTCTTGCAGATTATTACATCTGCCCTCTTCGAGTAAGTAACAATATTACAAATTTCTTGTGATCATTTCAACGTTCCAACAAGATGGTGGCCCCATTCCTAGAAATCTCACGGGAGTTTTTGTGGCCTCTCAGAATTCATGCTCTATGGTATTGTTTGCCATCCACTTCACTTGTGTTACATAACCGAACTATATTACGTAAAATGCCACGAATATTATAAAACATGGAGTCAAATAACACAAGGTTATGAATCTATACTAATATTATAAAGCTGGATAGTTTGTTTGTTTGGTTGAATGCATAATCTTAGGAACTACTGGCCTGATTTAAAAAAAACTTTCAGTGGATCTCTCATTTATCGAGGAAGGCTTATAGGTTATATCATCACGCTAAAACTAATAGGACATCAAATAATGTTTCAAAATCGTAAATAGTAATAGGAATAATAATAGTAAATAGTAATTATTCCACGCGGACGAAGTCGTGAGCAAAAGTTAGTAAAATATCAAAGCCACTACATGACATTCTAAGATCTGACCAAAAACTCAACTAACGGTTTTACGAGTGCTTTTATTTCCACTAGCAAATTTCAATACCGTTTTACCGGATCACTAAGAGCATTGGTAAATCTAAACTTTCTATGCTATCTTCTTTACTTATAATCTGATTGTAAGTAACGGTGTGGACTTAACCTTCTATACCGTTAACAGATTTTTAGTATAACGACAGCTGAGTTTTATATCTTTAGAATATACGTGGCATCAACAGTGCACTCACCTTATATTCCGCTTTGGTTCCCGTCTTGGTGATCCAATAGATCTGGTACACTTTATCAAAGGTTTGCACGTGCGAATATTCAACGACCACCAGCGGCTATTTCTTGAGACAGTAGTCATTATGGCACTTCGTATTTTAGGAGTGACTGTATTGTCACAGTAAAAGCACAACACCGATACTTGTTGAAACTCTTAGAGGTCAATATTTTAACATAAAGAATAATTAGGTAAGCTATGTGGAATTATAGAACTAATATAAATTGTAATTATAGACTGAAATCAGAGTCAGTATCATCAGAACGTGGACGTGAATTAAATAATATCTTTTGGGTGTAACTTTAGAAACAAGAAGATAAAAAAATAATACTTCCGCCGAAATGGAAAGTACTGAATAATTCAATCGACGAACGATACGAGAACATCGGTGATACGTCTTCCATATTTTAATGGAATATTGAAAGGAAGTGTGAATAAATGAGAGAGATTATAGCACAAAGGAATTTAGATCATATGCGAAAGATTTAAAGCTTTGTTAAAAAAGAATGATAATTTAATAAGGCTTGTCGATCATACGTATAATATTTTACGTTTTGATTAAAGATTATTGATTGTTGGAATTTAATGTGTAATCTTACGGATATTGAAATAAGATACCAAAGCATAGGTCTCGGCTTAAAGTAAATGGAGATAAAAAATGAAACCTTAGTCTGTTGATAGGGCATTTTAATGCGCATCAATTACCATACATGGATTCGACACGCCAGCATCTTTATCCGCGTTGTTATTTAATATCAAATGTTCTTGGTGTAATGTCCATTGTAAATATTCATATTACAACTAGAATAAGTGGAAGAGTAACAGAGATAGATACAAAGCACAACAAACTTTACAAGTACGTGGAGTTACGTGAAGAAGCATTTACTCTGGCCGGTATGACAGCAGCGACCGGAGATGGATAGTGTGTCTCTTGGTGGTCACCACTCTTTTTAGATTGTACTGTGCTTACCATGAGGCATGGTGCAGTCATTTTGCCGTGGTAAAGTAAAAAAATAAATAAATAAACAAAAAACAAAGTGTCTTGTTGTTTCATTGTTTTTTTTTTTATAGAATTCAACACAGTATAACCTTTTTACAGATTATTAAATTGTTTCTTTATTGCGCAGACTCTTAGTCCCCACTTTTTTGCTTTCGTTTAATGTATTATATACGCCTGAAATCGTATCTGTGAGCAACTATTCGATTTTTTTTTACTTAATTGTTTACAAAGACTACTTTAGGACGCATTTTTATTGAGGTCTTTGTGGCGGTTGCACTTTGATCCTTTATGGCCATTTTGAAGTTATATTCCACAATTTTACACATTTTAATACTTCTATGATTACTTAACCTCCTTTAATGATAAGTAGTTTAAATAGGTAATACTTTGGAAAGTCGTCTACCAGTATCTTAAAATTATTTAGTACTATTGATTATTAGAGATTATTATTCCATATAGGTGTGAATCCTAAAGAATTAAGAGATACGAAGACAGGTGTGTTCATCGGAGCATGTTTCTCGGAATCAGAGAAGACTTGGTTCTACGAGAAGATGCAGGTCAACGGATTTGGTATCACTGGGTTAGTGGCACTTTATACTGTTTGTCATCCAAAATCTAATAATTTAACTATTCACTGTTTCTTTGGCAAGCTTCTACAACTTCCCTGGATTTTTCGGCAAGCATTTAAGCTACATAGCCGTATGGCAATTTGTGCAAGACCACACGGGTGCAGCTCGGCTAGGGCTATTTGTTTGTATACAATATCAAGTAACGTCCAAGATTCTATTAGGCCTAATTTATATACTTCTTTTGTGGTGTAATAGTAGTAGCGAGATGTTGTAGTTTTTAGTATCGCATAACATGATTATTCTCCCATGTAACACCTAAACCAAGTATATCTTTAACAAGTGTTTGATCAGCACAATAGCTTGTTTTTAATTTGGTATCAAGTGGGCCCTTATTACCAAATATTATCTAGTTAGCACTTATTGTAAATGTTATATTAGCTATTGCCTGCAGCTTTGTCTGCGTTTTTACTTTATAAACTGGCTTCAGCGTGGCTCTATCACCTACCAAAATATAATATATATAAGGCCAGTATTCAGGCAAACGACCTATCTGATGGTAAATGGTTATCATTGCTTATAGACAACTGTAATACTAGGGATGATTCTATTCAGTTACCGGCCTTGAAGAGCGTCTTTCAAACTCCTTTTGAAGAGATCCATGTGTTAACTCTCAGGGAATTTCGTACCGAGTAACCCATTTCATAACGCTAGCGTACCCATAATGAAAGTTCAAGACAACCGTACTGTTGTCGCTACTAATAAGTGTTGTTATAATATGGCTAATTTAAATAGTATCTTTAATAACTATAACCTATCTATTATTGTCATATATTTAAAAATCTACATTATCGTTATTATGAAAATCTGATTAGTACTTATTGTAGGAAAGAATAGAAAAATTCATCCATCCTCACAAATTTTCTTGTTTGTAATACTAATAAAATATTATTAATTTCATATATTGTTGCCAGGTGTTCAAGAGCTATGTTAGCCAACCGGATCTCGTATTGGCTCGGGGTAACTGGTCCATCATACACAGTGGATTCGGCTTGTTCGAGCTCTCTCTATGCTTTGGAACACGCTTTTAGAGCTATACGCGACGGTCATTGCGACGCTGCTATCGTCGGAGGATCTAATCTTTGCCTACATCCTTACGTTTCATTGCAGTTCTCTAGGTATGTAACATTTTTTGGATACAGTCTATCAATTTTACTAAGCCTTAATGATTCATCAATCATTAAAATAATTTGCCAAATATAAGTGTATCACTTTAGAACTGGTGCACCTATTTGTCTTAGCTCTTTTTCGTTGTATTTATAACAGCAGGAAAAAAAGTGAAGATTTATATCAAAAGTCTTCATAAAAAAATGATCTAGAGAATGAGATAGAAGAGCGTATGGAGATCTTAATAAGTGAGCGGGTGAATAAGAGAGAAAACCGTATGAAGACCTTAGATAGTAGGCGAGTGAATAACACAGAAGTACGTATAGAGATCTTAAAGAATACTGATACAGTCGATAAATTGACGTTCGGTTGCCATTTTATTTCATTGCATGACTGTACTGTAGAGTAAAAATTTGGTCTCATTTTCTTGGTAGATACACCAGTAGGAAGTCGAGGTAGGTTACTTAAAAACCAGAATCACCTGTTTAAATTCAAGAAATAGTGAAAAAACTTGATAGTTTTCACGCTGAGGTATTGTGTATGTATATAGAAGTATAATATTCTTGAATGGAGATGGTACTATAGTAGACGATAGATAGAAGCGTGCAAGCAATTGAGTAAAGAAGGTTAAACTTTGGATAAAATAATTATAAGAATAAAAAGGAAAACAATTATGTACGAATTTGGATTAATGATAAAGAGTGTGCTATAGATTGGGAGTGTTGTCACCGGATGGCAGATGCAAGAGTTTCGACAATAGAGCAAACGGTTATGCTCGTTCAGAAGCCATCGTTATCTGCTTCTTGCAGAAAGCTAAGGATTCTAGGAGGTAAACTAATCTATTAATTTTGCATATGGTGTTCATAATTGCATAAAAAAGTCTCGACTATATTTCTCTATCTCCCTTTCATATTCTTGTATGAAAGCTTTCGAAAAGAGAGCATTTACAATTATAATTAAAATATTTTCTGTAAATTACTAGTTCAGTAAAATTATAGACCAATGTTTGTTAACAATTAGATCAAACAGTTGTTAGAATAAGACTGAAATTTTATGGTACCTGCTAGAAGACAACATCAGATATTACTGGGTAAATAAACTAAGTTTGATTCTTCACCATACATCTTAAAGTACTTTTTAAAACTATAACAAAGTAAGCCTTTAGGTACTATATAAATTTACAACAATAAAACAAATGTTATTGATATAAAAGCCACCGTTGTAACAGTTATTTTTTCAAAAAAATTAATAATTAAAACTTTACGCCATCATCGGAAATGACGTAGAATATGACGGAAATACGTATGGAAATGATGGTAAAGCGAGACAAAGTTCGCGCTGTTCTTTAAAAAAAAAATATCTGCTGAGCCGTGTCAATCTGTTATATGTGCACTCGCTTAAGAGGTTGTCAGTAAACGAATTTTTTTTTAATTTAATTTATCTACGAAAACATTTTTTTGTGCGTCTAGTTTATTTACCCTACTGCATGTTTTGACCACCCATCTATAGCCAGATGATTAAACTAAATATGTTGTTGTTTAAATTAGAGTGTACGCTCAACTTCTACACGCTAAAACGAACTGCGACGGTTACAAGGAACAAGGTATCACGTACCCAGCCGGCCACATCCAGAAGCTCCTGCTTAGTGAGTTCTACGAGGAATGTTCAATACCGCCTTCTAGTCTGGAATTCGTTGAAGCACACGGAACAGGTTAGTTTGGTATTACTGATAAATCTGTAAAAAAGTTAATCATTTAAAAGAAAGAAAGATTTCTTTGCAACACATATTCAGAGTTAGTAGTACCGTATACACACACACACATTACTCACTTACTTTTAGTAAAGGGAAAGCGGGATAAACGTAAACAACAATATTTTTTTATTTTCTAAGAATCAAAATGTACACTGCGTGAAAAACAAATTCGCTACTAACAAAAATGTATAGATTTAGTATGAAAAATTACCAACAGATGGTGTTCAAAAGAAATCTGATTATTACGGATATCTAGGTGACGACATATATAATAGATTTTCTAAAAATCATAACCACAAGTATTCTCGTTAAGATATCTGCTTATTTTAAATCACAAATGACTATGTTCATGATTCCTATAGAAATTCGTGAAAGAGTTATTTATTTTAAACTCAAATTTTATACTACATACAAAATACCAACTGTACTCGACAGCAACAAGAAAAAAATGCACATTACAAATAGAGGAGTGTTGACTAACGAGAGAATAGTAGGTACTTCGACGCAAACTTAAAATGTCCTTCTACTAACGTCGAGTTGGCGTCGTTGTGCAAAACACAAAGAATTGTGACAAATGTTGACTACAAAAATAGCGCCCTTACTCTGCACATTGGTGTAAAAATTATATAAAGCCACTTTCATAATTCCCAACGCTACACGATACTTGAATTCTATTCATTTGGTTTTTTTGTCTAATTAAGGAAAGTTTATCAAGTTCATTTTTTTAATGACTGTGTTATTGTTGTCTTCTTCTTGCTCTTATCCATTTTGATAAGTAGAAACAGCGAAACATATATCTTTTTTCTCTCTCAAATGTAGATTACTAATGTAAAATTAAAGCTTAGTTATTTTTAACCGACTTCGAAAAAGGAGGAGGTTATATGTTCGGGTGTATGTATTTTTTTTTTATGTATGTTAATCGATATCTCCGTCAATTGTGAACCGATTTTAATGATTCTTTTTTTTGTTTGATTCGGCTATACTCCAAGGTGGTCCCATATAAATTTGAATAAAATATTCAACCCCTAAGAGGGTTAAATATCGTTTATTTGATTTTCACCCAGTTCATGTCTACGTATTTTCGTGTACTTGAAAGTGATTTCAACAATTTTATTTGAAATTTGATAACTGGGAATGGTGTTCTTGAACATAAAAAAAAATCCAACCATAAGGGTTGAAAATAAAGGGATGAATAAAGCTTATATGAATAAATGAACTTCCCCACAAACTAATTTTAATGAAAACTTGGAACAACCTGTTGTAATGATAAGAATATAATTTAGTCAATCCTGAGTTGATCATGAAAATGAAGAATGGAACTCCTCAACGGCTTACAGCAGCTATCTTGTGTTTGGGTACATATGACTCGTTTTGACGAGGAATTACATGTGGGATTATGACTGTTGAGGCAATTCCCGTGAAGCGAACATTAGGAAAGATGAGGTTCTGAAATTCGTTCACAATCAACCTAATATGACCAGTTAGATCTAGTACGATGTAATATCATGTTTGTTTGTCAAGTTATGAACTTCTGAAGAACAATTACTTCTGTATCGAATTAAATCAAAGTCATGTACTCGAAAAATATCTAGAAATATGGTGGTAAGCGACTTTATATTTTTTTTTAAGTTATTGTTCAGACCTCTCGGTATTATTACAAACATTACAAGTATACAGGTAGCCGCTTATATATAGGTAGTCTACTAGCTAGCCTAGCTACTAGAAGTCTAAATACCATCACTATGAACGAATTTCACCTTTATTTGTTGTTCACTTTACATAAAATACAGATACATGTATATCAGGAGCGTGAGAGTGGACTTCGTACCTATGTCGATATGATTTTCGGTTGGCACCGACTTCCAGTATTTTTCTAGGTAGCGCAAAAATTCATATATTTTATTTAATTTGATTATATTAATGATATATTTATTTCTCACTTTTCAGTGCATTATAAGTTTTTTATATCGAAGTCGGTTCAATTTTTTTTGTAAAATTTTTTATTCTACAATTGTTTCGATTTGTGTTCGAATTTACTATGAATTACATTACCCATTTCATATTTGCTTGATTCCATATCCGTGGTTAAATGAAAACTGAATGAAATTAGTAAACTATGAAAATATATTTTTTAAATTTTTTAATTATATTTACTTTGTATTTATAAGTATTTGTGTTACTTTCTTTATGTTCACGTATTGATATGGTCTTTTAGTCAACTAACGTCGACACTTTAGGTATCGTTGCAATGATTACACCTATATATTTCATGAAATCAAATGAAAAGCTTAGAAGATATAGTATTATTTAATATTGCATTAACACTATAACAAGTAAAAAAAATAATTGTACGTGTAACCGTCACACGGGATTGACTTAAAACTTTTAAAATATTTTTGATTTATTCAATAAAAAGTTTATAAACAAATCAATCAAAAACTTTAAAAAAATTAATAATCATTTTAAATTGAATAATAATAAAAATCAGACAATAGAATACACTATGCATAATTATATAGGCGCCGGACAACAAATTAAATTGAAGCTTTATTATCTGTAATGCCATCAATCATCTAATTCGTAACTTAAATAACACAGGATTTTTTTTATTATTTGCAACTCTTTGTATAAACTAAATAAAATATAAAAAAAGTACGAACAGATGATTATGTACCAGTAATGAATTAAGTGAATTATGATTTAATAGAAGGTTTGGTTATGTTTAATTATTGTCTAACCGGATGGATACATAAATGTGACGCCATATTGCCGAAGCGGACTTCCGTTGCATTGTCGTCCAGTTACCTCCTAGTCGCACCTAAAGAAATTTTACTTTAATAAAATTGACTTCAAAGCATTTACTCTAGAAAAGACCATTAAAACCTACTTGACTTTTTTTTCCTTTTTTTTCGAACTGACTACGCTATTGATCTAGCAAGGTCTTAACAGCTTCACCGAACTACTAAGGCGAGCGCTTAAGGCACTCAGCCAATTTTATTTGGGCAACTAGCTCAAGGGTGCACTGCACACCTCGGCTTGGCTGTTGCCTGTTACATGCAAATTCGCGACCTATATTAGCTAACCTAGCTAACTATTCATATATGTTTGAATTGTTGAGACACATATGTGTATCAAGCATACACGCCTCAACAACCCCTCCATATATTTTTTATCGGAAAATTAGAGATTTTTCAGTTCGATAAGGGAAAAAAATAAAACCCTTCCACTTCCATGTGTAAGCGTGTAGCGTGCACGTGTGCGGGGGTGATCGTGTAGTGTTGTAGCAGTGATGTAAATTTTTGTGTCACTGTATCGCGCAAATCCTACTTGACTATGATTGAGTATCTACAAGAGACTTGGATTGCCATAAACCCATCAATATCTCAATAATAACAAAATAAATATCCTAATATTACCTATTGTATCTTGAAAATCCAGGTTTTAATGCAATTGAAATTAAACCTACATGACGACATTCCCTTTGCAATAAAAAAGTAATTTTCTGAATTTGTAGTAAAAAAAGCAGGAATTATAGATGAACTGAATTAAAAACCTACTACTCCTTTCTAAAGTCGGTCAAAAGAAGAATTGTCTTACGCAAATAAAAGCAAAGGTTTTTTAAATCAGGAACTCGAGTCGGTGATCCAGAAGAATTGCTTGCTATAGACGAAGTTTTCTGCACTGGACGTTCCGAGCCGCTACTCATTGGTTCAACTAAATCTAATTTAGGTCACAGTGAACCTGCTTCTGGACTCTGTTCTATTGCTAAGGTACATTTTACTAATTTAAAATAAAATAAGAACATACATGTTATAGATACAAATGAAATCAAATGGGCAATAAAACTAAGTTTGGGTTGAAACAAGAGAATAATATTATAACAAGAGAAATAGAAATAATACATAAAGTTTTTGAAAGAAATTTTAGAATACTGGCCGTCAAATATTTCTATGTTCATAGTTACAATTATTCTAGTGTTAGATAGCTCATCTAGAAGGATATATAAATATACGCTATGACCAATTGGAGGGGATCTCAAAATTGTTTTTTTTCTTTTAGAGATTCCGCTGCGTGTTAGCATTAGCCCGAAGCAACTATTCTACACGAACGAAGTTACGGGGAGAACCTAGTTCAGTTATATATTTTTATTCCTAGATATCCACATACTAATACTAAATTTTGCATCATTTTGTCCATTTAGATGGTAATAGCCTACAGTACGGGATATATTCCACCGAATTTGAACTACCTGACTCCTCGTGAAGGCGTCGCTGCACTGGCCGAGGGCCGAATGCAAGTTGTAACCGACAAGCAACCCTGGAACCGTGGGATGTCAGGTATCAACAGTTTCGGTTTCGGTGGAGCCAATGCCCATGTTCTCCTGAAGAATGTTGCTAGAGACAAGGTTAGTGTTGGATTCTTATTTAATTTCAAGACAAAATAATCATCTTTTTTAATCAGCGTTTTCAGTTTGAGAAAAAAAAAACATTTTTTATTAACAGCTCCGTACCCTTAGTATAGTCCGAGATATTATTTAAAACTAGCTTTATTGAATGTCCTTATTCTAATTATTTCTAAATATATATCGTTAATCTTATCTGGCAATCTCTTTTGGTTTGTTTCCTATTCCATTTGTATTTGCACTCTTTTTTTGGTTTTAACGTTTCATTATATGTAATTTCTTTTCATTCAGTCATGTTCCTTCTCTTACATTTAATTCTTAATTTGTAAATTCTACGATTTCTGTCTTATTGTCATTTAATATTTCTTATTCTGTGGCTGCTTTGGTTGCTTCTTATTTCTATATACTATTATTCTTTACAATTATTTGCTTATTTTTATTACTATCTTTTTAAATAATTTGATCTCTATATGTATGTATTGCCACCATTTATTCATTACTTTTATTCTGCCAGTTTTAGTTTTATCCTATTTATAAATTCTATTCTATTTATAAATCCTAATAATATATTTAGATCTTCGTTCTTTAGTAATTTCATTTTAAACTTATCAGGTCAATAAAGGTATGCCGATGGATGATTTACCTCGCCTAGTCTGCGTATCAGGACGTACTGAATCAGCAGTTGCAAAGATATTGGATGATCTCGAATCGCGAACAGTTGATGTTGAAGTCATCCGTCTTTTGCATGCTATCCATGATGAAGATATAACCGGCCATGTCGTTCGAGGCTATACGTTGCTAGGTGAGTATTTCATCTACACTTCATTCACCAAACAATTTCCTTTTTCATGAGTTTATCATGCATTATGCCCTTTTTTAAATTATTGTATTTATTACCTGAATTACCAATTCGCTCGGTAGTTATTTTATCATTATAGAATACTAGCTGTGCTCACGTCTTTGCATGCTCTTGTTGTTTATTGTTGCTATCATCATTTGTTTTAATAAGTACTTGAGTTATTACAGAAATAATATTTTATATTTTCAGTATATTTACTTATTCTAATTCCATGGAGATATGTTCTATGGCACAGAAATTGTTGTATGGCAGCTTTAGCTAATGCAGAGTTATTGTAAAATAGTCAATATACAAACCTTTCCGAAAAACTACCATTTGACCGATTGCCATGAATTTTGTAATTTCTAATTATTTTTATCACTTTGCATTAACTAGTTACTAGATAGCGCTAATTGGTATTCTATATATAATAAGTTATATTATAAATTAACAAAGAAAAAATCGTGGACTTTTGCAATTACATGTGTAATTTTCGCTAAGTTTATTATTAAACCTTCCCAGTGTAGCAATTTTTCGAGCTGTCGGTAAATTTTGAAATCTTAATAAATAAGAATCTACTGTCCTGATGTATTTCTACAATTAACTCCGAAATTACTCAACCAATCTTCATGAAAGTTGGCATATATATAATTTGGCCCAACTTGAGAGATAGGGTGATTTATATTAATCATAATTTTAGTTTAACATGTAATAACTGAGCCACAGCAATACGTGGTCCCGTTAACTTGTAAGTAATTGATTGTTTTTATTGATAATAATGATCGCACAGGCTCTACTCCCACGAAGAGTCTGCGATTAGCTCGTGATGTCCAATACTTTTCCGGAGTTAAGCGTCCAGTGTGGTTCGTATACTCAGGCATGGGCTCTCAGTGGGCTGGAATGGGAGCTGAATTGATGAGGATACCAGTCTTCGCTGCTGCGATTCAGAGGTTAGTAAAAGTTTCTATATACCTACATCACATGGTATACATTTTTATATGTATTCTTTTAGTTATATGGATCCAAATACTATTTACATGGATTTTATGTCTTCATAAAATGATTTAAAGACCAAGATGAAGATATTGGATATGTAAATACCACAATCACGTTAATTGTGTTTCCAAATTGGAAAATATTACGACACAATTTTTTTGGGAGTGCTAAAGAACTATGTACATTTACTGTAATAGTGCTCCGTAAAAAAACTATAAAATCTTGATAAGGCTAAGATCAAAAGTTCTAATAACATTTTGGGTTTACTTGTGTAATATAGTACGGGTATAGTTATTGTAACCACACTTACTTCTACAATGTTAATAAAGAGAGGAAGTAATAAATCTACTTTGAACCTCTGAAGACCCTTTTTCAGAGCATCTGAGAAGCCCTCTTGGGAGCCTCTTACCTCTCGTGTTACACTATCTGTGGTTACTCATGGAATACTATTGGGTAGCGTAGTCATTTTCTGCTGCGCGGCGGAAGATTGGTGGTATCCATTGCTGGATTTGCCATCTTAAAAATAATCCATTACATTATTACATAGAACTACTATGATTTCTTATTAATATTATTGTTATTATAAATACACTCACACTAAGACTTATTAACAAACTTCTCTAAAGGAACTAAGTAAGAAGCAAACTCTATCTTCAAAGAATTATTGATTGTGGTTAAGTTTTTATGAATACATAAAAAGTGGAATATGGTACCTACTTTGCCTATGCCCGTTGCTAAATTCTACAAATTGCACATTCGACTTCGAATAAAGTTTCACTCATGAAACCATTTCTTACATTATTTATTCTCCATATAACAGATGTCACAAAGCTTTAGAGCCTAAGGGCATCAATTTGACAAGAATCATCACTTACCCGGACCCTAAGATTTACGACAACATATTGAACTCTTTCATTGGTATCGCTGCTGTTCAAGTTGGGCTTACGGATGTCTTAAGGACTGTTGGAATTGAACCGGATTATATAATCGGTAAGTGACCTTTGTGAGGAAATCAGTACGAGGTTATGATTATGATTAATTGAATAAAATAAAAGGAGTAAAAAGGCACGTATATGTGTTAAATTACTTAATGGTAAGATCAGTTTCTAAAATTCCCACTAGAAAGCCATACTCCTATTCCCGAAGAAAGGAGCATAATCACCACGCCAGGCTATGCACGATAAATTAGCGATTTCAACCTCCGATATATTCACTTGACTATATTTTCCCACATACAGTGGTACTATAAATAATAGTTCTTAGGCTTAGATTTCCCTGTGATGGCTTTCTTTACTGTCAAGCGATAGCGTTACCGATTTCAATGAGTAAATGTACGCAAATTCCGAAAAATTCTTCCAATTTTGCGGACGTTGAATTGACATTCCATCGGTCACAGCAATCGAGCACCACGATACTAAGATATTGATTAATTGAATTGTATCTGTCGATTGATCATTGTGTTTCGTAGGATGCTCAGAGAAGATATATAAAATTGTCACCAAGTCCATTATTAAAACTTGCTGTTTGGTATCTTTGGCTTAATTCGCACCGAAATATTTTTATTATTCTATAGCTTAATAGAGATTTCCTTTTATTTTTTAATAATCATTATTATATCCTTTACTGAGCTTAAGTAATATCTGTTTAATTTTATTGTTTCTACTGATAATATTCAGAATAGTCTTCTACTTGTCCGTAAAAGTCATATCAAAATTAACTCGGACATACAACAAACATGTCAATTCTATTGATACATTTCAATAACATGTACTAAGAGGAATTAAAAAATAACAGCATTCTTGACTTTAAGTCCATAATATTTGATAATACATTTCTCCTCATCAGGTCATAGCGTCGGTGAGCTTGGTTGCGCTTACGCTGATGGATGTTTTACTGCTGAGGAAATGGTATTATCTGCTTATAGCAGAGGATTAGCTTCCATTGATACACCTTTCATTAAAGGATCCATGGCTGCTGTTGGTCTCGGATATAATCAGGTTACTGCAATTTTATAAATAAATATAAAAATCACCCTTGCAAAAGCTTAGAGAGGGGCTGTGCTAACGAAAGTAAAAGATAAGTTATTTGTTTATTTGAGTGCATTATTTAGACCAGTGATACTCAACCTTTTTTAAACGGGTCACAAACTCGTTTTACTCATGGTGATGCTGGCTGCAAATTACAAATATCTAAGTATAAAATTTAAAAAACGTAATTTTAGATTAACAAAGTAATAATGTAGCGAAAAATGGTTGTCCAATAAAACAAATTTGGTATAACCCTTATATTATAAGGAATACATTGAGGTCGGGTTATCTGGGATTTATTTAATTTACTCAGCGTACTCATAATTTTTGTCATATGCTAGAAATTGTAGTGGTAGAGCCACGTTGAAACTATTATTGGTTTCATTCAGCCTGAATGGGTCGGCTCGTCCCTCCTCACAGAAAACCGACGTGAAATAACAGTGCTTATATTGTTGCGTTTCGTTCGGTCAGTGAGAGCGCCGGAGACCTATCTCCCCTCCCCTCCACTCCCCTCTTCCTTCTCCTCCCCCTTTCTCTCCATTCCCACAAACAAAGGCTAGCAACGCACTTGCGACTCCTCTGGGGTTGCTAGTGTCTATGGAGCAGTGATCACTTAACAACAGGTGACCCGCATATTCGTTTGCCTCTTATATGAAACGAAAAAAAATAATTGAAAATATAGTGTATTCGGGTAGGTCAACTACAAAAACCCGGTGGGTCGCAGATTAAGTATGGCTGATTCAGACGATTTAATGAAATCTCTTCGAAAGTGTGATTAAATTATAAAGTCCAGTCCCCAAAGTCCTATAGAATTACTTACAAATATTTAATTGTAATGGCCAGCTCTGTACCATCTCAAAAGTGTTCTTATCTAAACAAAGAAATCTATACTAATATAATAAAGAGATAAAGTTTGTGAGTTTGTGGAGTTATGCGTTTGTAACGTTGAAGGGTATAAACTCAGGAACTACTGGTCCGATTAGAAAAAATAATTTCAGTGTTATATAGCTCATTTATCGAGGAAGGCTAAAACCGATAGGAGCGGGGCATCAATAGAGAATGTTTCAAAACTGGGGTTTTTTCCTCTTGAGAGCTTTCGCTGCGTGTTAGCGTTAGCTTTTTTTTTCGAAATGTCTACGCTATTGACCCAGCAAGGTCTTAACAGCTTCACCGGACTACTAAGGTGAGCGTTTAAGGCACTCAGCCGATTTTATTATGGCAACCAGCTCAAGGGTGCACGGCACACCTCGGCTTGGCTGTTGCCTGTTGGATGCAAAATAGCGACCTATCTTAGCTAACCTAGCTAACTATTCATATGTGTATGAGTTGTTGAAACGTATATGTGTACCAAGCATACACGCCTCAAGAACTCCTCCATATATTTATTATCGGAAAATTGAGAGTTTTTCAGTTCGATAAGGGAAAAAAGTAAACCCTTCCACTTTCATGTGTAAGCGTGTAGACGTGCACGTGTGTGGGGGTGATCGTGCAGTGTTATAGCAGTGATGTATATTTGTGTGTCACCGTATCGCGCAAGCAACGCACTCAAGGGTTCCCTACCGAGGGATCGAACCTAGGCTTGAGCCGCTGCCGTGGGGGGCCTAATCGGGTGTGCGGGAGCGAAATTAACCCCCAGACCACGGCGGCGTGATCTGTGGTTACGCGGGCATGGGCGTGAACACGCTCTGTTTCGAGGGACAGGCTGGTACTGATCGTTCGCTGACGTGATTAAATCAGGAGGGTCGGTAAAAGTTAGCGTTAGCACAAAGTAATTATTTCACACGAACGAAATCGCGATCAACGAAACGAACGAAATTATAAGTTAAAAGTCAATAAAATAGAATGGAATGTTTAAACAAGAAATAGCAATGATGGAAAGAATGTTAGTATTTATCCTATCTTTAGTAGTGGTAGAACCACGCTGAAGCTATTATTGGTTTCATTCAGCCTGAATGGATCGGCTCGTCCGGGGTAGCACCACCCTCTCACAGAAAACCGACGTGAAGTAACAGTGGTTACATTGTTGCGTTTCGTTCGGTCAGTGAGAGCGCCGGAGATCCATCTCCCCTCCCCTCCCCTCACCTCTTCCTTCCCCTCTCTCTTTGTCTCCCTTCCCTCAAACACAGGTTGGCAATGCACTTGCGACTCCTCTGGGGTTGCTAGTGTCTATGGACGGCGGTGGTCGCTTAACAACAGGTGACCCGCATGTTCGTTTGCCTTCTATATGACATAAAAAAAACTGATTGCATTGTTAATTCTTAATAGAGGTTTTTAATTTTGTTCCCTTGTAACTCTTAGTATTAATGAAAGGAGTATATAGGTAGTCGGTGAAGCTGTTAAGACCTTGCTGAGTCAATAGCGTAGTCACTTCGAGAAAAAAAAAAGGAAAGGAGTATTAACTTTTGAAGACATAGCGACAGTATCGATGTTTATGTTCGATATATTCCTTTAATATCGACGTAACGTTTCGATATATCGTATCAATAAAAACATTGCTGCTTTTTCCCAACACCCAACATTACTGATATAAAATTGAGGCGTATGTTTATTTCAAAAACGATATGAATTAAAATGAGTTTATGTGTTTATACGATAAACATTTCTTCGGTACGTTTGAAGGAAATGCTATGAAGACATCATTCTGTGGCAATTTTACGTTTTTTATCTTTATTTTTGTAATTTTAACTTGTAACTGACTACGACTCATTTATGGCATAGATCAAAGCGATGTGCCCACCAGAGATCGAAGTAGCCTGCCACAACGGTCCCGATTCTAGCACAATCTCAGGTCCTGCTGACATAATGAAGACTTTCGTTGCTAAGCTCACTGCGGAAGGCATTTTCGCCAAAGAAGTCCCTTGCTCGAATATCGCTTATCATTCTCGCTACATTGCTGAAGCTGGTATGTTCTAGATTTACTGCACTTTGTTTATAATCAATATTTACTTCTGATAAGAAAGTCTAAATCTATACTGATATCACCATATCTATACTAATATTATAAAGAGGTA
The DNA here is from genome assembly GCA_014332785.1 of Antheraea mylitta. Lineage (NCBI taxonomy): Eukaryota > Metazoa > Arthropoda > Insecta > Lepidoptera > Saturniidae > Antheraea > Antheraea mylitta. The sequence goes on from JACEII010000096.1 coordinate 914,127, forward strand.
ATAAAGTTTGTGAGTTTATGACGTTATGAGTTTGTGATGTTGTTTATGACGTTGTAGGGAGTAATCTCAAGAAGTACTGGTCCGATTTGAATAATTCTTTCAGTGTTATATAGCTAATTGGTCGAAGAATAATAGGCTATATGTAATCACGATAAAACCAATAAGAGTGGAGCACCAATGAAGAATGTTTCAAAGTCAGAGTACTTTTTCTTTTTGAGAGCTTTCGGTGCGTCTTATTGTTAGCCCAAAGTAACTATACTACGCAGACGAAGTCGCGGGCAGGAACTAGTTTCAAATAACTGTGTAAATTTATTCGTTAACTTTAGATTCTTATAATAACTTGTAATAGCCAGTTTGTAATAGTTCCATTACTTGGTCAAAGGATGCTACTCTAAGAAACATGTAGAAATAAACGTCACGCTATTTACGACGTATTAGGAAGTTAAACAACGAGAAATTATATATTTTTGGAGCATATCCTAGCAATTTTCCTTACCATCAGCTGATAGTGTTACCAAGTTAAATTAGTATATTTCATAAGCGAAACATTTATTAGTATATGACTGAGCTCCAAGATGTCAACGAAGAGATATTCAGATATTCAATATATTCATCAACTATTTCTGTGTACATTTCTCTAAGATTGTTATAAATTTAGCGATTCCCTGCTTAAAAGTAAGGACTTCATGTATAACTGAATAAAATCTAACATAATACTATAATAATTCAGTTCCATGATCTAATAATGACAATAATCTCTCAGGTCCTACTTTACTGAAATACTTGAAACAAGTGATAACATCACCAAAGCCTCGTTCGGAAAGATGGCTGTCGACATCGTTGCCTCAAGCCCAGTGGAAAGATGCTAAAGCTGAACTATCCTCCGCTGAATATCACACCAATAATCTTCTAGTAAGTTTTCAAATAAGATGTTTAAAATCTATCTAATACCTTTAAACGAGCAGTTCTTGTATATATTTTTATATTTGTATATATTCAAGATTTCGGAAACAGCGTCATCTATTTCTGTGAAACTTAGTTTGTAGGTAGTTTCGGGGACGATTAATCGATCTAGCTAGATTTTATTCATAGAAAACTTTTTTAAACTGAGATTTTAGGCAATGAAGAAATATAGCTAGAATATGAAGATAAAATTAGCCACCGCTGTCAAAACAAAAATAGCTCAGATGCGATTGGTTTCATCGAAAATCCATGTAACCCCAGTTCGAAACCCGAGTGTATATAGTTTTCTTTTTTTTGTAAAAGATGATAATTTTGTAAGGAAAACCTAACAATTTATTTTAATTAAATAAATAATCGTATGATTATGTTTATAAGAGACATCTTTTTTATTATTTTTTTATGTGAAAAAATTCTAATTTTGTGAGGCGTACCTAACAGTTTATTATAATTTAAAAATGTTTTTTAAAGAACCGAGCTGGACTCGGTCGCCCAGGTACTTGTTCTATATGTGCAAAAGTTCTTAATCACGGACAAGTAAATTATGAACCAACGCGTAGATATGCCCAATTGTCAATATGCAGTGCTCCTCAATCCTTTTGTCCGCTGTGAATACAACCGTAAGTTTGGGCTTACGCATAATATATTTAAGAGTTTAACGCAAAACAAAGTTAAAACATTATTATAGGATTATAAAATTGGCATTTATATATCTTTACATTATCTGGATGTTATACATATTATATAAAACGCATTTATACCAAAATTTTGGTTCTTCGTTAATTTGTTTGGCGAGGAGTGGGTGTTGTTATAAGTATAATTGTGGTGTTTCATAATTGATGATATTGAGTTCGTATTTGCTCTAACAACAAAGTTTGCATCATTATTATCAGCGTATAAGAAACCCACTGTAGGTACATAGGCCTCTTCCCGAAGGAAGGTATGGACATAATCTCCATGTTAGCCCACGACGTATTAACAATTTCCAACTATGAGAATTCCACAGTTCTATGTTTACCCACATACAGTAGTACTATAAGAATATTTCTCAGATTCAGGTTTCCTCACGATGTTTACCTTCACCGTCAGCTGTTAGTGTTACTAATTTTAAATTTGTTAATGTACGTGAATTTCTAAAAATTCTTTAGTACATGCCGGTGTTCTTACCTACAAACATCAGATTGATAAACCACTAGATCTTTGGTAGGTGGTAGAGCCACGCTGAAGCTATTACTGGCTTCAGTATGAATGAGTCAGCTTGCCACCCTCTCACAGAAAACCGACGTGTAGTAACAGTAATAGTGTAACAGTGTTGTTGCGTTTCGTTTGGTCAGTGAGAACGGTGGAGGCCCACCCCTCCTCACCTTCCCGCTCTCCTCTTTCCTTCCTCCGCCTATACCCAACACAGGCTGGCAACGCACTCGTGGCTCCCCTGGTGTTGCAAGTGTCTATGGACGATGGTAATCACTGAACGTCATATATATATATATATATAAATATCAAGACATTATGATTTTGCTTAAATTTACAGAATCCTGTACTCTTTGAAGAGACCTCAAAATTGATTCATCACAATGCCATAACCATTGAGATAGCACCACACGGTCTCTTACAAGCAATCCTCCGCCGCTCAATGAAGAAGGACGTCGTAAATATTCCATTGACTCAGAAGAATCATGCAGATAACGTTCAAATGTTATTCACTGCTTTGGGAAAGTAAGTATCACTTGAATAATTACATCGTTATGTATAAACTATGTGGACTCAGGATGCTTGGACGACTTATAAGTAATAGCAATAGAAACAATTATTCTTGTTGCAAGACGCATTTTTAAATTTATGATGTTATAAAAATAAAAAACAAAACTAACAAAAAAAATAAAACGTTTCGAATTGGTAAAATTTGAGATTTTTTTTTTATAGAATTTTCGTTTTCTAGATATCAACGTTTGTTTACATTTGTCTACATATACCTTCAATAATAATATTTTAAATAGTAAAATGAAGGAATAATATGTAGTAGGTAGTAAAATATAAACGAAATTAGATACAAATACTAATTATGAAACCATTTTCATGAAAGAGCTGCTAACAGAAATTTTACGTAAAAGATAACTTTACGGACCGGTGGACCGTCCTTGTGACATTTTGAAAGTGCTTTTAAAAGCCTTCCTGAATAAAGGTACGCTTAATGTTATTTCAAATAATATTTGATATATTCTCCTTTATGAGTACTTCAAAGAACACATATATGATTATATGCGTATTTGAATCTCTTAATAATGTTTCAATTGTTTTTGATACAGACTTTACGAATCAGGATTAAATCCTCAGCTGGCCAATATTTATCCACACGTTCAGTTCCCAGTGTCTCAGAGCACGCCCATGTTGTCACACCTCGTAGAATGGGAGCACAGCGAAGATTGGTAAGAAATGCCATTTTTATAAATGAATTAATTGTTCAAAGACGAATGTCTCACTATATACGCTATTTACAGTCCACTAGTCTTTAAACAAGTTACTCATAGATTTGTAGGTACTATACTATTCAGATGCAACACGTGTGTTCTTACGAAAAAGTAAATTTTTCAAAAACGAACATCTCTGTATACTCGCACTATTTATAGACCACTAACCTTATAACAAGTTATAAATAGACTTGTGAATACTATATTATTTTGTCACGCGTGCATTATAGTGAAAGAATTGATTCTTCAAAGAAGAAGATCCCAGTATACATACGCTAATTATAGTTCAATAGTCTTTAAACAAGTTATACGAGTACATAACCTTATGAATATCAATAGTCCGGTGAAGCTGTTAAGACCTTGCTAGGTCAGTAGCGTAATCACTTCGATAAAAAAGAATTTATGATTACTTCATTATCTGGATGCAACACGTGCATTGTGATGAAAGAATTGATTCTTCAAAAAAGAAGATCTCACTATACACGCGTTATTTACAATCGAACTCTTTAAACAAGTTATACATAACCTTATGAATACTACATTATTTAAATGCGACGCGTGCATTGTGATGAAAGAATTAATTCTTTAAAAAGAAACATATCTGTAAAGTGCGCTACTTTCAGTCCACTAGTCTTTAAACTTGTTATTTATAGACTTATAAATACTATATTATTCAGATGTGGCATGTTTTATAAAATAATTAGTTCTACGAAGACGAATAACTCAGTATACAAGCGCTATTTACAGTCCACTAGTCTTTAAACAAGTTATAGATAGTCTTATAAATACTATACTATTCAGGTCCGACAATTATGTTTTCATGAAAGAGTTAAGTAGTAAAAGACAAACATGTCAGTATGCACGCATTATTTACAGTCCATTGGACTTTAGGCTAGTTATATACAGACTTGTAAACACTACTACACTATTTAAATATCACATGATGCCGCCGTCGCAGTAGATTCGCTGACTGATTTCTTTTTTGTATCGTATTCACTTCGATTAAAGCTGGATTAAACACTAAATTGTCAGTGTCAGTTTATACCCATATATCCTATATATATTAAGACGTGAAGCAAAAAATTTGTACCCCTTTTTAAGCGAATGACGCGAGCGGATAAACGTGAAATTTAGCATAGTTTAACTTTATATGAAGCAGAAGTGCAGAAAGCTATTCTTTTGTATAAAATGTATCAGAAATACATTAAATTGATTTTAACATGCATTACTAACACTAGTTTTAACTAAAATCCGTGACGTGAGGCTCATTTATATATATATATATGCTTACCCCGGAGTGTATTTAAGGTGATATTAAAAAAAATATATATTAAAAAAAAAAAAAATTACAATACACTTATCCGGCAAGCCAATTTATTTACATAATACGTCAAAAACACGTGAGTTGTCGATTTTCTGGAAAGGTCAATTTCGACTGAATATCAGTGCTAATTTCCCAACAGATCGATTGACTGTCGAAAATTTTGCGTAACCACAACAAAGCCAGAACTTTGCGTCCAATAAAGATTTAACTCTTATTCTCGTTCTTTCGACATTTATAGTTTATAATTCGACATTTCTCGTTATAATTGAGTACATAATCGATACTTTATAACAATGAACAGATATCTCATTTTATTTTTTCTAATTGCGCTATAATTATAATCACGATTATGTTTTTGCGGTTATACAATTTTTTAAACAATTTATTGGCGTATAAAATAAATACCACTATATCTTCCAAGTGATGTCAAAATAAATGCGTGTATATTATATGAAATGAAAGCATTTATACAAGATATCACGTTATGTTCTCTTCGTTATGCTTAAAACTCCTTGTAAAAGAAGAAACTGCTAATAATATTTAATAAGCCACAGATTTGAGCCCCGAATACGACTGACTTTTGTCTGATTAGCATAATTTTCCGTTTTTGTTAAATATCTATGTTTATATCAGTCCTCGCATATAAACAACCATACAGAATTGTGTCTTCGTATTTATTAAACCTGACAAATAAAAAAAATGCTCTGGTTAAATTAAAAATTTCAATCGACATCCAAAAGCGACTGTGTTCAGTTACAACTCACAATCGTGTATATACAAAATGTCGAAACACCCAGAATACTTAGTCATCGTTTATTAATCGTCATCCATCAGTCAAGCGACCGCAAACAAATAGTCTGCGTGTGATCTATAGCGGCACTTTGTTCATTGACTTCAATAAAGCGCGACGTTCAGTACGCATTTTTCAAACATACCCCCATCTCCTCCGCTTTGAATAACGGTAGACTGGTTGGGTACAGAGGACAAGTTTGTATATTTTTTGTACTGTTTTCCCTAACAGCATAACCTCTGTTCAAAAAAGACCGTAGGATTGTAGTATACTGTTTGTCGTTTCAAGGAGCTCCTCAGCAGGAGACCCCTTATCCTTCACCATCTATCGCCAAGTTTCTTTTTATGTTTTTATTTGAGCATGACATAATAACCACATTGTTCCTAATTGTGAGCATAACCTAATTTAAAAACAACGGCGACCATCGAGAAATCTAAATTCAACGTCAGTGGCTGCTATCATACTAATCTACAAGGTTCTCGCCAAATAAATGTATACTGGTTTTATTAATGTCATATGTTTTAGTGTTGCACTACAAAATCGACCGATGTTAAATGAAACTAAACAAGCCGGATTAAAGGGGATCTTTGAATATTCTTTGATTAACCAGCCCTCTTAAATTGAAAACGAAGTGCACATTAGTCTATTCAGATAGTTCTATGTACATTTGGTTCCTTTTCTTGATATTACATGACCGATTGCGACCAAATCGCTGATTAAAATTAAGCAAAACTGAGGTAAACCAGTAACAATACTGTTTGTTCGGGGGATAGATCTATCAGTTATTTGTCCAATAGCCGATTGAGTTCATTACGGGTACATGATCCCGGACTGCTCTAGCTGTAGTGTCACATTCCTTTAATTTCCGTAACAATAGCATCCTTATCCATTTTCCTTTTACTAAACCCTTGTTGGGCTTACAGCAGAAAATAAATGCATAATGGTCTATTCAGATATTTCCATGTATAGCCGATTCCCTTTGTAGCAACAATAAAGACAGTTAATCAAGGTTTCTAATTAGTTCCGTTATGGATTCTACTTGTAGGGGTAGTAACAATACATTATGGAAAAAAGGTACCTAAAGTTTCTTGTCCATTTAGGTACGTTACTTCGTACAAAGCCCAAGAAAAGATGAAATCTGGAGAACGAACTGTAAGAATGTCTATAGTTGATGAGGACAGTGAATACATGGCTGGACACGTTGTCGATGGTAAGTATAAAATTACCTAATAAATTAGATGATACTATATATCATCAATATCGACCTTCTATCTTTATGTAATCCCGAATATAAATAAAACAGTTAGTCGGAAAATACTTTATAAATTTAAACTCAAAACACCTACTGGATACCATCGCTAATTAATAATTCTTTTAGCTCCTTTTCAGCATAAGGAGAGTCTACTGTGCTTAAATCATAAGTGCATAGACACCTATAGGTTACAGAAATACCAGTTGAATAGTTTATGTCACTAAAGAAATTCTTTTACAGGCCGCAATCTATATCCAGCTACCGGTTACTTGGTCCTCGTATGGGAAACTCTCGGCATGATGATGGGAGAGCTATACACAGAAGTCTCCGTTGTCTTCGAGAACGTTCGTTTCCAGAGAGCTACGAATATTCCTAAGGACGGAAACTTGGAGTTCATCATTATGATCCAAAAAGGCAGTGGCAATTTCGAGGTAAATCATAGTTTCCTAATCACAATTACAAATGTAGTTAGTAAATTAATCTGAACATTTGATTGATAAAAAAGTTCTCCTTGTAAGAGATTATATGAATAACAATACATTAGAGAGTTTCCAGTGGAATCTTAGTCTGTCACGTAATGTATCTAATGTAATTTTATATTGTATTCATGATCTTGTATTATATGACTCTATATTTTATCATATTGGTGGCATTTTACGTAACGTGGTTCGGTTATTGTGAACAAGTGAAAAGCATTAATTCTGAGACACCACATCTCTCTGGAAAGATCTAACAAGGAGCCACTATCTTAGAACATTGAAATTATCATAAGAAACTTGTAATAATATTATTACCTATTCGACATTATCAGTAATAATGAAGAAGATAGTTTGCCAAGAAGAAAACGATAAATTACCAATATTTCTTCATTTTTAGATAGTAGAGAGTGGAGCGTCAATCGTAACTGGGCGTATTTACGCAAAGAAGAATGTGGGTCAAAATTATCGTGTGCTGCCGCATCCACCTGAAATAACTGGACCTAACATCAAACATATGCTCACTAAAGATTTCTATAAGGAACTGCGTCTTCGAGGCTATCAATACAGGTACAAAGAATATTGTTTTTGTAACCAATTCTATAAACTTTACTCCTCATTTTTTATTGCCAGAAAAATAAGGAATCACTCCATTATCTTCTTCATAACATTTCTTAAACGAGATACGAAGTCCCTTACTAACTGATGCTCCTTGATTTCCTTCTTTGAAAATGTTTTAATTCTGTCATTAATACTCAAATAACCCATGTAATTATCGGTAATGATTTTAAAGTAACCGATTAGTCTTCATCGGAAAGTTTAATGAACTTAGATTTTTTTAGAGAATAGCTAGGACAAAACATCTCTTTAATTTTATTATTATTATTTATATATTTTTAAAACACCTTTGCCAACTTTGTGTTCTCATCGCTTCAACACCGTCCTTAAATTGATCGGCCGTACTACGTACGAGGGAAGCGTAAACCTTATTTTGTAATATTGATGGCATTTTATGTAATATAGGTGGGTTGTTGTGCACAATTGATGTGGATGGGCAATAATACTACAAAGCATGAACTTTGAGATACGACAAACATTGCCTAGAAAGTTCGAACAAGGGACCACCATCTTGTTAAAACATCGAAATTATCACAACAGAAACTTGTATACAATGTTTCTAGTAAATTCTTTACAAGGAATGTCCACAATCTAAATAGGCGCTTTTGAAACAAATTTCATTGTTGCTTTATAAGTGTTGTTCAATTCAATATTATGAAATTTTATTCTAGCGGTCTCTTCCGTGGAGTTGTCGGTTGCAATGTTCAAGGTACCCGCGGACGCCTAGCGTGGGTCAACAATTGGGTCACCTTCATGGACTGCATGCTTCAGCTCAAGATCATCGGTCAGGACACCAGAGGTCTTTTCGTTCCGACTAGGATCGAGAAACTCTCTATCGATGCAACGATGCATTACAATGCTATATCGAAGATGAATCCTGATTCGACCAGAAACTCATTTGAGGTTCGAGTGTATCCAGACGTTGATGTTATTAGGTGAGTAAATTTTAAACTAACTATTAACAGTATGAGACTTAGTGTTTAAATATCAAATTTACCAAAATATCTTCTGCAAGTCTTTTATTCTCTTAGTATTGTGCTACTGAATACAATTCTTAAAAAGCTTTCTTTCTTTTACTTGATAACTTCGAATATGGAAATTGTTTTTTAAACTATTTTCTGTACAGGCTTTAAAGTAATTTGTTAATGGGATGGTTTGTAGAATTTCTGAATGTAAAGACTTTTTGGGAACAAATGGAAATACCTTTTTTCTTTCCAGAGCTGGTGGTGTAGAAATACGTGGTCTTCATGCTACCCCTATTACCAAGCGAGTACCCTTAGGTATTCCAGTACTTGAAAAAAATGTATTTATTCCGAATTTCGGTAAAACTAAGATGACGGTGAGTGTCCAATCTGATAACGATAACAATCCAATTTTAATTAAAAAAGTTTAAGGTTTAAACGTAATGTTTATCCTATATTTTGTGTACTGTATTGTAATATTTAAAGAACTACTATACAAAAATTATTCTATGAATGATTCACCACCGGGACAGCAAGATAAAAGTATTTTCGATATGCTCTGTTTTCTTTTTCAATCCTGTTCATAAATATTTTGCCTATCTTTGTCTACTTTTCTTCTAATCTCATTTATTATATTCTGTATATTATTGTATTTTTTGTTGGTAGTTTTATGGTTTTCAGCAATAATATACTTCTTTAACATCAATCAAAATTTTCAGGTTGAAGATATTCTAAGATCTAACATTCAAACAATCCTTGAAAATATTCAGACATACAAAGTCAAAACAATAGAACTCATCGATGAAGAATATAAGAATAATAACTTTGACCCTTTGATAGAAAAAGTGGCTGATATGCTAGGGGATTTGCCACTTGTACAAGCTGAGTTACTGGTCATCAGTGAAGATCCAATTGAAATGCCTTCAACTGTCACAGTAGAGAATAAGAAATTAACTGGAGAATCTAACACTGTGCTGTTCGTTGGAGCTAACCTTTTGAGTAGACCTCAGGTAAGCTAACGTACCTTTGCTTAAGATTTTTAAAACCATCAGATTCTACTTTAATATTATTTAAGTGTAAGGAAGTATATTAAGTATATTCAAATTAATTACAGACACTGGAACAAGCCGTAGCAACTCTACGCGATAAATGCTTTATTATAAGTCGTGAAAAAGACCTTCCCAATGCTAAAGCTTATGCTGACAAATATGATATAATTTCGATCCAAGATACTGGGTTAGAGTACTTAGTTCTACTAAGAAAGAGGGTTGGTGCTAGACCAGCAAAATTCGTTGAAATTGTTACATCGGATGATTCTTTCGCTTGGATTGAAAAAGTTAAAGATGAAATGAAAGACGGTCAGAAACTTGTTTTATATAGTCAGAACGAGCCATTGAATGGACTTTTAGGATTAGTCAATTGTCTCAGAAAGGAACCTGGAGGTGAAATTATATATGGTCTTCTTATTGCTGATCCATCTGCTCCTAAATTTAATCCAGACTCTGAATTTTATGAAGAACAGCTAGATAAGGATCTAGCCGTCAATGTTTATCAGGAAGTAAGTTTCATACATACATTATTTTTAAGTACTCTTAGAAAAATTTGTTAATTCTAACAGATATGCGAGGAATAGCCGAATGACATTATACTACCTACACTAAGACTACATTTAACTCTTATACTCATAATAAAAATATAGTTGGACATGGAAATCAAAAATAAATGTAAGAATAAAGAATCAACTGCTATTTTTTACGTGCACTGTTTGTTTAGCAAAACCTAATTGGTTTTTGTACCAAGGAAGATTGTAAGCCTTAGGAATATTTAGATCACTGTGGGTTAGTAAGCTGTGGGAGCTATGACAAAAATATACTACATGTTATAATTTTTTGATCTAAGGGACAATGGGGATGCTATCGTCATTTACTTCTTGGAGATTTGGATACTGTTCGTGCACATCATGCTTATGTAAATACGCTAACTATCGGTGACTTGTCCTCGCTGAGATGGATCGAAGGACCTTTGAGAGAAAACCATCAATTTAAAGATGAAGAAAAAGTTTTAGTCCATGTAAGTTCTTAATGTTCTCTATGACCTGAGATAATAACTGATGATATATTGATTATGATGATAACTGACCAGATGAGGATGAATGGTGGACTTCATAGTAAAAAGAAAAATTCATGAATTCATTCATAATTTTAAAGATTACAATAGAAATTGTGAACCAATTATATAGACCACACCGCACGTGTATTTATTCGCATATTCTCTATATTTAGATTTCATGTTTAAGTTGATTATTTATCACCAAATACTCGTTGAGATTTTGTTCTAGAGTATTCAAAGCTTTGTTTATATTATGGATCATATTCTATTTCAATATTCTGTTCCATACGTGGATTATAAATCTTTACAAATCAATTGACTTTCACTTTTTTATTTATTGTTATTCTACTTTTTTCCTTTGTCAAATGTTTCTCAGTATTTACTATTAATTTTTCATTATTATTAATAGTATACAACTGATGGTATATCGACGTGATAAAGCGTTGTAAGTTTTCAGTGTAGTTACTTCTTTATATTGTTATTATATTATTCAGCGGACTGCTGACTGTTGCATTATCCACATCTATCTATCTATCTTCTATCTATCTATACTATAATAAAACTGTAACAAGTCGAAATCTGTACATTAAATATTTTTTGAAAATTTTAATCAGGGTAGAGTATGTTATCGATATAGAAGCCAAAAATAATCTTTTTACAATTTTTGTCTGTCTGTCTGTCTGTCTTTCTGTCTGTCTGTCTGTCCCTATGTACACGCATCACTCTGAAACTACTAAACCAATCTTGACGAAACTTGACATAGTGATAACTAATACTACGAGATTACATCGAATATACTTTTTGTCCCATAAAACGCAAAGGGTTCTCCAGGATAAAGGATTAAAGCCTAGAACCTAAACCCGTATTACTCTGAAAGTACTAAAACAATTTTAACGAAACTTTACACAGTAATAACTGATCTTACAAGGCTACATCCAGGATACTTTTCGTCCCATAAAACGCAAGGGGTTCTCCAGGATAACGAAAAACAAAAATTTGTAGTTAACGTAACTAGACTTTTTTGCGACACCTTAGTACAAGAGCCGGCAACGTTGAAAGAACAAGAATTTTAGAATACCTGGTTCTTTAATATATCAATATATATTTTTTTGTATCATACGAGGCAAATGAACACGTGGGTCACGTCATGTTAAGTGACCACCACCCCTATAAGCACTAGCAACACCAGGGGTGTCGCAAGTGCGTTGCCAACCTGTATATGCGGGAGGGTAAGGGAAGGCAAAGGAGGAAAGGAGAAGAGAAGTGGGCTTCCAACGCTCTCACTGACCAAACGAAATAATACAATGCAAGCGTTGTTATTTCACGTCCATTTTCTGTGAGAGGGTGGTATTAGAAGGACACTTGGTAGCCGGTTAACGTTGTATTTTTAATGCGCGTTTTGATTTAATTAATTTTGATTTATGAATAGGTTTAGGAACATTTTTTTTTTTCAGTAACTTTTAAACGCAATTAAAAGCATGGATTTATCACAGTCAGACACATTTCTTTATAAACAATCATATATTTATACCCACTGATATATTTTATAAATAAAAATAATTAATTTTAAACCAATTATTTTTTCCATAACAAAGAACAAATTTCATTTTATTAAACATTATTGATATGAAGATTTCACCATATATAATGAAACAACGATAAACGTAAGGGTATGTACGTATGGCTTGGGATTGACGCCATTTTAAATATATGCGTCGTCGACCATCAGGCTATACGAAACCGAAATAGCTTGGGCCGGCGAGGTGAAATATCTCGGCGTCACTTTAGATAAACACTTAAATTTCGATTCACACACAGATAGAATGTGAAACAAAGCCGCTATGGTCTTGGGTCGTCTCTATCATTTGCTTTGTCATAAGAGTGAAATGTCTCCCAGACATAAACTCACTTTATATAAAACTTGCATCCGTCCGATTATGACGTACAGTTGTTCGGTTTTTGCACATGCGCAAAATCGTATTCACAACTTACAGGTTCTCCAGAACCGAGCCCAACGTAAAATAACCGGTGCCCCATGGTACGTCCGGAATAAGGATCTCCACAGGGACCTGGAGATGCCTTCTGTCTGGGCGTATATAAAATCACTCACACGTAGTTATTTCGAAAATGCCGCGAATCATCTCAGCCCTTTAGTGGTATCCACCACGAACTATGAACCCGCATCCAACGCTGCGCAGTATAGAAGACGACCGTGACACATTCTTACCGACCCTCCTGATTCAATCACGTCAGCGAAAGATCAGTAGCAGCCTGTCTCTTCAAACAAAGCGTGTTCTCGTCCACGCCCTCATAATCACTATCACGCCACCACGGTCTGGCGGTAAATTTCGCTCCCGCACACCAGATTAGGCCCCGCTCGGCAACGGCTCAAGCCTAGGTCCGTTCCCTCGGCGGGGAGCCCTTGAGTACGCTGCTCACGTGATACAGTGACACAAAACTTTACATCGCTGCTACAACATCACGTACATCACCTATACACACGTGCACACCTACACGCTTACATGCTGTTTTTCTTTTTCAGAAAAATAAACACACAACAAAGAGTTCTACCCTTATTTTTCCCTATCCTATCCTATATAGTTTGGAGAAATTTTTCCGATACAAAATACATACAGGAGTTGTTGAGGCACGCATGCCCGGTACACATGCATGTTTCAATAACTTATATACGTATATCTAGATAGATTAGCTTAGGTTAGCTCAGATAGGTCGCGATTTTTGCACAAAACAGGCAACAGCCCAAACCGAGGTGTGCCGTGCACACTTGAGTTGGTCGCCCAAACATCCCAAGTCGGTCGAGTGCTTTCAGCGCTCGCCTCAATAGTTCGATGAAACTGTAAAGACCTTTCCAGATCAACAGCGTATATATTTCGAAAAAAAAAATGCGTCAATAACATACGCTGCCACAATTATCGCTATCTTTATCGTGCAGCCAGTAGTACTGCACTAAACTATGCCTATAGCTATATTCTATACACATATTATTTTTATAGTAATAAATCGGTCTAAATATTGAGTAAATAACTGAATTTGTGTGAAAGATGAAATTTGTACTTATTTATATCTAAATATAATAATAATAAAATTACTGCTATTCTAGCATGGGTTAAGATTACTTTTATTTTTATTTCCAAAAAATAGCATTAAGCACATTATTGTCAATACCATAAATGTCTTTCAATAATAATTCCATCTTAATAACGTTTCAAAGTTAGTAAAAAAAATACATCCTAAATTTTAAAAATCAATATTTTTGTCTGTAAACGTACGATATACACAAATAAACGCAACTCTTACCGGCAGCCAGGTAGCCCGTTGTTCGGATGAATAAATATATAAAACTGGCTTGATTGATTCTTTCCGGTATAGCCTCTGCCTATGTAGGTATTTTTGTCAATATCAAGTGTGACAAATACACGATATAAATTTAATGCCAAATATTAAGTGTAACAATTTAGAATAATCTATAATAGAAACAAATCAACATGGATAAATTACCAAAAGGTGATAGGGACTATGTTGTGAGTGGTACAGAGATTATTTATAAAAATATATTGGAAATATATTTAAAATACGTTTTCGAAACAGTTTATAACTCTTAGACAATAGTTTAAAGTAAGTGACAGTTGACGACGCTGCGGCGCAATGTTTGACGCTTCGATACGGTGTTTATATATTTTTCTTTAATACAATGGAGTATAAAAAGGTTTTAATACAAGTTGTGAATAGTTATAATAAAGTAAGTGGTAGAGATGTTTATTTAGTTTTATGTAGGTTAGTTTTTATCTTAATTGATCCTGGTAGATGTTTTTTTTTTCCGAAATGACTACGCTATTGACCGAACAAGGTCTTAACAGTTTCACCGGACTACAAACAACGGAGTGTTTGATGGTGCTACGGACGGGTACTAGGCTTACTTAAAAAAAAATTACATGTAATCTGGGTATATGTTTCAGTGAATCCGTGGATAGTTTGGATTCACAATTAAAAACGGTAGTTGTGGCTGCAATCGGGTATCACTTTTATTCAATTTTTTCGCGTTTAAAAATACATTGGGGTTTCCAGTGATAACCAATTTGGTGCAGACGAAGTTGCACGGGTCAGCTAGTATATAAATAAATAAATGAATGCCATTTACCATATGGGTTAAAAGGTAATGAAAACAACAACTTTCGCCTTTTAGACGTATTGTGCAGCTCTCAATTTCCGTGACGTCATGACTGCTACTGGTCGTGTAACAGTGGACGCTGTGGCACGCGGTCGACTTGCGCAAGAGTGTGTGCAAGGTTTTGAAATTGTTGGCAGGACTCCTAAGTAAGTAATCAAAGTATTTTTAATAGCAATTGTGGGGACGTAAATAATGCTATCAAATTTGCAACTTCATTATTCTTTATTTCCTTTCTATTTTATTTTTAGAAGACAATGATTATAATAATTAAGGAGTTACAAGATACCAGATATGTTATATCAGAAAAGTTACTTTGCTTATATTAGTTTGTGAAAATTTTTGTAGGAAGTAATCTCCAGAGATATTGAGCTGGTTCTAAAGATTCTTTCCATAATCCAAAAACTACATTATTATTGAATGTTACAATATCTAGTATCAAGTATCTATTTTAGTTTTATATAGTTCTAGCAGTCCCGACGGACTTTGTCCTGCATTGATACTAAAAAAAAATACTAAAAGTCGACAACAGCGACACCTGCCGGGTCCAATTGTAAATCTAAACCATTTTTGAATCCACCTGAAAATACTCGAAAATTTTCACCCACATTTATCCAACCGTTTTCATCCACATTTATCCAGTCATCGGTCATTCAAACTAGGTTTATTTAAATTTGCACCCATCCTTTTGAGAGTATTAGATCAAATTTTAAGTTAGGTTCATTGTGTTGTATATTTGTATTTGTGTAGATATTATTATTTTATTTGTTAAATGTGACCATGAACTATCACACGATGAAGGTTGTCACTCTTTAAACAGTCACGGCGTATATATAAAGATTTAACGCATAACAAAAGTGTTGACAAGAACGGCACATTTCAGAAGTATGTAGTTAATGTTAGTTGCTTAAATATAATTAATTTGACAACAGTGGCTCTCGAGTTATGGGCATGATAAAGAATTCTGGTATGGCCAATGTAGTGGAAGGGGATAAAGCTTTACTGTGGTGTATACCGGACGAATGGACCTTCGAAGAAGCGGCAACTATACCGGTGGCATATGGAACAGTTTACTATGCCATGGTAAGTTCAAGTTTACAATTTTTTTCTTAGGATCTGACTAATCATTGCTGGTCTGGCGTAAAGATGGAAATTATTAGGATTTTTATATAGCATGCTAAATGCGGAATACTTATTTAAAATGTAGCTAAAAGTATATCAAGCTATGAAACACACTGTGCTGAAGAGATGCTTAAAATAAATTGCTATGAAATATAACAGTCGATCATTGCTATACCAAAAATAACATTTAACAATAATTAGGAGTTTTTGGCGGGATCTCAGTCTGTCATGTAGTGGATTTTATATTTTATTTATAATCTTGTGTTATTAGACTCTATATTTTGTAAATTTGGTGGTGTTTTGCGTAATATAGTTAGTTTATTGTGCATAAGTGAAGTGAATAGAAAATAATACCACGGAGCATGAAATTCTGAGATGCCACAAAAACTCCCTGGAAGGTTCTAACAAGGGATCCACCATCTTGTTAGAATACTGACTGACACGACGCTTATTATTGAAATGATTGCACGATGCTTGTAATATTATTGACTACGTGACAATGGCAGTAATAATCTGAACGATTGATTGCCAAAAATAAAGTTAAAAAAAAAAAAAAACAATTATTATTGAAATATAGTTCAATATAATTCATTCTCGTACTTACACATGATAATATTCGACCAATCACAGTCTCAAGTTTTTCTTTCCATTCTTGTCTAAAAGCGATATTCTTAGTATATGAATTTAGTACGTCATAATTATAGCAGAATTATCATTTATAGATTTATAACGAATAAAATTGTGTAAAAAAAAATGTACCAGAGTCGCAAGTGCATTGCCAGCCTATGTTTGGGGATATAGGAGAGGGGGACGAGGAAGGGTCGAGGAGAATGGGGCGAGGGGAAGGGAGGTGGGCCTCCAGCGCTTTCACTGCCCGAACGAAACGCAATAGTCAAGCACTGTTACTTCACTTTAGTTTTTTTATGAGAGGGTGGTACTATCCCGGGCGAGCCGACCCATTCATGCTGAAACTAGTTGCAACTTATAAAATTTATTAGATAATTGATCATGTTTTAAAATTCATTATGCAGGTTATGGTCGGTCAAATAAAACGCGGTGACACGATTTTAATTCACGCTGGCTCCGGAGGTGTAGGCCAAGCGGCGATTAATGTAGCCCTGTACTATGGCTGCGAAATATTCACCACAGTTGGTACGGCTGAGAAGAGGGCTTTTATTAAAAAACTCTTCCCGCAGTTGAAAGGTAATGTATTATTACTTTCTTAACAAATTTCATTCGATTTCAAGTACTTCTGGTTGTTGGTTTGCTTCATACAATTTCATTAAGTTAAAACTAAAAATAAATCACATTGATTGATCAAAGTTGTAATGTTTGTTTATGTAAAAAAATAAATTTAGCGTAAATGACAATATTCAAATTTCAGAATTTGTCTATTGAAATTATTAATATTAGCGTGGTTTTCATATATATTGGCATTCGGAGCAGCAAATGTATATATATATATCTATAGTCTAATAATCAATCAAACGTATGATGAGCTGCAAAATATCAGCACCACAATGTACACAGGTCTCTTTCCTTATTTTTTCACAAAAAAGGTACAATTATGGATTACAAACTCGCAGTTACATATAACGAGCCTTATATAGCATTACAACTCTGAAAGTCAATTAGAAATTGTACACAATATTTTTAATTAGATATTAAATTGAATTATTTCCATTACATTTGATCAACTTAAATATAAACCTTAAGGAAAATATTCTCTAAATGATTATGAAAATCGTATGAAAGTAAGTAGTCCGGTGAAGCTGTTAAGACCTTGGTGGGTCAATATCGTAGTCAGATCGAAAAAAAAAGTATGAAAGTAATTTACGTAGTGTATAACTAAACTAACAAACACAATCATCAATTTTGCTGCATTATATATTTATTCGTATAGCTTAACAATGTATCTTTTATTATTGTAAATTGATTGATTATTCTATTAGTGGCCTGCGAAGTTCAGTATATGTGGAACAGTGCAACGATCAACAGTTTGATACTCTTTAGCAATTTTGAGGTACACTTCCTTCGCATGCAAGTGACACCAACTCTTCAGATTTTGTATGATATCATCTATATACTGCTATGTGCCTTATTATGCTTACGCGTATATTAAGTTAGTACTCAATCTTTCTTATATACGATATCCCGTTTGCAGACAGTCACATTGGCAACTCTCGTGACACATCTTTCGAAGACATGATCCGTAGAGAGACGAACGGCAAAGGCGTGGATTTGGTCCTTAACTCGTTGTCAGATGATAAACTACAGGTAACATTTAAAAGTATCAAATGCGATAAGTTTATGAAAAATTAGTTGCTGCCAACAACTTCGACCACGCAGAATAGGTTACTTTGGCCTAACGGTAACACACAGCTCAAGCATTTAAATGGAAAAAGCACCCCGATATTGCAACATTCTTCATTAGTCCTCCGCTCCCATTAGTTTAAGCTTGATAATGTATACGCTATATCCTTCTTTGACAAATGACTCATCTAACACTGAAGGAATTTATCAAATTGGATCAGTAGTATTTGAGATTAGCGCGTCCAACCAAACAAACAAACAAACCCTCCAGCTTTATTATCTATACTTCTATTTTAATATTATAAAGAGATAAACTTTTTGGGTTGTAAGGGCTAAACTCAGGAACTACTATTCTGATTTGAAAATTTCGTTCAGTGTTTGATAGCTCACTTATCGAGGAATTATATAGGCTATATGTCACACTAAGACCAATAGGAGTGGAGCACCAATGAAGAATGTTTTAATATCGGGTATATTTTTTTCCATTTTGAGAGCTTCTGATGTGTGTTAGTGTTAACTCTAAATAACGCGAACGAAGTCGCAGGCAGAAACTAGTATTAATTTAAAAATAAGCGATAAATATTTGGGGACTTATTAATGCAATATATAGAATATTTATTTGATTCTCAAAGTTATTAATCAAACAGGTAGACTTTGATATTTCAAATGCGGATGATTATATTATGCAAATATAGTTCTTAGTGGTGTCTTAGTTGAAAGCTAAACTTTGCTATTGTTTATATTTACTTTAATACCTAAAGCTTCTGTTTTCTTATTTCGTGTATGTTCACAAATAAACCCTAGTTGTATCATTTTTTTTATTAAATTTTTCGTGAACAGGCGTCCGTAAGATGTTTAGCGTACCGTGGCCGATTCTTGGAGATTGGAAAGTTTGACATCAGCAACAATACTCCCATTGGGATGTACTTCTTCCTGAAGGAGACATCCTTCCATGGCATCATGTTGGACTACATATTCGATCAAAGTTTCGACTTCAGGAAGGTATGATCTGAATGTAAAATATATAGATAGTTTATATACAAGTAGAGCTAGGAAAAATGTTTACGTACATCTCACTTCTCTATTTCTCAATTATTGTTTTTGTTCTGTGTCTATTGACGAGTTTTAATGTCATCAATAGAAAAATATAATATTACTGAGGTATCACAACCTTTATTTATAAATCCTTATTCAAATATAAAGATAAAGGGTTCAGTACAAAAGTCTCCTATGTTTATCAACTATTTCATAACTTTTTGATGCAAAACGCCATACGCGGAGAGTAAAGCTGATTGTTGGCGTTGCGATGCTAAACACAAACTTTGCACTATTAACGAAATACTCAAAAACATTTGCAACCCTATCTTATCGGGGCCACTTGTTCTACTAGTGTTACGCGGTATGCGCCGATAACCTAACCCGCTTTGATAAATGCCGCCAAATACACCGCGCCAGTGCCTAGTTGAATTTTTGTATTTTGTATTTAATAAAAATGAATATTTATATAATAAAATAGATAAACAGTCATTATTTTATGGAACTAATTTTTTTTTTTAGTTTTATCTTTTCAATGTGCTATAACTGATTCCTGTAGTAATCTGTTCTTTTATGCATATAACTTATAGAAAATAATTTTCATGTTTCACTTCTGCCAGTTGTCCCGTGACGGCTAATTTTTTTTTATATCTAATAGCTATTGACTATCTTCAATGTTCGATAAATTTTTTTCTGGAAATCTTTTTTTTCATTATTATTGCAATTTGAAAATTAAGGAATTATGATCAATATTGGACCACTAAGCGATAAGTATATAGTATTTGTAAGAATATTGAGTTTAAATTGACAAATTGTTCTATAGTGTTCGAGTGTAACTTGAAACTTTGATCAATTGTTCGGTCCAATTTAATGTACTTTGGTGCTGACATTGCATAATTTTTGAACAGCGGCTACAAGATCTCCTGTTATGTGGTATCGAATGTGGAGCGGTACGACCTTTAACGTACTGTATATTTGAGAAGCATGAAGTGGAGGCCGCTTTCAGGTACATGGCAGCCGGAAAGCATATTGGAAAAGTAAGTCTAAGTCTTAAGATATTAAAATATTGTTAATAACTACGATAAATTGGTAATATAGTAGTTATGTATTTAAAATTGCAATCAAATTTGGTAGGAATAACCCTTCAAAACATGGTCAAAGCATTGACTCCTTTCACCTCCATTAATGCGGGTTTATCATACGGAGAGATGTGAACTGTATTTTATATTGTTTGCAAAGGCAATGGTAGTAACGGATATATGTTCAATCGCAGGATCCAAGGGTATATAATCGTTTGAGCTTGATAAAAGGAACATGCGTACTTATTTGGCATGTATAGTGAGTCCAGTCGTTGGTGTCAGCGCTGCGGCGGTGGAGAAAACTCCTTGTCCAAAACACATATCGTTCATGGATTTCTGGCGGCACATACACTAAACACTCTAGCGCTTATGATAATAGAATTGTGAATATAACAGTCACTTCGGCGCGTATGTTAATAGAGTGGTGGTGCTTACGTCGGGGGTTTCTTCTCGCGCACCCTCTGTTGTTCGGGGCGTGCGGGGAGACAGCATCAGGGCTTTGCCCTCTGGCTGTGGCATCGCTCTCCTCCCGTGGTAACGGGAGTGTCTTTTCTTCGGGGCTAGAGTCGTCGTAAGACGAATCGCCCCTATGGTCATCTTCCGTCCTTCTCAGACGGCGACCTGTCGTCGTCTCGCTCTAGGTGCTCTCTCTCTTTTTACGTGGTGTTGTCTCATTTTTTCGTGGCTTCTTGTTGTTGTTTTGTGGCTGCAGTGAGTTTAGCGCGCTTCACTTCGGTTCTGATCGCGATGAATAGGCGCATCTTCTGTTCCTCGCACTTGGTTTGGATTTCACCAACTTCGTGAGGGGAGGCGTCTTTTATTCGGTCTTCCCAGTAGGTACCGGCAACCAGTAGGCTTGCTACCAGCTGACCCAGCCTGGTGTCGACGTCAACAGGAATGTCGCCCGCGATCATTTGTTTGACCCGGGCGAGTTCGTCAGGCGTCTCTTCCTTCGTTGCTGGAGAGCTCGGGCGTTCCTCGTTAATTTGGCGATCTGCTTTGCGTGGGCGTCTCTTCCTTCTAGGCCTTCTCTTGGCACTTGTTCTGCCTTTCGATGGAGGATCGTCTGCGGGGGCCATTAAAGACGCCCCCGCAGTTTCTAGGGTTTGCTCTGCCGCCGGCCGGGGTTTTCCGGATCCAGTCGTTCTGGTAACGGTCCCGGCTCGGCGGTTCCTTAGCTCCCGTTTAAAGACGGGGCAGCATCGTCTGTTGTTCGCAGAGTGGGCGCCCCCGCAATTGGCGCAGGTCGCCGGCTCCTCCTTAGGGCGATCACATTGTCGGGCGGGGTGTGGCCCTCCGCACCGGACGCAGGCAACTCTTCTATGACATTGAAGGGAGGAGTGCCGGAACTGTTGGCAGCGGAAGCACTGCGCCAGTTGGCGCTCCCCCCTCCAGGCTTCTATTCGGATGGCAGGCATGCACATCAAGGTGGTCGTCTCATAAATGGCGGGTATCAACGCGGGTGTCCTCTTCAGCACGACGTGGTAGATGCACCCGGGTCTACCTCGGCGGCCGTTAATCTCTCGGGCGTATTCTGCCACGAAGCCCTCTTTGCGGAGGGCCCCGATGACATCTTCAGGGCTTATCCCTCGTGGAAGGCCGGGAATCGCGACCTGAAGGCCTTGCTGTGAGGGGGGGGGGGGGTGTAAGTGAACCAGCTGGCCCCCTCCAGCTCTTCTACGAATTTATGGTAACGTGGTGTTCCTCGACGTCTTCCGGTATGAAGCGAACTCCATTGCCGTAAGCGCGGACGTTGGGCCCGCGCCCCAACCGCGCCGCCAACAGTGGGAGTAACCGAACCCAGTCGTGGGTGGACTCAACCACTATCGGCGGATAACGCGGGCCTTTCACGTCGGGTGAAACAGGCGATTCTAATACCGGCGCGGCGGCAGCACTGTCGCGCGCGGGCTGCGATTTAGGGTTCCGTGGGCGCATTACCGGCTTCTCGAGCGGATCGCGCGCAGGTGGCGCTGCGATCGTCGCGTACGAAGGCTGCTCGCGGGCAGCCTTTCGCGGAGGGACGGGGGCGGGTGCGGGTGCGCGCACCTGCTTCGCTGGGGTATCGGGCTTCTCAGTTGGCTGTGAGGCGATCGGTTTGCTGCAGGCTTTCTTCTCTGGAGGCGGCTGGACGTCTGGTGATTCAGGCGATGTTGGCACGCGTTCGGACGCGGACACGGGCCCTGCATCGGGTTCGCCGCGCTTTCGGCGCAGCGCTCGACCGAGCGGACTGTTCGGCGCGTCGGAGTACGCGGGCGGCGCGAGCTTGTCGCGGGCTGCGCTAGCGAGCGCAACGGCATCGTTCGCGGAAGGCAGTTTCCCCTCAGCTGCGGCTTCCTGGACGCGCAGGAACAGCGCCATCCAACGAAGCATCCCCTGCGACAGAGCCCCAGCTAAAATTAGCTGGGCGAGAGTGAGAATATCACTCTCGTACGTATCCGTCGCAGCGGATGCCCCGCCAGGCAGCGGCTGACGCGCATCCGGTGTCGGCGTGCGGAGGGCAGGCACGGTGGTGTGGAGTCCGGTGGGCGAAGCGGTGGTCTGTGTAGTGGAGGCGGCCGGATCCGTAGGCTTGCTAGGGGTCGTCGGGTGGCGGTCTGGTTGGCCCTGAAAAGGGCCTTTTGTGGATCGTCGGCTCGACGCAGGAGGCGGAGCGGACGAGGGGGCGCTTGACTTGCGCATCGTCGCGTAGGTCGGAGCACGGGCTCTAGGACAACCTCGCACGCGTAGACGACGGGGCCGTCTGGTGCTTACGTGACTGACGTGTGCGTTAAATAGCGGTGCGGATATCGTCGAAATCCAATGCCATGTAGCGGTATGCTGAGGAGGAAATAAGCGCGGGGGGAGGGGGTAACAGGAGCCGCTATCACGTACCAAATAAAAAATCGAACTTCCTATAAAATACCTACCAAAATCAATATAATCGAATAACTAAATGTACTCGTATAGCTACCAATATCAATTTAAATATCCGTTGCTAAACAGTCATACATATTTCTCTTTGAAATTTAGTATTTCACGATCTTAAGCCAGATCTCTATTTAATATCAAATCGGATTCATGTCAAGCGTTACAATCTATAAAATTTTACACCAACACCTGCGTCCACTATACTGATATGACTGACAACGCAATAAGTAAGTTCATCCATTGGGCTGTGGACGTTCCGGTGCAGGATTACAATTTAAAAATTACAATAAAAAAAAATAAGAACGAAACAACCATAAAGGAAATAATCACAATGAAGAATGTTTAATAAATGTAATTAATGCAATCTAACGTAACGTGTAACGTTGATACGTGTCAAGATTATTACCTGTGAACATTAAATTCATGTCCAGCAGTCAAACCGTCTAAGTATAAAAAAGGAATGCAGTTGTGCATCAGAATTGGATAAAAAGATGTTTCAGAGGTGCTTTGGATAAACTATCCCAACAGGCACGTAGTTATAGCAATAAATGGAATTTTTTATTTTTATTTTTAGGTGATTGTTAAAATTAAGGATGAAGAACCAGCAGGCCAACGTGTTCTACCTACCTCCGTACCAGTCGATGCAGTTCCTCGGTAAGTAACGGATATAGACTTTATTATTAATTTGTGTTAAATTTCTTGTATCATATTAAGAACTCAGTAAACAATTACTTACATACTCATTTACATACTTCGTAAGATATTAATATTAAAGAATGTAACTCGGTTGGTTTAGAATACGGTTTTTCGTATAATTTATATAGAAATATAAACTAGATCACTTTCTCGCTAATTCTTCTCGATGAGTGAGCTGTTTTCCGATACGATGATAATTTTGCCGTTCGTAGCCACATTGTCAGGGTCTAAATTGAATAAAGTATTTTTGATTGATTTTAATCGATTGAATAAAAATACTTAATATAACTTAACAACTATAAACCTGTCATAGATCTAGCAGGATACATAACAAGTAAAGCTGGGGGAACAAGATATTATAGCTAAGTCCTAAGAGTACTTGTACGTAACACAAAACATAACACAAACAGAAATTAATAAAGTATTATAATATCAGGTACATGGGTCACGAAGACCACGTTTACATAGTAGTGGGAGGTCTGGGAGGCTTTGGACTTGAGCTATCTGATTGGTTGATCCTTAGAGGTGCAAGGAAAATAGTATTGAACTCTCGTAGAGGAGTCACAAATGGATACCAGTCTTCGAGACTGCGGTAAGAATTCGTAAAAATATATTTTCAATTTTATTTTAATGCTTTCACTGAAACAGGAATGTAAAGTAACTGTTTTAAATCTAGTTTTAAATATAATGCCTCCGATAGTGAATAAAAAACTGTGACCAATAATATTAAAACTAAAAAGCCGTAGATATGTTACCATTATAATATCTTGACAATACAGATGGCACAATAATGCACACATACGTATAGTGATACTGTAACGCCACGCTATCTTCGATAAAATGTGGGAGCAAGATGGCATATTCTCAATATTGGTAGAGAGAAAGAAATAGTTATATGTTGCTTAAATACGGGGGGATTTACAGGGCAGCCGTCAAATAAGCTTACCAGCCAAGTTTTAACAAGACGCTGTCGAAGCGTTTTCGACGTGTCTACAGCGTTTTAGTTATAATATTATTGACTGTGGTGTATTTTTGTAGTGCATGGGCTGGTTATGGAGCAGATATTCAGATTTCAACACACGATGTCACCACTGAATCGGGATGCGAGGAAATGCTTAAAATGGCCAACGCTATGGGTCAAGTGGACGCGATTTTCAATCTCGCCGTCGTTCTAAAAGATTCTATATTCCAAAACCAGAACCCGGATACCTTCAAGACATCATTCGGACCTAAAGCTATCGCTACGATGTACTTGGACAAATTAACAAGGAAGCTATGCCCAGGATTGAAGTGAGCATCTCTTTGTACATTTTTTTATTCTTTGCATTTGGTAATAAAATAAGTAATTGAGGATATTCTCCATTAATATTTCTTTTCTAATACTGAATATACACAGATCACAACAGCTTATAAATCTCCTGTACTGTAAAAGTCATGATTTTACTTAAGATTATCCATGGCACTTACTATTTGAAAGGCTAAGAAATCTATCATTTTCTGTTTCTTTAATTCGTTATTTTAGCATATTTGCGTGTGTACTTCGGAAATCAAAGCATTACCGAGATTAATAGCTTTCTTAATTGGTTCATTATTATTATATATATTTAAATTAACCCTCGGTGTTTCATTATTGATTAAACTTTAGATAAACAGGAACATAGACTTTTCTCGTAACATGCCTCTTAATATTGGCATAAAAAAAACGCTATAAAAACAATAACGTCATTAAACCAAAAATAGTTAATAATAATTGAACAGTTAATATTTAATAAATGACTAAGAATAATAATAAAAAAAAAAAACAATAAAAAAATATGCTCACGGATACGATTTTTACTTATACAAAATATTACATGTAAGCAAAAAAAGGTGCGGACCAAGAGTCTACAGAATAGAACAAACTAAAAAAAAATATATTAACAAAAAAAATTCGATCAGACCAATAACCTTTTTAATAATCTCAGTAATCCTATATACCTCTACATTAATGCTTGGTATTTCATTGTTCATCAGACTTTAGCAAAAAACAATAATACAAATCTAAACATTTCAAAATGTAATCTTTTTCCACATCATTTTTTTTCTATATTTACATTCTTTATTTTAATCAATTAAGATTGCAAAATTATTAATTACGTACAATCTTCAAACTAAACTATGGTAACTAATCTTTCTTCAGGATGAAGGTTTTCATAAATAGCCACTCATGTAATTTTCTAAAACAAGATATGTTTACAAGTGTTTAAACAAAAAAGGAGTGTGCTTTAGACCCTACGACTGAAGTAAAACTTCTTCAGAACTACTAACAGAAGAGAGAATAATAATATAAAGTGCTCGCGATCTGCTCTTTCTTGATCCTACTGTGTGATACAGGCAATTGTCCTGCAGTGTCTTAAATATACGAAACGTAATTGGCTATCAGAGAAAGAGAGAAAGAAAATGTATGCTCACATCTCTCTCTGTCTTGCCCCTACATTAATATACGAAACATAACTCTCTCTTTTTCTATCTGCACTAACTATTATCTCCCATTCAACTACCGTTCGCTTCGCCCGATCACACTTTTCGTAACGTTCTCGTCCGCATTCACCAGCTTACTCCCCAAATCAAGCGTAAAAAAGTTTTACTTTGATCATTTTACCACTGTAATCTACGATTAAAATTACTTTACCCAGAGACTTCGTAGTATTTTCATCAGTATCCTGCGGCCGTGGTAATGCGGGTCAGACTAACTATGGTATGTCTAACTCAGTAATGGAGAGGATTTGCGAAACTAGAAAGAAACAAGGTCTACCAGCTCTAGCAGTCCAATGGGGAGCTGTTGGTGACGTAAGTATTGTTAAATCTTTATACTATTCACTGTATACATAATGTCAAAAATATTAATATAGCAAAAGGTAATAAGGACCTTTTTTTAGATTTTCCTGTTATGATTTCTTGCCTAGCATTTTTAATTATGATTTTATGTTTTAATCCTCACCGAACATAGTCTGCCTGTAATCGAAAATTATTTACACACACAAATTATTACGAATATAAGCGTGTTTAAGCAGTTTTATAAATAAGTGCTCCCTCAGTGGTTAAACTTCACCCTTAGAGGAAAAATCATTTTCATTGCTTCATAAGCTTGTCAATGGCAACAAAACAAAAAAAGAATAAAAAAACGTTGTATGTACAAATACTTCTTTGGCGTAACAAGATAAAAATCGTTTCAAAAATTTTACCTTTCGCCCTAATTCTACGTTTGTAGAAAAAAAGGCACTAAAAATAAAAATAAAATACTTAATACTTTGAAAGTTTTAATACAAAAAATACAAGCAACAAATACAAAGAAACAGAATGTTGACTATAGCTAATTTCAGAGTGTCGGTTTGTCGTGACGGTGTGCGCGCGCATCGTAATAACTTCAGGGTGTCTGATTTTCGTGAC
>JACEII010000096.1:941862-975771 GCA_014332785.1 Antheraea mylitta
GCGCGCATCGTAATAACTTCAGGGTGTCTGATTTTCGTGACAGTGTGTGCGCACATCGGAAAAAATTACTCTCATCATTTTTCCGTAACGCGCCAAAAGAAGTATAACTTCAATAAATCTACTGAGAAACAGAGGAAGGAGATGCTCTTTATCCTTTTTTCACTGCCTATTTACATATAGATAAAGTTGAATACACTTGGAAATTAACTATCTCTTGAATATTCTATAAATTTGTTTACATGTAGGTATTAATATTTTAGGTGGGTCTGGTAGCAGATCTGCAGGATGACGATGTACTTCTTGAAATCGGTGGTACACTCCAGCAAAGGATTTCCTCCTGTCTGTTAGCATTGGATAAATTTATGAAACAAGACGCTGCAATCGTCTCATCCATCGTGGTTGCTGAAAAGAAGGCCGGTGGCTCCGGTTGCGGTAACATTGTAGATGCAGTAGCTCAGATTATGGGTATGTATTAGTTTATATTAATTTTTAATGATCATATTAATTTATCACATACTATATTATCTATACTAATATTATAAAGAAGTAAAGCTTGTGAGTTGTTTGTGATGTTGTGACGTTGTAGGGGGTAATCTCAGGAATTACTGATTCGATTTGAATAATTCTTTCAGTGTTATATAGCTCATTCATCGAGAATAGTTATACGCTATATATCATCACGCTAAGACCAATACGAGCGGAGTACCAATAAAGAATGTTTCAAAAGCACCCGATTTTTATAACTTTAGTCCAAAATAACTATTCCCCACTTACAAAGTAGCGGGCAGAAGCTAGTTTCTAATAAAATAGCTTATGATAATATTTTTCTATCAGGTATTAAGGATTTGAAAACAGTATCACAGCAAGTATCTCTAGCAGAATTGGGTATGGACAGTATGATGGCCGTGGAAATCAAGCAAACGCTGGAGAGAGAATTCGAAATATTCTTAACAGCGCAAGACATCAGAACTCTCACATTCGCCAAGTAAATTGATTCTTTCTCATTTCACATTATAAAGCAAACTCCCCCGCCGCGTCTGTCTGTCTGTTCGCAATAAACTCGAAAAGTACTAAGCGGATATTCATGCGGTTTTCATTAATAGATAGAGTGATTCAAGAGGGATGTTTAAGTATATAATTTGTCAAGGTTTTTTATAAATTTGTCAAAATAAAACGGTAAATGTTGGAAAAGTCACAAAAAAATCAAGTCGTCTGGGAACTGTCGTCGAAAACGCTGATATAACAAAGCAATTGATACATTAAACGATGGAGATAAAGTGGCGAGAATCAGTTGGTATCAAATAATTATACAATAATGTATTACTTACGATATCTTCTTATTTTAACTCATCTATACTAACATTATAAAAAGGTAAAGTTTGTGAATTCGTGACGTTGTAAGAGGAAATCTCAGGAACTACTGTTCCGATTTGAAAAGGTCTTTCAGTAGTGTATAGCTCATTTATCAAGGAAGATTATAGGTTATATGTCATCGCGCTAAGACCAATAGGAGCGAAGTACCAAGAAAGAATGTTTCCAAATCGGGGTTTCTTTTTTCCTCTTGAGAGTTTTCGCTGCGTGTTAAGGTTAGCTTACAGTAACTAATCCACGCGGACGAAGTCGCGGGCAGAGGCTAGTATGTAAATAGAATTGTAGAAGTCTGTTTTTTTATGTGCATTTTACAAAAAATCTTAGACAGATTTCAATGTTTTTTTATTTTACTGCATATATATTGAACCTTTATCTAAAATTAGATTAAATTATATTTTTATGAGCATTAAGTGTTCAGTGATGTGTAAACTGGAGCTAGCGATGTGGTACCTATACGCAGGAGAGGGGAAATAAATAGACACCGTTTACAAATAAATTTTCATTTTCGCTAGGTATCAATTATTTGTATGTTTTCTTTACTCTAATAATTATATTTTTAAGATATATTATTAAACGAAATAAATAATTTACATACATAATATGCATTTACATACATAAGTATTGATTAATACAAACTATAACCAAGTACCTGGACGACCGAGCCCGGCTCGATTCTTTAAAAACATTTAAAAGGTAAAATGAACTATTAGGTTTGCTTTATAGAATTAAAAATTTTTTACAAAAGAAAAATATTAAAAAAATATATCTTTTCTGCTGTCACTCGGATTCTAACTTGGGTTACACGGATTTTCGAAGTAACCGATTTCCATCTGAGCTATTTTTGTTTTGACAGCGCCGGCGAAATTTACCTTTATATTCCAGCTATATTTTTTCATTGCCTGAAAACTCGGTTAAAAAAGTTTTCTATGAATAATATCTAGCTAGATCGATTTATCGTCCCCGAAACTACCTATATACTAAGTTTCACGGAAATAGATAACGCCGTTTCCGAGATCCCGAATATATACAAATATAAAAATATACAAGAATTGCTCGTTTAAATGTATTAGATAGATTAAGATCATCTCTAAATTTTTGAAAAGAAATTGCTAAATGGTTGTTGATATGTTTCTGTATGTAATTTTAATAGGCTGGTGGAATTCACTGCACAACGCGAAGCAGCGGCATCCACGTCTGCTAGTCGACCCGCAGCTGTTGAAGGCACAGCTGGCTTTAAAGTTCTTATGAGAAACTTCGGTGACGAGAACTTGGTTTCGGAACCTTTTATATATATGCCAAGTATGGTCTCCGATGGTGTGGAGGTTGGTTTTGAAATTAATTTATCTTCAGCTTATAGTAAATTGATATTGTTTTTGGCAATCAATCTTCTAGTAGATATGTCAGGTTAGTACGAGATCAGCTCCTTCGACACGTCGGGACATATCAGGTCCAGTCCACCAAGAACAATCAAATATAACATTAGTCGATACAAAAATACAATACTGAACTTAGTTACCACGAACTACCGTTCGTACCGTATATGTGAATAGCTTAACTGTCTGAGCGAGAATGTCCCCAATGACTTTTTTTTATCGATCTGACTTCGCTATTGATCTATCAAGGTCTTAACAGCTTCATTAGACTATTGGGGCGAGTGCTTAAGGCACTCAGCCGAATCCCCATTGACTTGACCAACTCGCCTTTTATAACATTCAATCAAGTTACGACCGGCCGATAACTTTCGACCAATGGCGTATTAGGTCAATAGCACGGACAGTTCTAATACAGTCTCTGCTAACAGTGTATATACATATTTTTCCAGGGTGAGGAAGCAATTCATGTTATGGAGAAGGTAATGTTCATGCTGCCAGGATTGGAAGGTTGCGCTTCTGTCTTGGAACCTTTGTGCAAAAGGCTCAAGATTAAAGTATGCGTTCTTCAACTGGGAGTGGAGCATAAGAACGAAAACATGGAACAAATGGTTGACAGACTTCATCAGGTTTGTATATTTGTAATATTGATATAGGTTTACAAATTTTAACAATGTGCTGAAAAATTATTTGATTGAATAGAATTAAGAAAATATACTTATCAGATCAGTAGCTTCATTTTTAGTGTGCTATAAATTTTCAGAATAAATTCGTAGGTTTTTCTTACTGAAATACCTTCAAAACCTTGTGCTTTGAAGCGTAGAGAAATAATTATTTTAAATACTCGTAGCAGATAATGTAGCTTACAGGAGTTTAGAAAGTGTAACTTAGTTACATCGCTCTAAATGTTCTTGTCCATCTATTACATGTCGCATTACAGCCGGCGCGCGGTCTCGGAGTAGGGGTAAAGTGAAAGGCACTCGGCAGATTGGCGCCTATATCTGAATTCAAAATTATACAACGGTTTAAATACATTTTGTGGTCAGTTTTTAACATACGTCAGTAATTGTATTTATTATGTATTGCTTAAAACTCATGGTTGGATATCTTTTCTACTTTTGATCTCCCATAAACATTCGTAAGTTAAGATTAAAAATGCGGTTTTAATAACCTAAAGCGAATGATTTTCCGAAAATATTCAGTTTAGTGACTAATATCTGAAAAAAAAATATATGTATCATAATTTCATAAAACCACACAATGTTTTTTTTTTAAATTAAAGTAGTGGCTCGGCTTGTCTTCGTCTAAGTTTAGTCCGTACGTAAACTACTTCTGTTTTAGGTATCTTTATGAAACTGATTGCTTCTTTCATTGCTATGAAAACAGATGCAAGAGTAGAATTATTAAACTGATCGTCTTTTGTTTGATTACTTTTAATAAAAAAATTTTAGATAAAAATAATTGCTCATTATCCTTGGTACATGGTTATATGTTATCGCAGAATTTTTTGTAGATTTTGCTATAAGATACAATTCAACCATACATTTTTTACGCGTAATTTCAACAATAACGCAGCACCGTTATAGGGGTTCTTAAAAGCACCGCCTTTTTTACTCAATTGACAGAGATTATTATAATGGTACGTATTTAATTTTGATTATCTCTCACTCTCTCCCTCTCTCTGTTTACTCTATTTCAGTCGGTAGTAAGTCGTCTTGCACCTGGAGCGCCGTTCTGGTTACTCGGATACAGTTTCGGTACACTTCTTATTCTAGAGTTGGCCGCCAAGTTGGAAAGCGAAGGTAAATTTATTAAGTTGTTACTAATTATATCGCAGGCAACATATTTATTATTGTTTTATTCGCTCTCTCATTAAAGTTGCCCTTTTTAATATAAGCATAGTAATCTTAAAGATTACAATATATTTGTCAACATAATTATGCCAATAAGTACTTATGTGGCCGTTTTGAATTTAAATCAAATAATGACTTACTTCAATGCAATAATACATGCAGATACGAAATGGTAGTCAAATTTTCTAATAACAAAAATTCGGGATCGTGGGTTCGTGTCGAATGTATGTAACATTTTAAAAAATCGCGAGTTTACTGGTCCTGGTCAGATGATTGACATATATATTACATCGACTTAGACAATAGAGAAGTAGCCATAAAAATTATACAGGTACTACAAAAGAGTAGAGATATGGTTTAAGACTCTTTTTGTACAAAATTAAATTTCATACAAACATCTCATCTAGCTAATCCTGCAAAAGAAATAATAAAGTAACAACAAGAAACAAGATTTTTCTACAAAACTAGACTTTAGTAACCTGTATTACCTCATCGGTATGAGTTACAGTTAAGTCGCAATAATATCATAGAGCGCTCAATCTTGAATGATTCCTGAGTTTGAACGATATGATAGGTCAAAGTACCGCTGAGTTAAAATAAAATCAAAGTTTACATGTATTTTAAATGAGGCATCTTCTCACGCTCTAAGAGAAATATTAAGGACCAAATTTTTATGCAATTTTTCTTACATATTCTCAACAAAATTTGTATTGGGAGAGAAAAATATAGCTCTTAAAAAAGTACCCTAATATTCACCATGAGTCCATAAGAGACCCACTGCAAGATCATAGACCTCTGCCCAAAGAAAGGTATAGACGCCGCAACAGCCAATGACGCATTGGCATTTTCAAACTCTGAGAAACCCTCAGTTCTATGTTTTCCTACATACAGTAGTATTATAAGAACATTTCTCAGGTTGAAATTTCTTTATGATGTTTTTCTTCACCGTCAGCTGATACTGTTACCAATTTTAATTAGTAAATGTACGCGAACTCCAAAGAATTCTTTGGTACGTGCTTTGATTCGAACCTGCGGACATCATAATGATATTCCACTGATCAAAGTACTAGACTACGATAACCCATGTAGTCTTAATAGTCTGACTTTATGATCAATATTTATTTGGCTGTCCGAACATTTAGTATAATAACACTAAAATAAATTTATAGGTTTTAAGGGAACCGTCTTCTGTTTGGACGGTGCTCCGGACTTCCTTTACGCAATACTAACCATGACTATCAGCTTTAAGAACGATATTCAACTACAGAACAGTCTCCTTTGTCACACTATTGATATCATCGCACCAAATAACGACATCTCGAAGCTCCTAATGGAGAAACTCAGCGAAATCGAATCGTACGAAGAAAGAGTTGAATGCGCCATCAAAATGTCTCCAGTACAGAGCAAATACACCAATAAATTCATATCTAACATCGCTATGGTCAGTTTCGACCGTCTCAAGATCGTGTTAAACTACAGTGCTAAGAATATCAAAAAGTTAAACTCGCCCGTAATACTTTTGCGTCCGAAAGAGAATCCACCGTATGTGGTTTGCGAAGAGAACTATGGGCTGGATAAATTCACGGATAATTTGACTGTTCACTTTTTAGAGGGTAACCATGTCAGTATAATAGAGAATAAGGATTGCTCTAATATCATAAATCGTGTGTTGTTAAGTTCTGAAGATAAAATAGGCAAAGTCGCAGAAAACACAGTTACCAGTATGGTTGAGAACCTTCGAGAAGTAAAAGTATAACATTGGGTGCATTATATCATTAATTAAATTTCATAAAATGGGAATGTATAATTGGTTCTTTGCGGTTTTATTCAGGTTTTGTTCGGGGTTCGTCAGGGGTTGTATTTAGGTATACAGTTATTTATTTCTTTTAGACAAAATGGCCGTATTTTAAAATAAACATATAAATTTAATTTATAACGTAGCTTAGCTTAAATTAGATTAAGTTTGTCACACAGAGACACCAGTACCAAACAAAATATTCGATAAGGCTAGATGTTTTATAAATCAAAATATAAGTTATTTATATAATATAAGGTATAAGTGATTTGATAATTGGTTATCTAATAATATTGTTGGTTATTAATTTAACAATTTATTTTTTAAATCTTGTGTTTATATAATTTAGTATCTTAGGACTTTTAACGGGGGAAACATCGGCATTGTTTAATTTTGTCATGGGTTTTTGTTAATAACTTTGAATTACATTAAATAAAATTTATATATTTGGTTATGATAAAACCGGCAATGGTGGGATAAATAAATGTCTATATATTACTACGTGTTTTTTTTATTACCCGCTATACTTATAAAACTTATAAATGTAGGATTTATGAAAGGATGACCTTTGCTTATTCTAAATATTAAAAAATGGTATAGAGGATTGATGATGTGAAAGAGATGACGTTATGATCTAAGATTGTGAGTAAAAGAGATGATTGATTGAACGGTATAGAGTCGGAAGAATGATAAGGAGTTGTAAGGTTGGACGTGTAATTTTTGGTCGAATTTTGGAAGGTCATGTGAATTTTACATTTTTACATGAATTCTGAGATGCCACATAAGCACCATAAAAAAGTTCTATGAAGACAGCCACCATCTTGTTAGAACATTAAAATGATTACAATAAACTTGTACTATCATTACCTACTCGACTATGACAGTAATAATTTACTAGAAGATAGGATGCCAAAAATAAAATTTAAAAAGACGTATTCTATAATAAAAAAAAAAAACATTATCCCACGTAAACTTGTCGAAGAGAGCTGAATAAAAATATAATTGTCTAAGATAAACGGTGAATCAAATACTTGAAATAAATAGAATAATGAGATGAATTATGATTGACGGTTTCAATAGATTGATAAACGGCTTTTCGTCGTCGTCGACGGAATCAGAATCATTCAGGACAGATGTCAAAACCTGATTTCAAAATGATTAGACGCTTTCTTCCAAGAGAAATGTTTTATATCGTACATTTATAAGATTTTAAGTTGAATTCTTTCAATATCTTTTGCTTAAAAGAAATCTTCGGTATCAAGACAGTAACAAAGACTTTTAGCTACTGAATTTAATAAGCTGAAGAACTTTTCGGAACCAATAACCTGTTTACTTTACAATATAAAACTTAGGGTCTATCCACATTACAATGCCGTTTCTAGTCCGATGAAGCTATTAAGACCTTGCTAGGTTAATAGCGTAGTCAGATCGAGAAAAAAAAAAGCAATGCCGTTCACGGTCCGTTCTCGCTCCGCTCTCGGTCCAATCAAATATCGCTGTGTTATACACACTAGTTCCACAATCAGTCTGTCTCGACTCTCGATCCATGGTTGACATAAGACGTTTCCCGAAATAATCCGATAAATTTCTAATCTATACTAATATATTGGATTAATATCTATATAAATGAAAATGAATCGCCAAATATGTGGCTAAGCGTAAAACTCTAAGACGGCTGCAACGGCGGCTCCAATTCTAGTAATTTTTGCTTTGATTAACTTGAACTCTGAGGAAGGTTTTTATGGAGAGAAAAATTGCGCGAAAAAACATACAGATCAGTTTTCTTTTTCTGTTATTATTGTTGTTACAAATTCAACATATCCGTAATTAAGTTGCCTTTTTCCATTTTTGAGCTCACGCATGTAATTTTACCATTTTACGGTAGTTTAATTTTAAAATTTCCCTATCTCAGTTTGTATTCCGAAACAGCAAAGAGTCTCTATGGAGTAGCATACCAAAATGTTACATATATTGGTATGTATATACAACAAAGGTAGGCTAAGAAGAAAAATCATATTAAGAGGAAAAGTTTGTTACATTGTAGGGGAGAATCTCAGAAACTATTGGTCCAATTTGAAAAAAATCTTTCAGCGTTATTTAGCTCCATTTATCGAGGACGGGTTTAGGCTATATATCATCACGCTAAGACCAATAGAAGCGGAGCACCAATGAAAAATGTTACAAAATCGGGATTTTTCCCCTCTTATGAGCTTCCGCTGTGTGTTAGCGTTAACCCAAAGAAACTATTACACACGGACGAAATTACGGGCAGAGGCTAGTCTATACTAATATTATAAAGAGGTAAAGTTTGTGAGTTTGTGACGTTGTGATGTTGTGACGTTGTTGGGGATAATCTCAGGAATTCCTGGTTCGATTTGAATAATTCTTTCAGTGTTATATAGCTCATTCATCGAGAATGGTTGGTTATAGGCTATATATCATCACGCTAAGACCAATAGGATCGGAGCAGAATGTTTCAAAATCGGGATATTTTTTCCTATTGAGAACGCGAACGAAGTCGCGGGCAGAGGCTAGTAATATATAAATTTATTGAAAGTGCAGTTTTGCACTGTGTTTGTACGAGTGTTTACTCGAATATTCATTAAATATGTTCGCGAATTTCACCATATACACTTTTTCCGAGAAGAAAAGCTTATAGAATAGTTGGCGAAAGTAATTATAGTGTGATTACATATTATTTATAACCAAATGTAAATAAAGTAATAAATTAATTACCTTTTTCAGAATTACTCTTGGTACTTTTTAGAACGTTGATAAGTGTCTTATTAAGACCCAGATTTAATAATGTTTTTCTAATTTTGGTTTCAACGACAATATTGAAGTAAGATGCCAAATCTAGATTGGAGCTATCTAGTCAAATCATTAAAGGGCGTTAGAAAACGCCTTACACAGGAAAATATTATTTCTCACAAGAATTTAACGTTTGTCAAAGTTTTACGCGAATGTCCACGAAATATGAAGCCAATCGATGCGATATTCTAACATAAACACGCTTCTAAAGCCTAACTACACACTACAAATCAATCATCATTCGACAATATATATCCTCAGAACGTATTCAGCTCCCTCATGCGTAAATCAAACATGTTAGACAGTTCGATACGTGCATTAAATTCGTGAGCATTAGTGATTGTTTATTTGGATAGTTACAATTACACGAATACGGAACTTTGTATTTTATGTCTTCCTTTACGGACTTAAAGTCTGACGTATAGGAACATTTTCAATTACATCGGAAATGAAGAGAAACTAAGTCAATATAATGAAAGTTTCGTTTCAAATTCCTGTAAAGTAAGGGGGTATTAAAGAAAACAAGCGGCACGTCTAACTTTTTTTTATTATATCATATAGGAGGCATAAGAACAGACGGGTCACCTGTTGTTAAGCGATCACCGATCAGTCGTCCATAGACACCGGCAACCCTAGAGGAGTCGCAAGTGCGTTGCCAGCCTGTGTTTGGGGAAATGGCGAGAAAGCGAGAGGGGTAAGAGGAGAGGGGAAGGGAGGGAAGATGGGTCTCCAGCGCTCTCAGTGACCGAACGAAACGCAACAATGCAAGCACTGTTACTTCACGTCGGTTTTCTGTGAGAGGGTGGTGCT
The DNA here is from genome assembly GCA_014332785.1 of Antheraea mylitta. Classification (NCBI taxonomy): domain Eukaryota; kingdom Metazoa; phylum Arthropoda; class Insecta; order Lepidoptera; family Saturniidae; genus Antheraea; species Antheraea mylitta. The sequence goes on from JACEII010000096.1 coordinate 951,873, forward strand.
ACCCCTGAGGAGCCGACCCATTCATGCTGAAACCAATAATAGCTTCAGCGTGGCTCTACCACCTACACTACGTGGCCCTACCACCTATAATAAACTTTAGACAACTCTAGAAGACTTCATCTAGAAGTAAATAATAAAAAATTGCAATCCATGTGAAATAAAGACAATCTATATCGATATACTTATAGTAAAACTGTAACTAGGCCAAATCCGTACATCAAATATATTTAAAAATTATAATCGCGGTAGACTTTGTTATCAGTATAGAAGCCAAAAATAATCCTTTTACATTTTTTGTCTATTTGTCTGTTTTTGTCCCTGTGAACACCCGTGAATTGAACCCGGTAGGTGATACTGAGAACGGATTCTAGGCTCATTTTAAAAGATTTCTCACAACCCAACTGGGTATACGTTTGAGTGAGTCCCTTGATAGTTTGGATTAGCAATTGCAACACCCCTCTTCCCCTAACCCCTCTCCCCTCCCACTTCTTCTTCAAAAGATCGGCAACGCATTTGCCGCTACCCTGGACGGCGGCGATCACTCACCATCAGGTGCCTCGCCTATTTGTTTTCCCCCTATAATATAAAAAAAATATTGCAATTGGATCATTAAAAATATTTATTTTGATATTTTAAGAAATCTGGTAAAGAAATCGTATTTACGAGCTCATGTCTTATGAGCGCCATAAAATGTTAAATCGATTGTTTTATACTTATAAATTTGGTTACAAAATGTACCAAAACAATTAAAGCAACTGAGACCATCAGTGATGGCAACTTCTAGATATTAGTTATAACTTATGCTACACATATCTATCAAAAAGTATGTATAGATCTTCAAACCTGAGCAAAACATTGGAATTTCGCAAAGGGTCGGTAAACAACGATAAAAATGACATCCCTACCCTTATGAAACTTACGGTCGGAACTGTACACGACCGGTCCTTGCGATGTAACTTATTTCGGGGCTAAATGTTGTGTTAAAGTATTTTAGTTGGCAGTGTTGACTTATGGATGTAAATAATGGCAGTACGGTCAACATAATTGCTCTTGTACTCTGAGAAGTTATTTTCATTTCTACAATATTTTTTATGTTTCTTTTAGATGTATACTTCTGCTATGATATTCATTAATTTTTCTCGAACCCTGTTCGGGTGACGCTAGGAAACTATGATCTGGTAATGATATCTCATCAGCGACTCTCATGATAGAGCTAATAAAATTGGGGAACAATGGAGCTGGTATGTTCAGTGGAATATAAGCCCCTTTAAACAAAGTAAATATTTATAAAAAAACGTATATTCTCTTTTGTATAAGAGATTTGATGGGTCTAGTTGGACCGTGTACATATGTCGCACCAGGAAGTGTGTGTGTACAAAAAATAGATGTGTAAGGTGTACAGTGTGAGTCTGTGTGGTGTGTAGGTGTAGGTAGTAGAGCCACGCTGAAGCTATTACTGGTTTCAGCATTTTTTTTTTCTCGAACTGACTACGCTATTGGCCTTAATTCTTTGTGGCCTTTACAGCTTTACCGGACTACTAAGGCGAGCGCTTAAGGCACTCAGCCGATTTTATTTTGGTAACTAGCTCAAGGGTGCTCGGCACACCTCGGCTTGGCTGTTACCTAGAAAAACCCGATCTATCCTAGCTAAACTATGCTAAGCTAATGCATGTATCCGTTTTTGGATCATACAATTAAAAATTGCATGATACAACAACACAACATGTAATTCGAAAAGAGATAAACTAAATCTACTCGATTCAGTTTGATAAGGGAAAAAGAGTAACCCCTTCCACCAGGTGTGTAAGGTGCATGTCTGATTAACTATGCATGTGTGAAATCGATGTGGTGTGTACTGTATCGCGATAGCAAAATCTTTGCGTCCACCCGGGTGGCCTCGAACAAAGACATTACCAAGAAAACGCGAACAAATAGTGTGTGGGTACAGAAACGATAGCTCTCTGCCCGTGACGCACGTGACAGGGATTCGCGATGTGACCGGCCACAGAAAAATGAAAGAAAGAGATCGAATTTACAATGTAAGAGGGCGGCACCGGTGCCGTGATCTAAACACAGAAATTACGAATTTTTAACGGTTTAGGGGAAGATAGACGCAAACATACGAATTTACTCTATTTTATATTGAAAAATTATAATTTTTTCAAGACGGCGGCGCGCGCGAGCCTTTGAATCGTAGCCGCGATGGCGGGAAATTTCGCGATAGCGCGAATGGGGCCCTGTTTGGGGTCGTTCGCGACCTCATCGTAAGCTGAGATCTCGGAGATATCGTGAAAAACTAAAAGCTGGGCGGACCAGTCCATGCCGGAGAGAGAGACTGCGGGGTCAGCCTGTGAAGGCTTCGCCGCCTGGAGTCTCGGATCGAGTCGCGTTGCGATCTGCGGTGTCCACGAGACCGGAGGGGCCCGCGCGGGGAGGGGGGTTGCGTTAGGCGCAGGTGCGGACGCTGCCGGTGTGCGTGACGCGCGCGGCAGGCTCGGAAAGGCCTGTCGAGAAGCGGGGGGCGGGGGCTGGTAGACGCCTCAGGCGCCCTGGAGGGCGAAACCTGCCTAGCGTATCGGGGCTGTCTTGAGCGCGGGGCGCGGGGACAACCGCGATAATTCGCGGTATGACCCACGCCGTGGCACAAGACGTAACTCGGAGGATCGAGCGAGTCTTTGATGCGCGAACACTCCGAAGTGGAGTGTTCGCCTAGGCACTTATCGCAATTGGGATTCAGATGACAGTTAAGTGCGGAGTGTCCGTATTCCTGGCAGTTGTGACACTGCGAGGGTACGGACGTTTTACGTGGCGGCTCCACGGTGATGCCAGAGAGGCCACAGAGGGTCGAGAGGTTAAAGATTTTTTTGCTCTCGACGGAGCGCTCGAGAATGATGAGCACCATATCTTAGGGTTCCCGATTGCGCGCAGATCGCATATGGTGGACTTCTTTGACAGGGAACCTCTGTTCCCGGAGGTCTTCGTAGACATCGTCTGCGAGAATCTGGGCGGGGACTCTGCGTATTACTACGCGAAGCATGCGCTCTTCTTCAAGCGCATATGTGAAATACGCAATTTTCTTATCGCGCAGAAGGCGCGTAAGTTTGCGATGAAGGTCTGAAGTGTTAACCTTTACCTGAATACCCGTTCGGGTACTCATGACGAGGCTAATGGGATCTCTGCCTCCTTCAGGAGGTCAGAGATATCGAGCCAGGACGCCTTGTCCTGGATCGTGACGGGTGGAGGGGGACAGGGCTTCTTACTCGAAGCTGCGGTACTCGCCATCTTCCGTGCCATCGACGTTGGATAATTTCGAAGGCTTAGGGCCTTCGGTGTCGGAGGAAGAGTTTGGGCGCTTCTTGCGCGGCTTGGACTTCCGGGAGACGACGGTGAAGCCGTCGTTCCCGGCGGGGGGATCTTATTCCATATCGGAGCATTCCTCGTCCAAAGAACGAGAAGAGATAGGGGCAGGAGGGTGCTCTCGGAGGACTGAGGGTCCTTCAAGAGTGCCGCAAAAGAGTTCTTCTCTAGAACATCATTCGCGGCAGAGATGATGGACGGGATTGGTACGCCCTTGAAGAACCCGGCCGCTTCGCTACAGAAGCGGTCGTATTCGGACATAAGCTCAGGACTTATTGTCGCGACGAACTTCCGAAAGCGGGCGAGTTCGCGCTCACCGGAAGTCGTATTGGCCATAGCGGGGCTTGAGGAGGGGTGCGGAGCGGGGGAAGACATGTGAAACCTCCTTGCCAGAGGGGCAGGGGAGCGCGCCTTTTTGAATTTAACGGACTCCGGAGTCCGGGCCAAAAGGAAACTATGGACGAAGTGCAATGCCTCACAGGGGACCTACAGTGCCTAGGAGGAGGCCCTAACACTTCGTTCTTCGACTGCGCGACGACACGGAGCTCGAACCATGGAGCGAAGCACGAAGCGCCGAACTCCTGGAGGAACGCGAACCGGCGACACGCAGCACACGGAGAACACGCAAAACGCACTAAAAAGTGCGATTAGAATTGCACCGAAAAGTGCAGTTTGCTATGTTCTGAAAAGAACGTGTGCAATCAAGTCCCAAGAAAGGAAACAAGACCGCAAAAACGCGACAAAACGTACGAAATACTGAACTTTCGATGTGAATACACGAACGCGTAAACACGCCGCGAACACTTGATCGAATAATCGAACGAAAACACGAACAGAAAATTCACATCGAAATAGCACTGTGTACGCGTCCGACCCGCACGGAGGCACGAATCGGAGTCCCCCTGGTTTCAGCATGAATGGGTCGGCTCGCCCGGGGTAGTACCACCCTCTCACAGAAAACCGTCGTGAAGTAACAGTGCTTGCATTGTTGCATTTCGTTCCGTCAGTGAGAACGCCGAAGGCCCACTTCCCCACCCCTCGCCCCAAACACAAGCTGGCAACGCACTTGCGACTCCCCTGGTGTTGCAAGTGTCTATGGATGGTGGTAATCACTTAACATCAGGTGACTTCTGTTCGTTTGCTACGTATGACATAAAAAGAATATATCACCAACATTCTGAAAATATGCAGTAATCTTTAATACATAGAATTAAGCTTAAAACACATCTAAGATGGCAATTTTATAACAGTCACTGTCGAAGGTGATCCAATATACATGCAAATTCAAGCCCGGACCGCGAACAAATTGCGTTAAAGCAGGAATAACCGTCCAGACTGCAACACGACAAATCCACGGAAACCGAGATCTTTAAAAGGATTATACTACAAATAACAGAAAGAAATTCTATTACCATCCTCACAATCGATATTAATATTATAAAGAGGTATAGTTTTTTTTCTTTAGGAGTTTGGTCACAAATTGACCATGCTACCCCAGTAATTAACGAGAAAAAAAAATCAAACAATAATCGGTTTTTCAATCCACACATAACAAGCCTATAAAGCATTATTGTTTCCTCGGATGTCGGGAAAGCAAGAATAGCATTACATAAACCTACAGATTTTAATGATTCATTCATTTTCTTTTCTAGTGCTACTCTTGGGGCTAGGTTACGTGTGCATTCAGTCACTTCATTCATTCAATCAGATGTGGTACACATCTGCTACAACATTGAATATGTCACAATTTGATGACGACTTCAATTTTATTAAATACTAGCCTCTGCCCGCCACTTCGTTCGCGTGGAATAGAAACACCAACACGCAGCAGTTTTCGAAAAGAAAAACATCCCGATTTTGAAACATTATTCATCTGTGCTCCGCTCCTATCGGCCTTAGCGTGATGATATATACTCTATAACCATTCTCGGTGAATGCGGTATGTAACACTGATAGAATTATTCAAATCGGACCAGTAGTTCCTGAGATTACTCCCTACAACGTCACAACATCACAACGTCACAAACTCAGACTTTACCTCTTTATAATATTAGTATAGATATACCATTAGTGTAGATAAAAAGCTATTCAGTGGAGGTAAAGTTTGCGAGATTGTGTGGTTGTAGGGGGTAATACCTGGATCTACTAAACCTATTTTGATAATTCTTTTACTGATAGAAAACCACGTTATTTGTGACCATATATTAACCAGAAAAATGAAAAGATTTTTTTGTGTTAGTCGGATTTGCAAAGTAAGTCGGAGAAAAAACGGTCAAACGATAACGTTACTTAAGAACGCTGCCTTAGCGATGAGAGATACATGATTGAGTTCTAGAGAAAAGTTGTAGAGCTTGATAATGCTTATAAAAAGTCAGCGACAGAAACGGTGTTATTACAAGAAAGTTAAATAGGTATTGCATACTTGCTTTGAAAAGTTTACGTTTTAAATGCAACGCCCTCGCTAAATGTTCGCCATCTTGCTTTTTTGTCTCACTTTGGTAAGGTTAGGTTAGACTTGCGAGAAAGAGATAACGCGAACTTGCCTCGGGCGAGCGCGGTGCTTTTAGTACGAAACCTTTTTATAGCAAGTACTTAATACGTATTCAACTTTTTTGTAATAACACCGCATATGTCTAACTGTTATATTTAAGTAACAAAAAGTGATGTTTAAAGGTCATATTATCAGCAACAATTATGAATTCTTATACATAGCACTCAGTAGTAACAGAATCACATAATGTTAGCACAAGTAAAAATGTTTACAGCCCAATGAAGTGGGTACGGGTCAGTTAATTTCTAATAAAATACAATCGTGTTATAATTACTTTATTTAACATATTTTATATACATTACTCAAACAGATATGTATTCACAAAACATGTTTATAATCTATAGGTTACATCTACTTATTCTCTAATAAGACTACGTTGTGACTTAAATTATATCATATATTTAAGAGAAATGTCGTTAACTTAAATCTAAAACGTTCTAGAAGTAAGTACCCAGTATTTTTTAACAGCTTCGACGAGATTTTTTTTTCAGGCATCTTAAAATTTGTCTTTATCAATTTTGAACAAAAACAATTCTATATTATTTACTGGCTTTTGCCTGCAATTTATTGGTTTATGTAGATTTAACCATTTTTAATAGGTTTTAGTGTCTGACCACAATCTCATTTGAAGTAAAACTGTGACTTAAATTCAGCCTTAATCTAGGGAGCTAGGCTTTCAAATACTATGTACTTGGCAAAAGGTATTCGACTCGAGGTATCAACTTAACTCCATTATAAAATATTGCTCACAGTTACTTTATACACGGTTACTATATTACTAATGCGATCCACATGGTTTCCAATCACGTTACAAAGTGCCCGTGCGCGCTGCGGTTTTTCACTGCATAATTTTTTTCCGCAAATTTTCTAACATATGGAAATGTAGTATAAAAAGGAAGCACGCGCACTGCGGTTGGAATTCCGCATCGAATTTAATTTCGGTGGTGCGGGAAAGATATCACAAATCCCTGCAGTAATGCTCAAACTATGGTGAAGGAATGTCTTTACTGCGTGCATAGATAACAAGGAGGTTGTGTCTTGTCTGTTTGTGGGTTTTCTTAGTTTTTCTAAATTAAGTAACAGATTTTGACAGTTTTCACAACCATTAGATAATTTTCTTCGGAAGAATTTTATGCGTAACATATGTATGGGATCATTACATAATATAAAATAAAGTTCTCAGCCACATCGGTCTGTCTCTTCACGATAAACTTAGAAAACTACTGAACGGATTATCATGCAGTTTTCCCCAGTAGATAAAATGATTCATGAGGTATAGGAAGGTTTTTTTTATGTGAAACATCTATAGGCGAAGGTAAAGTTGATTGTTGGCGTGGCGAGTATGTGAGTGCACTGAGCTCTCATACCTACAGTGTTGTTTACTACGTTACAAATTGCGATGTTTCACATCTGTCTGACGTCCCGTGACTGCTCACAATTTTTTTACTATTATGGCTGGACAACGGCCTCCAGGTCCGCTTGAATTACAATACAAATGAAATCCTAAATCCAGATATTGACAAAGTGTATATTCTGATCAGAAACATAATTAAAACACACTTAAACTTAAGAAATATAAGAAACAATCCTTGTGTATTAACTATTGTTACAAATAACACCTATATTCTAAAACTTTAGATGTTTGAATCAATATCTTAGAACAGTAATGTTAATTATACAAATATGAAATCAGGGTTCGTGCAACATTCGCTGTTCTTGTCGAGATTCTGTTCGGATTTCACCCATTTCCCGTGACAGTGCGGTGCGACGAGTGCATAAAACCGTGTCGTGTATCCCGCGACGCCGTGACCGCTGCACCGCCATTTTAAATCACGTCGGAGTGCCGCTGTCTCACACATCACGCACACCGTATTACCTGAGTACATTGTAAACAAACTAATCGCACCAATTATATTATAACCAAAAAGTTGTAGATATATTATAAGTGCTTCGACACCGCCTTGTTACAACTTGACTAACTACTTTCACAACCGATATTGAGAATATGCCATCATGTTTCCACATTTTATCTAAGTATGGCGTTATTACCAAATTGGCCTAATCTCGGCAGCGGCTCAAGTGAATAAAGTGACACAAAATCTTACATCACTACAACAACATTACACATATCACCCCTACACACGTCCACGCATACACGCTTACACATCAAAGGGGAAGGGTTTTGTTTCTTTCCCTTATCGAACTGAAATAGTTTAGAAAATTATCTGATACGAAACATATATAAGAGTTGTTGAGGTATGTATGCTTGGTACACATATATGTTCCAACAACTTATATATGTATGAATAGTTAGCTTAGGTCATTGATAGTATTACTAATTTCAATTATTAAATGTACGCGAATTCCGATAAAATCATTAATACATGCCGGGATTCAAACATGCGGACAACGGAATGATATGAAGTATATGCAACACAACTCAGTGTGTAAGGTTTCATATATTTAAAAATAACTCGTATCTAGTGCACTGGGGTACTAATCTAATAATTTCAATATACAAATTATGACATTTAAATAATTAACACTGTAATTAATTCAATAATTCGAAAAATAACACAATTATTGCATTCTTTGAGTTTTCAATTACGTCAGCAGTTCTTATGCTGCTTCAAATTTTTTTTTTACAAACAAACGATTTCTAAAAGTATTACATTAACAATTTTAACACACAGATTAAAAATTATATAACGTTTCCGTGTATAGAATATCAATAAAATCGATCAATTAATTATGGAGTTAAACTTAAGACGAACGATATTTCCGTCTGAATAAATTCCCACATAATATTTATAATATCGGCCGGAAAATTCGTATCTTACAAGACTTTAATCTGAATTCCGCACTGCATTCTTGACTCTCATCGAAATATAAGATACGCTAAAACCGAATAGAACTCTCGTTACAATATGAATCAATATTATCTGTTACTGAAAAATATACCTTCTCTCAAAGATTTGTAGTCGGAGTCAGCATGGCAAGCCTTCGATACCTTGGTCACCTCGTACTGGGCGCAATATCTGAAATGATTTCCACTTTATACATGGCGAAATTGAAACACACCACACAATAGCCACATTGTATTTGCACAGGTTATTCGAGTGAAATGGCTGATATGGTCGTATATTACGCCTAAATATTACCATATTGCTACACCTGTGAATAACTGAATATGCCGTGTATTGCAATAATACACAACACAGTTCAAACGCGAACACTTTTTTTGTATATCATAAGAGGCAAACGAAAAGGTGGGTCACCTGATGTTACGTGTTCACCGCCGTCCATAGACACTAACAACACCGAGGGACTCGCAAATGCGATGTCAGCTTATGTTTGTTGGGGGAGGTAAGAGAAAGGGTGAGGGGAAAGGGGTAGTGGGCATCCGGCAAGTACTGTTACTTCACGTGGGTGTTTCTGTGTGTCGGATGGTAGTACCCCGGGCGAGCTGACCCATTCATGCTGAAATCACTAATAAATTTAGCGTAGCTCTACCACCTACTATGTATTTATTATTAATTTTTAAGCATACTATACATAACACTTGTACACAATAACAATATACGGAAACTGCACATTGCGGCCGTATTACTCTTTGAAATGGTTTACGACTCGCTTCGAATTCGCAATAATTGAAACTTTAAAGAATGTTCCAGAATCGTCTAATTGCTTTGTGCAACATCTATGTTTACTTCATTTATGTAGCTCTATTTAATAACTTTACTGTACAAAGTAATAGTAAAAACAATGATAAACATTAAAAAGTGTTTACAGTTCACACAATTTTGACAAAAATGAATGGGTTGGGTCGTATTACCCTCTTACAGAAACACCCACGTAGAGTAACAGTACTTGTATGTTTCGCTCGGTCAGTGAGAACGCCGGATACCCACCTCTCCCTCCTCCTCCCCTATCTATTAACGAAGCATAAATATATCTCTTTTAAATCACAAACAAAGAAAAGAATCAATTGCGTATTTGTGTCGAATATAATAAAAATATAACAGTAAAAATTCCTTTCCATTGATTTGTTCTAACAAGGAAATATGAATAATATAAGCTTCATCAAAGCACGAATTCCGTGGAAACAACTTCCACATTCGACACAAAAGAATTGTCAAAGATAAAAAAACATAATAACTTTATAAATATTTCCATTCATAACTTTCCATGACCAATTTATATAAATAAAACTGCATAAGAACTCCCTTAATGTAAGATTTGAAATCACTAAAATGTTACCATTTACGTATGTTTTTTTTTGCTGTTACTGTATAGCGACAATAGTTGGAGTTTTTGACCGGATTTCAGTGTGTCATGTAATGGATTTTATATTTTATTCATAATCCTGTGTTATTGGACTCTATATTTTGTAAATTTGGTGTTTTACGTAATATAGTTAGTTTATTGTGCATAAGTGAAGTGAATGGAAAATAATACCACGGAGCATGAAATTCTGAGAAGTCACTTTTGTGAAAGGTTCTAGCAAGGGATCCACCGTCTTGTTAGAATATTGATTCACACGATGCTTAATATTGGAATGATCACACGATGTTTGTGATATTATTGACTACGTGACATTGGCAGTAATAATCGGAAAGATTAATTGCCAAAAATAAAGTAAAAAAAAAAAGATTTAGTTTTAAGTTTTTGGCGGAATTTTAGTCTGCCATGTAATGGATTTTTTATTTAATTAATAATCTTGTGTTATTAGACTCTGTATTTTTGGTATTTTATTATTGGTAGCATTTTTCGTAATATAGTTCGGTTGTTGTGCCTATGTCGATGGAAAATAATACTACGAAGCATGAATTCTGAGATGCCACAAAAACCCCTTGGAAAGTTCTAACAAATAGACTACCATCTTGTCAGACCATTGAAATTATCAAAAAACATTTGTAATATTTTTACCTACTCAAAAATGGCAGCAATAGTATAGAAAATTGGTTGCCAGTGATAAAATTATATAAATATAATAAGATCTGGTGTTGAATTCTACTATATACCGCTATACATTGTACGTAAAAAGAACATATTAATATTATTATTATTATTTATTGTATTACACAGTATTGTGTGTACAATTTCTTATTTACTTACTCCCTATGGGAATTGGACTCGGGATCATCAGGGTTACGCAGGCGAAGGTTCTTACGGATGTCGACCGTCTCGTTGGAATGGCGGCTCACGGACAGGCCACCGGGTAGGAGCATCGCTGTTTCATCTACATACGAAAGATTTTCTATTATAGTACTCCTAAGTATTATAGCCTAGCTTTTGCTCGCTGCTTAGCTCACGTGAATATATATTGTACCTAAACATCAGGAACAGTACTTTAAGATGTTTTAGTAAGGATTATAGATTATGTTTATGCGTAATTACATTTGTATATTTTAAGCAATGATTGCGCTAAATATTGAAATATGTCGTACTTCAGGCTAGAGCTTACCTCTATTCCAAATTTAATCGCGAACGGTTCAGACGTTTTGTTGTTGAAAATGAACAAACAGGCAGAGTTTCTTTCGCATTTAGAATATTAAGTGTAAATAGTTCTTAGTATAAAAGGACAGGTAAATTATAATAGCAATCTCCCGTGCCTTCACACGACTTTTCTATGCCGTAATTATTTTCCATTCTTTATTTTATATAGCTCTACAATTTACATATGAAAGAATAACTAACACGAAAAAATGGCGAATTTTCATAAAAACTTTCATCCTTCTTCTCAACAACTTAGGAGATGAATTTCGAAAAATTCATGCTTAATGCTCACTTGCAGTGAAACAGGGACCATTATGGAAATTTTCACAACTCTCCTTTGGGATGTGCGTTGATATGTTTGTTGATCAGTCAGTCAGACAGTCAGTCGGTTATTCTTTATAGATTTGATGACTAATTTGATATTATTAGATGACTAATTGTAGGACAAGGTTCACACAAGCTGATATACATTTTTTTTATACTTTATAGATTTTAGCGTTACATTACAATCTTTCCTAACATTAAATAACGATGTAGCATAATAGAACACTGAACATAGAGGAGAACTGTCTAACTGCAGCAGCTAGAATACTTTCATAGATATTTGGCAACAGCTTGTTAACTGGTAATAACCTTGTAGTGGTTTGTAATAATTAAGTCTAATATAAATTGCACTAATATTCTAGAGATTTTTTGCTATACCTTATTTAAGCCATTTCTACCAATAACCGATAATGATGGTGGCTTAGTTCATAGTATTCGGACACCACCTCGATGCGATGATAAAATGAATAGCATGGTGGCAGAGCTTTTTCCAGTTGGCATAGCTAGCAACAACCCAAATTGAAAATCTGTAGCCAAGCAACTGTTAGTTTGTCCGACAGCTGCATTTACAAGCTATTCCCCATCTGGGTTTAGTATTATCATCTTAGATCATATCTTGTTACGATGTTATCAGATAAGACTGTGGAGAAACACTAAAACCTATACAAAGTACACAGAAAATCAATAAATTGACTTCGAAATGTGGATGAGCTTTTATTAGGGTGTCACAAATAATGCTGTGACCATTGAGCTCACCTCGTAAAGGTATATCGCTGTCCACGCCACATCCATGATGTTCTTGGCATGCACGACGCTGGATCAGAGACGGGCAGTGTTTTCCACCATGAGCTGGCGCTTGAACAATCCGTCGACTCCGTTCCATGCTACCAGAGCCGCAAGTCGTGTCGCATTCTGACCAGGGTCCCCATCCTGAGACTACGCAGTCTATCACTGTAAAAACAAATACGTTTACGATCGTCTAAATTTAGTAAAGGTAGGCATAGTGAAATTCAATCCACCAATCCGCAATCCATTGGCTGTTTTTCCTGTAATGCTGGCAAATAAGCTTCTCTCGGCTATTGAATACACATGTCTATATACAATTGCGTAGGTGGGAGAGTTACAGTGACACTATTGTTGGCTACAACATGAATGGGTCGGCTCATCCAGGGGCTGGGCCCTTTCACAGAAAACCGACGTGAAGTAACTGTGTTTGAATTGTTGCGTTTCGTTCGATCAATAAGAGCACCGGAAGCCCACCTCCTCTTCCTCTCAAACCACCTCCTCCCAAACACAGGCTGGCAATGCACAACCGACTCTCCTGGTGTTGCAAGTATCTATGGATGGTGGTGATCACTTAACATCAATGACTTACTCGTTCGTTTGCCTCCTTCAATGTAAAAAAAAACCGGCAATATCATCAAAATAAAACAGCCTTCAAAACAATATACCAGTTGGCCATAATTAGACACCTACTTAGTCTTCGATCGTCATCAGCCTACCAATATCTCCATTAATACACATTTCCTATTCGATTCTGAAGGATTCTCTCTTCTGTCTCTCTGAAGAGCTTATCTTCAGATCGATCTAAGAATATATTTTTAATTTCTCTTTGTTGTTTATTATATGTCCCTCAATTTACTTCTTAAAGCCGGCAATAAACTTGTGATTTCCCGGTGTTGCTAATGTCTATGGACGGCGGTGATCACGTATAATTAGTTGACCCGCTTGTTCGTGTACCCACTATCTTTATACATAAATTTCTTGTGTAGGTGTGTGTCGCTGAACTCCTCCAAACCTATTACTTTTAATTTATTCTTTGTATTACTAGTTTCAGATTTAACTTTTTTAGGTTCACTTCGCGTAAATAAGACCAAGCTATTTTATAAGAGTGAGACGTGGCAGCAGGCAGTTAATTCTAGGCAGAATTGCAAAGTAGAATCCACCATAATATTTATGTAAGGAACATACATATATCGCCTTACAAGAAGTAATGGTGATAACTTATATCGGTATGCATATAAAACAACCAAATAAATTCAAAAGGTCAGATATGAGAGAGTATTTGAGCCTATTCTATCAGCATGATTCATGAGACGCTGGTTTACTGCTTACTAACAATTTATTAACAGCAATCCTAACCTCTAAGTGATAAGAGCACATTTTTATGTGTGGATACGGAACAAGTCCCGAACGTGCTTATCTTTTCTTAACGGCTGCCACATGACAAACTGCCTCTTGAGTTCTCGTTATGGGCTATTAACAGCACATCACTATCGTTTCTAGGATATTAAGGGACATTATTGTAATATTTTTAAATTTATTAACCTATTTTATAAAATACTAGCCTCTGCTCGCGACTTCGTTCGCGTGAAATATATACACTAACACGAACACGCAGCAGTTCTCAAAAGGAAAAAAACATCCCGATTTTGAAACATTTTTCATCTGTGCTCCGCTCCTATTAGCCTTAGCGTGATGATATATAGATATATAGCCTATAACCATTCTCGATGAATAAGCTATATAACATTGAAAGAATAATAAATCGGACTAGTAGTTCCTGAGATTACCCCCTACAACGTCACAACATCACAACGTCACAAACTCTCAAACTTTACCTCTTTATAATATTAGTATTTGGTAAGGTAACCTGGTCTACTTACATGGAATGGATTTTATAAATAATTTGGCTGAGGGAATTAATTATTTTCGGCTTGTTTCCTTACCTTCAATCCTTCAATAGAGAAGACGAGGTGTTTATCTACATACCAAATGGATAAGAAACAAAGATTAATATAGTAGTCTCCGCGATAAAAAGAACAATCCTATTCCGATGAAGATCATTCAGAGAGTAATTTGAGAAAAGTCGGTAATTAGATTACGAAGAATTTGAGCTTGTTTTTCGAGTAATGTACTGATGAAACTTGTAAGATATTCCATTTGTACATTCTTATATATGTGAAATTTTAGTAGTGACAGGCCTTAAATTAAAGATAGTAGCCGTGTAGTTATTGTAAGTTAGATACAAAGAAGGAGATCGTAAGGAGAACTGACACCTGGCAGGCGACCTATTTAACATTTTTTCTCCACACAAACCTTGCCTTAACAATTACAAGATCACACACGTGCACGCCTACACGCTTACACATGAAAGTGGAAGGGTTTACTTATTTCCCTCGTCGAACTGAAAAACTCTCAATTTTCCGATAATAAATATATGGAGGAGTTGCTGAGGCGTGTATGCTTGGTACACATATACGTTTCAACAACTCATACATATATGAATAGTTAGCTAGGTTAGCTAAGATAGGTCGCGATTTTGTATGCAACAGGCAACAGCCAAGCCGAGGTGTGCCGTGCACCCTTGAGCTGGTTGCCAAAATAAAATCGGTTGAGTGCCTTAAGCGCTCGCCTTAGTAGTCCGGTGAAGCTGTTAAGATCTTTCTGGGTCAATAGCGTAGACATCTCGAAAAAAAAAAAAAAAAACAATTACAAGAAAGACAAAAAAAAGTGTGTGTGTACTTAGTTACACGCATTAGAAGTTATACTTCTTTGGCGTAAAAAGATAAAAATCTTTTCAAAAATGTTATCTTTCGCCTTATTTTACGTTTGTAGAAAAAACGACACTAACAATAGAAAAAAGGTATTTAATGCATTGAAAGTTTTAATGCAAAGAAACACAAACAACAAATACATAGAAACAAAATGTTGACTATATATAACTTTAGGGTGTCGGTTTTTCGTTGCGATGTGCGCGTGCATTGTAATAACTTCAGGGTGTCTGTTTTTCGTGACGGTATGCGTGCACATCGTAAAAAATTACTATCATCATTTTTCCATTCCATTTCTTTTTTGTTCATGCTTCGAAAAATTATCCTTTGTTACTTTATCTTTCACTTTTGCTTCAACTGACGGCGATTATCGACACTGTACATTAACATAGACGAGTGGCGGTTTGAGTATAATTTTTGTATTTTTCTAGATAATTAGGTCAAATATCAAGCACCAATTTTTTAATCATTTAGAACAAGAATCGCGTCCAGAGTATTCTCCATAAATATTGCTACTGTCTAAACAGTCAGCCTGTATAAAGATAATAAAGCTACCTTAAAATCGGTAAAAGGGTTATAGAAACAAATAATGAAAAATTCACAGTGAACAAACATGTTAACCATGACAGCACAATCATTTTCACTTCAACAAAGCCGCGGGTAACAACTAGTATACACGCCGTATTTTTAACTAAAAGAAAAACAAAAGATATAAACCTTAAGATAGATAAGCGGAATGAATGTTAAGCATTACTTATTTACATTGCTAATTGTTCTTCGTTTTAATGCGCCCGTTGGAGCCTCCCTTACATTTCCTGTCTGACGGGAGAACGGTTCTTAATTAAGCCAGTACAGATATCGTACATTTACAGCCTTTGTAAGGATTCCATGACAATGGAATGTTATATCCTAGTATAGAAATAATTACGATAAATGTTTTGAAGGAACCCTTGAGTACGCTACTCGCGCGATACACTCATACAAAATATTACATCACTGCAAGAACATTACACATAATCACACGTGCACGCTTACACTCTTACTCATGAAAGTGGAAGGGTTTTGTTTCTTTCTCTTATCGAACTGAAATAGTTTAGAAAATTAGCTATACGAAATATATATATGAGGCATGTATGTTCCTACAATATATATATGCATGAATAGTTAGCTTGGGTCAGCTCAGATAGATCGCGAATTTCACGTATCAGGCAACAGCCCAAACCGAGGTGTGCCGTGCACCCTTGAGCTAGTTATCAGATAAAATCGGCTGAGTGCCTTAAGCGCTCGCCTTAGTTGTCCGGTAAAGCAGTTAAGACCTTGCTGGGTCAACAGCGTAATCAGTTCGAAAAAAAAATATTATGAATATTGATTGTTTTTTCTAAATTAATATCTTGACCTGCAGTCAAATAAATTCTCCGTTTATTGAGCAAGATTACAGATTGTCTAACTTCACGCTATGACTCTTAGAAGCGGAGCAAATATAGTAAAAATCTTAGCTCGAAATGTACGCTATCACTAACACTAGTCTGGTCTTCAGATCTGTTTATACTCCGATCAATAAGTCCATATATTTTGTTGTAGTTTATTAATCAATAAAAAATATAATGGGCTGAAGAAGGTCAATACAAAATATCAATATTTTATGTACACAGACCCACTATACTACGCGTCGCTGGTGTAATGCAAGATCAATACGTCATAAGCATGTCGACGTTACTGGCGACGCGAAGTAAGATTTTAACGGATATAAAAATTCAAACACGCATATGATACAGTCGAGTATATACCAATATCTAGCACAAGTGCTATACGTTACGGGCATGTCGAGGTTATTGGTGATTATGAACCCTTAAGCTTTTCCCCTACTATTTTTTGTTGAAGTGAAAACATCTTTAGATATCTTGAGCGGTAATTTTTGGCAGCATATAGAAGTATAATTTATCGTAATGACATGCTAGTAAGCGTGACCGATCGTATTGGGCTTGCGTATCTTACGCTAATCTTTAGCAGCACGTAGTATAAGAGCCTGTGTACATCTAATATTAATATTTTGTATTGAAATTGTGCAGCCCATGATATATTTAATTGATTAAGGAACTATATTAAAATGCATGTAATTATTATTCAGAGTATTAATAGATGGATAGAGAGATTAATGATAATAATCACAGTTTGCAAGTTTTAAGTAAATTTAAACAATTAATACATAATTAATTTAAAAATTCAAAAGAGAACATGATTTAAGTTCCATTATTTTGAGTTTTTATTTCTGTCTGCAGTAGTTAGTTATGACTTTCTTGCTTTTTTTAATGCGTTAAAGAAACTTTCACTGCAATAATAATGACAAACTTTAATCAAAAATTAGGTACAATACGTCTGGATATATTTCACAGTATGTTTGCATTCGCTAAGCAAATATTCCAACACAGGGTGTTCGTCAGTGCGTTAACAATTTACACCGAGCTATATCCACACGTTCGAAACATACAAGTTTGCTTGTGTACCGCTATAGTCTTTGGTAACAACATCGATTCAATATTGTGGGAACTGTTCTGATTGGAAATAGCTAACGGCATTGTGTTTATAGATATTGTTGGGTGATAACGTTATAAATTTAGGGGAAACTCTAACACGCAGAAGCTCTCAAAAGGAAAAAAATATCCCCTTTTTGAAACATCTACGTATTGAACTTAGTTTGATGAAATAGCTTAAATCTTTCTCGATAAATGAGCTATATAACACTGAAAGAATTTTTCACATCGGACCAGTAGTTCTTGAGATTTCCCCTACAACGCCATAAACTCACAACATCACAAACTCACAAAGTTTACCTCTTTATAATATTAATATAGATAGCTTATGAGCAGTCCCATATATGTGTGGGTATATAATTTAATACATTTAAGCCAAACCAGCTTTACCTTCTAATATAAGCACTGTCTTTTTAAGGTTACGTTTACGATAACTCATCTAAGTTAAGTCATCACAAAATAGGTATAAAACTTGACATTCATTTTGCACTTAACAAATTTAATTATAAGTTACTATAATTAATTTATACGTCACTATTCGAAACATGAGATAATTGGTCAGACCTATGAAATTGCCGTTCTGCAGTACTGCCCATTTCAAATCAAAATAATTTTTGTTTGGCCAACAATTCTAATTTCAAATTAATTTTATTTTAAAAACATAGAATTCTTTTTCCGAAAGTAGTCATTTGTTTATTGATTAGTGTTACATTTTTTTCATCGCATTTCAATATTTTTTGCCATCATGGATACGTTAAAAATTCGAGTAATTATGGAATATGAGTACTGTCGTGACAGCAACACGGCACAAGCGGCACGCGGCACCAACGACGTTTACGAAGCTAACACTACAAACCAACGCACCACCTGTTATTGGTTCGCTCGCTTCCATTCTGGGAATTTCGACCTGAAAAATGAACCTCGCGGTCGTCCGAAAACTTTGGTGGACAATAACGAATTAAAGGCGATTGTGGAAGCTGATGGTACACAATCTACGGCTGAATTAGCAGCAGCTTTCGACGTTAACGTCAAAACAATATTGGTCCATTTGCGTCAAATTGGCAAGGTAAAAAAGCTTGACAAATGGGTGACAAAAAATTCAGTACCCGAGAGGCAGTACAAAATGCCTTTGAAGAATTTGTTGCCTCCCGTCCTATTTATTTCTTTAAGAAGTGCATCCATAAACTGATACTGCGTTGCCAAAGATGCATTGATTGCCTGGGTGATTACTTCGATTAATACAAATAAAGAATACATGAAAAAATTCGTTTAAATTTATTCATACAAAATTGCCGTTCATAGGTTGGTGGCAATAGGCCGTCAAGGCTTGGTCAACGCTTTGACTCCCTACACCGCAATTAATGCGGGTTTTTTTTTCTACAGAGAAATGTGGACTGTATTTTTTCTTTGTTGTTAGCGAGGGCAAGGGTATTACCGGAAATATGCTCAATCGCAGGATCCCCAGGTAATTAATCGATTGAGCTTGGTAATGGAAACATACACACTTACTTGGCAATTCCAGTGGAGAAACTCTTTGTCCAAGACTTTCTTGCAGCAAACACTAAACCCTCGAACTTATACCAACACAGCTGCATTGCATATAATGAATATAACAGTCACTCCGGCGCGTACGTTAATTGACAATGACTCGTATGTTCAATAGCGGTGCGGACTCGCAACTATTGCCCCTCTAGCGGTATGTTAAGGAGGGAAAAGGTGTGGGGTGGGGAAGAGGAGCTCCCCCCGCTCCAACAAAGTATATAAAATAACTACCATAGGTAAAGACCTAATATTTAGTATTTCTATACTGGAAATACTCAGCAAGAGACATACGTAAGTCAAGATAAGTAAATATTTTCAAACGACCCCAAACATTTTTGGGTCATAAACCCCGTAATAGACCGCAGACTGACCCGTCTCGACACAGGACAGCAGACGAGCGACCATGCATGAGGCAAACAAAATTTTAATCATTGCGGTTCGGGGTGGACTTCACCACCCTTATTATTCAAGTTAATTGAAGTTTCGTCAGAGACTCGCGCGGTTACGTAACTGAGTGATGAGAAACCTTTTGTTTACCGAACAACAAAAATAAACTTTTACTAAATCGTGTTATATCACTCACGTTTTGTTCCCGAGAGGAAAATTCGAAATTAATTAACATCATTATACAGAGTCGAGCCTCCTGAATTAAAAAGTTGAATTAAGAGTCTTTCGTCGGGAACTTCAGTGGTCGTGTGGTTTTTACCGGCATACCTTTTTATAAAAATAAAAGAAAAAAAATCAAGCTCTAAATCTATCACAATATTATATTTCAATTTTATGTTCATAGATTTCATACCTATAATGATTTTTCTAAAGATTATTTAAATTAATTATTGTTCTTCCAAAAATTGAGCAATATGCCATCTGTTGACTTTTTTGCAAACTATTTTATTTAATAATATCACAAACAATAAAACACTGCCATCTATTAAATCTTTAGCGAAATATTCTTACAATAAATATTATTAATACCGTACAAGGATGGAAAAATTTATAAAATTAGATTTTTTTTTATTAGGTATATAAATTGCCAATTACGTTTTTTTTATATGTAATATAGGAGGCAAACGAATATGCGGGTCACCCTAAGTTAAGCGATCACCGCCGTCCATAGACACAAGCAATACCAGAGGAGTCGCAAGTGCGTTGCCAGCCTGTGTTTTGGGGGAAATGAGGGAAGGGGATAGCGAGAGGAGATGCAAGGAGGGAGAGAAGAGGGGTGGAGAGACGGAGGGAGATGGGCCTACTGCGCTCTCAGTGACCGAACGAAACGCAACAATGCAAGCACTGTTACTTCATATCGGTTTTTTGTGAGAGGGTGGTACTACCCCGGACGAGCCGACCCATTCGTGCTGAAACTATTAATAGTTTCAGCGTGGCTCTACCACCTAACTGCCTTTTGTAATGTAAAGGGTCTATTCTTTATCGATTTTTCTGAAAGATGTTTTGCAGGTTTTTTTTTTTTTTTATTGTAGCATGACAAAGTGACTGCACTATACCTGATGGTAAGCATAGTACAATCCAAAAACAGTGGCGAGCACCGAGAGACAGATTATCCATCGTCGGTCGCCGCTGTCATGCCGGCCATAATGACGAAAGTCACCCGGTACTGGATAGGCACAGGCTGATCCCGAAACGCGACGCGCAAAAGCAAGTTACTATAACGGGCTTTTTCGCAATGTACATGGTGGTTGCGACCCAGTCGGGCTGTAAAACCCTACCACCCCGCCAGGTTTCTAAGGATGACGAATAAAATATATTTGAATATTTTTTGGAAATGTCTATTTGTCCGTTTGTTTGAACACACATCACTACTTAAGTATTCGTTCATGATAAAATCATAAGGCATATCTTCGAGTAATATTTAATCTTCCTTCCATTAAAATCGGTCTATTCTACAAGAAGTTATTGTAATTTGAATGACAGCTCGATTTAAGTACGAGAGATGAGTAGGTAGTTAAATGGTATTCAGTCTCTTTCAAAAACAATAATATTATATAATATATAAACAATATTTAAGACACAGTAAATTAATTACTGTTTTTGATGTGAAACATCTACAGGCGGATGGTAAACCTGTTTGTTGGCGTGGCGACGCACAACACGAATTTTGCACTATTAACGAAAAACTCAGAAATATTTGCAACCGAAATACTCAGAAATATATGCAACCGTTTTGTCGGTCACTCGGTCTACTAGTGTTACGCAACACGCGTTAACCACCTAGTAAACTTTGATAAATGTCGCCAAACATACGGCGCTTAGTTAAATTTTTATATTTTATATTTAACAAATAAACAAACAGTCATTATTCTATGGCAAAAATTTGTATTGCTTTATCTTTTAATTATACCATATCTAAATCCTGTCGTAATCTGCTATTTTATGCATATTACTTATACAAAATAATTTCGATGTTTCACATCTGCCAGGCGTCCCGTGACGGCTCAATTTTTTGCATTAAGTTCCACTCGGACGAAGTCGCGGGCACAGTTATTTTCTTTAATAATACTGAATTCCATACGCATTTGTGTTTGAGAGTGGGTAATATATACCATAATAAAGTAGTATTAGCTCCTCAGACTTAGGATTCCACTTTACGTAAGGCGTAAGAAACGTAATATACGGTTTAAGACGCTTCCTTTTCATTTTGGGAGTTGATGGCGGGCACTTCTGCTCATTCAATGCAATTGCGTCAATTTATCTAATGTTCTCCGTGGAGAGAATGCGTTGAAACGAACGCGTTCAGCCGCAAAACGCTACAGTTTTATATGTTCTGTGAAAATGTTCTGGATATCGAGACGAGTAACTGTTTTTACCCGACTGCACAGATGGAGGGGATTGTTTTTCAAGTGTAGGTATATATATATCAACATATACTATATAGTGCAATCCAGTTATTTAAGCGTAATAAACAGACAAACTTACGTTCGCATCTTCTTCTATCTGTATTCTATATATATAATAAGAATGTTTGTCTAAAGTGTCTGACCTTTTTCGATTTCCGTAAAAAAAATTGTTGCTAGACACTAAGGAATAAATAATAAAATATATTTTAATAATTTTTAGAAATGTTCACAAAAGTTTACAATAAAATCTTACTAAGACAATCATACAGTATTTCCACGAGAGTAACTTAGTCTTTATTTCATTAAAATCGGTCTACTATATCAGAAGTTATTGTCATTTGAATGACGGCTCGAGTTAAGTACGAGAGAAAACTAGATAATATATACAAATGATTATTTTCAAATTAGGTTCCACGCGGACGTAGTCGCGGGCATAGCTAGTTAGTAATATAGTTAGTTGTTAGTATTCGACGAACAAAACTTTATCGGTGTTGTTACAAAAATGTTAAATACGTATTGAATACTTGCTTTAAAAAGGTTACGTTTAAATTGCACCGCGCTCGCCTGAGGCAAGTTCGTGTTATCCTTTTCTCGCAAGTCTAACCTAACCTAACCAAAGCGAGACAAAAGAGCTAGATGGCGAACATTGACCGAGCGCGGTTCATTAAAAACGAAACCTATTTAAAACAAGTATTCAATATGTATTTAACTTTTTGTAATAATATGTATTATAAATCATTGGGTTATTTGAATTCTAGTGGGTATAAATAAATAAGCATATATATACATCAATGTAAGATGAAATATTTTTGATGTAATATTTGTATCTTTTTTTCTTTGTTTATATTTTATTATTTATTTAACCGTAGTTTAACCGAGTATCTTAGACACCTGGAATTAGTAATGTATAGTTTTCTTGCCGTAGAAAAGTGGGGCAAGCGTTACCATGCTTATGTTTTTTTTTAATATCATATACATAAGATTAGTTTGTTATGATAATGAACGACACCGTGTGTATAGTAGTAGAGGTAATATATATTCACTGCAAACAATATAACTTTGGGAATAAACTCACAAATTACACTTCATTATATATGTAGGCGCTCGCTTACATAATATATGGCAGCTTTTGTGTGAACACACGGAATCGCTGAAAACACATCGGTCTAAAGTAGGGTGTCATTTGCACACTTTTGCTCGCGCCAAGGGAGTGTAAAATTATGTAAACAATATAGCATAAAGTTGCCGTTAAGTTAGCCGTATGAGATTTACCTTTAACATGTATGTTTTTGTTATACAGTGCAACCTCTCTAAATCGAACTTCAAATGCCCAAAAATTATAGAGTTCCAACTTCTTTTTACTCCTATCCCATCTAAGTACTGCCACTGTCAAGTTTACGTCTTGGTTCGAAAAAATTGTAAATTTGGGGCTGATTACATAATATCCAGTAACCAAACTTACTTGGTCTTGGTTTCTATTTTATCTCATGTGTCTATCTCCTTACTCTTCTATAAAGAAGCCGAGAAGAAAAAACCAAGACAAAAAGACAGAAAAATATAAGAGAACACCGAGAAGGTGACAAGAAAATATGAGAATCGACAAGGAATTAAAACGGAATGATAAAGTCACTGATAATATAGGAGACCACCAAGAAGGTGACAAGAAAATATTAGAATCGACAAGGAATT